>OX442434.1:2832158-3247158 GCA_949361645.1 Spongilla lacustris | reverse complement strand
AAGCACCATACGACTCTGCAACCAGAGGATACAACACCACCCCAAAGCATTGCCATTTTCTGTGTTTACGCTCTTCAGTGGACAACGCATGCAGCTGCCCCAGCTAGTTGACAATCCTTATTATTATTTATATATATAAATAATTGTCAAGTGGTGACTTGGTTTGGACACCTCTAATGGTTCCCAGTGTGCCCTATGCCCAAACAGTGCATTAGATCCCCTTGGTCACCACGCCACAACATGCAAAAAAGGAGGAGATGTGGTCATCCGTCACAACCATCTGTGCAATGTGTTGGTGGAGACTTGCCGTAGAGCCCACTTGAGTGTGAAGGTGGAGATGGGCAGCAACCTTACTTCAGACCATGACCACTCACACCCCGCAGACATTTTGCTACCCAATTGGGCTCTTGGTAAACCAGCTGCATTTGATATCTCAGTGACATCACCGCTAAATCCTAAAATTATATCAGTAGCGGGATTGTCAGCTGGGGCAGCTGCGTTGTCCACTGAAGAGCGCAAACACACAGAAAATGACCCCAAATGCAATGCCTTGGGGTGGTGTTGCATACCTCTGGTTGGAGTCGTATGGTGCTTGGGGAAAAGAAGCCATAGATTCGTTTAAAAGCTTGCCTCCCGTCTTGCCATAACATCGGGCAAAACAAAATCAGCTGTGCTGTCTGAGCTGTAGGCCTACAGTAGGCTCAACCTGCAGAGCGAATGCAACAGCGATCCTTTCCAGGTGGCTCCCATCTTAAATTTAATTAACTGTAGTGTGATTTAAGTGTTGTGTGTATTACATATTCTGTTCATGTACATGTATATTCAACAATAGTATCATTTAAAAGTTTTTATTATAAATAATTATTATGACATTTGTATATGCAATGTACAGCCTAAACATGACTCTGATGCAAGTTTTGCAATTTACATGCAACTTGATATAATTATACTGGTATAATAGCGTGCATTTATTTATCGTGCTGCATTATGATATCAAAAGCACTGTTATTTACATTTCACCATGGCTGCACTATTCATATGTATACAGATATTGCACCGTTTTTCCTTGTTGGGCTGAACGCCAGACCAAGCAATGCTGTTGCTGAACTCAATAACCTTGCAGCCGTATACAATCAGCTTGGACACCAAAGGGTAGTATTTCTTGGAAACTTTAATGCCGCGTGCGACTATGTGAATGAAAACGACATACGTAACATACCGTTCTTATTTTCCAACTCGGAACTAACTATTCTCATTAAATCGGGTACTAATATCCCCTACAAGGACTGCGCTTATGACAGGATTGTGATTACAAAAGATTTGGATCAAGATGTAATCTCCCCTGGCATTTATAACTTCAGAGAGCTCACACCGTACAACGTGAGTCACAATGTGATAATCGGTGCAGATGCACATGTATAATTGTTAAGTTGCAACTGCAACGAGGGGCACACAAATGGAATTAGTTTACACCATGCAGAAAATATTTTTCAACCAGGTCTATACTACAGTAACCGCGTGCATGCCAACTGATTTCAGGTAGTTCCGTACATTTCCCGTACACGCACGGTAAAGCCCGCGTGTTTAGTAAAGGGCACCTTTGCTCAGTACTGCAGAACAATTTATTTTAAAACGTTACGATGTTTTTCTTTCATCAGCTGTGTGGATTGGGTTCCACTTCTTGCAGTAGCATGCATGTATGGTTATGTTTTTATTTTTTACAGCTTGAAAGCATCAGCGACCGTTATCCTGTTGAGTTTGAATTAAAAGGTAAGTAACGGTTGAGTTTTTTTTTTTTTTTTTTTTTTTTTTTTTTTTTTTTTTTCTGGAAGGTGTTTGCAGAAATTTTTTATAAAAGCATAGAATTAGAGTTAAGGAGCATATAAGTGATTGCGTTCCTTATTCTAATAATAATAAAGTTCAGCTGTCGTGCAATAAAGCTGCGACTTTGAATGTGACTTAATATAAATTCCGTTGTGTTCTTAACTTGTTTGTACCCTGACCAGGTGCAACGTACATGCACAATGCGCTTGATATCGGGTCACAAGGTAAACATAATTAATACTATCCTCAGTAATAGCATGAATCCCTCATTTAGGTGGAGAAAAACACTGTCCTAAATGTCAAGAGCATGGTGCACTAGAAAAGGAAAAAGTTAAAGGTATTGATTTGCATGCATTTGCTTCAGTACATACATGTCCATTTCCAATGGGAAATGGACATGAACCTTGTGAAGCTTCCACAGGAAGCAAGACACATTACCTGCAGTGTGTCTGCAGCGTTTTAATCGGTTTCATGATCTCTTTTCATTACACAGCCGTATTTAGAACACTTTATGCAGACATTTTGGAACAAATAAATCCAGATGACATCGCTGCTGAATTGTACTCTAAGTCTCTGATAAGCCTTGCAGACCGTGAGGATGTGGATAACCTTATGCATTCAGGTCACAGCCGAGCAACGGTACTATTAAATGCAGTCGAAAGAGCTGTAAAGGCTGATCACAATAACGTCATGATATTTGTAGAAGTACTCCACTGCATACCAAAGTACAAGGAATTGGCCATCAAGCTTTGCAAGGCATTCCATTGAATTTTATGCACTAACAGATGCGTATGTTTGTGAACTGTTAGTAGTTTCACATGTCTATTGATTTCATTTGTAGTTTTAAGCATATGTAAAAAAAACGGTTTTGAAAAAAAATTGCGCAAACTGATGGAGATATAATCATATGCTTACGAAAATAACAGAAACATGGTTGACACTAAAAGTTAATATAAGGTTCAAGTTGGCTCTTTCACTATAAGTCAAGTACTGAATTGAACTCAATGTTGGGCCCCATTAACAAATAAATGTTTAGCATCCATTAATGCATTTATCTGGCCAAAACCACATAAATAGATAATTCAGAAATCCACACAGATATTACAATGATGAACGGCATGATATGGATATTATGTGACCAACCACTACGACAATGTGAACGCAAAAATTCTCTTTCTTAACACTTTTACAAGTGGTGTGTTTTTTAAGGACTGCATTCATCACGCTGTATCATTTGTTAAATCATAGGCACAAATGCAATTCGTTCAATGTTTTTCACATAATGTAACAGTGTATAGCTTTTGTATACAAATATATGGCTTGTTTTTATTTGTTGCGCCTGTACTGATAATTTGGAGCCTATATCTTTATTTATTAAAATGTGATGCCTGCTTCTCCAAACGCATTTCATGGATTGAACTCAATAATAAGGCATTCATGGGGAACTTCATTGCAGTGTATGAATACACTTGATCTTTTCGTCATACTATTCCATCAATCCATGGGGGGAAAAATACTGCAAGAGACAGTTACTATCTTGCAAAAACATAATAAGTGTCGAAAACCACTAAATATTAGAAAGTGAAGGTGTTGATGGGCCTAAAAGCTTCAACCAAATTCAAAGTGCTATAGGTACTTGGATGTAGTTAGGTGTAACAAGAATAAACAGTTAGGAACTAACGTTGCTGATGAGGCTTTGGCATCGGTTTGTATGGCATCACATGATGAATATGTCCAGACTGTCATGATTACAAAAAAATGGTGTGATGATTGTTTTGTAGAACAAATTATGGACTTAACGACAGCCCTAATATACCAGAGATGCTTGAACTGATAAAACTTACAACCTTAGTTTGCATCAAGTTTTACACATAAAAGTGTGAAAGTGGAAGTCGTAGAAACAAAGAAAATCCGATCATGGTTAGTTCAATGACAGTTCATGCCACAACTTTTTTCTTCTACAGTTAATAGCATATATAATTGGTTATGACCATAAGCTATAGGCATGATCATAGGTGAAGATAGTATTGATGATTTTTAAAAAGGTAATTGGAAAAGCATGTTTTTACAAATGCGTCACGATATATGTGCACAAAACATCTCTGTGATAATATCATTAGCTACATGTAGATATCTTGCTGACAAAGTTGGTGGTCTAAAACAGAATTCGTGAATTCGATTCGCGGATCTTATACCTAGTACCTCCCCCTTTTCATATGACGTCAAAGTCATTGGAAAATTAACTTGGGAATTGGCCATCGCAAATAAGATCTGGCGCAGCGTACTTCCTGGGTGAATTTATTTAATGAATGACTTCACTTAAATATAACAATCTCACCGCATATGTGGACGATCGACATGAAAGCTGTTCAAATTGCCTTAGCGGAGTGCAGTATATAGGAGATGAATTACAAAGGTACTTTCACGAAGCTGAAATAAGATCCTTCATTACTATACATGTATGTTGAAGGAATCGCGAATCATATATCTACATTTAAGCTGGCAATGTACTAGAAGTACTCAGGATGCTACAGTGGAAATCGTGATACTTGTCGTTAAAATTTTTTGGGTATGTTTTAATGTTAGCTTGATTTTTTAACATTAACTGTATGCAGTATTGAAAATCTGACAACACAGTGTTGTTGACCAAACATTTTTAAACAAGTACCGAAATAAGTAAGTGTCACGTGACTAACACGTCTGTTTGTTTTTGTATTTTAAGTGTCCCCAGTTCAAAAAACGGATTTGTAGCATATTTCTCAGCTCTGAGGCAGCAGATCAACACAAAATTTGGTATATATGAGAAAAACAAATCTGCCAAACGTTTGGCCGAGTCATATTTCAAACCCGGGAAATACTTTGTGTGTTTTCATGGGAGACACGTTTGTTTAGGTCGAAAAGCGTTTAACATGCTGCTTTGCACAGTGGGCGTTATACGCGACAGTACATCGATTTGTATACCGAGGGATGGCTATTGAACCATAGACACCTATGTTTACAACGTAACAGTTAATTTTACCGTCAAAATTCTGCTTGCAAACGTTGAATCTTAAAAAACACGCCATTTTCGAGTGAATCTCATTACAATTGTTACGTTATTGTAACAATTTCATAATATTAATTAAAGTTTCGATGGTGTGACGGGAACGGTTTCAATTGCGAAAACGGTTCTTCTAAGAACCAAACATCAACCATCGAAAAAAAAGCGGCGAGCAAGTAAAGAGGCAAGTCATGTGTGGGTACCTTTGAAGCAAAGAAAGGCTCCGAGGGGTAATCCCGAAGCTGCCGCTTCGAAGCGATAGTCGCGGTCAGCAAAGCAGGTTCCTCAAAAAGCAGGACGAATGCTACTATCGCAGAGAGTGCAGCCAAGGAATTGGAGTCCCTCGCTGTACACAAGCCAAATGTGTCCCACAGTGATGCAAGAGCGTTTGCATTATGAATGTACTACATAGACTGATAGAGGTGTCCAACGAAATGTCTCCCACTGATGCCCAAACAAATGTGAATCACATGTTTTTGGTATGTTCCAGAACTATCGGACGCATTTGGCATGTGTACAGCGAGGGACTCCAATTCTTTGGCTGCACTCTCTGCGATAGTAGCATACGTCCTTCTGCTCTTTGAGGAACTTGCTTCGCTGACCGACTACCGCTTCAAAGCGGCAGCTTCGGGATTACCCCTCCGAGCCTTCCTTAGCTTCAACGATGCCCAAGCATGGTTTGCCTCTTTACTAGTTCGCCACTTTTGTACGCTGGTTGATGCTTGGTTTTCGTATTCGCCGTACAAAACCTTTAATTAATTGCCAATAACGTCATAATTGTAATGCGTTCACTCGAAAATGGCGTGTTTTCTAAGCTTCAACGTTTGCAAGCAGAATTTTGACGGTAAAATTAACTGTTACGTTGTAAACATAGGTGTCTATGGTGCAATAACCATCCCTCGGTATAAAAATCGATGTACTGTCGCGTATAACGCCCATTGTGCAAAGCAGCATGCTAAACGCTTTTTGACCTAAACAAACGTGTCTCCCATGAAAACACACAAAGTATTTCCCGGGTTTGAAATATGACTCGGCCAAACGTTTGGCAGGTTTCTTTTTCTCATATATACCAAATTTTGTGTTGATCTGCTGCCTCAGAGCTGAGAAATATGCTACAAATCCGTTTTTTGGACTGGGGACACTTAAAAACAAAAACAGACGTGTTAGTCACGTGACACTTACTTATTTCGGTATTTGTTTTAAAATGTTTGGTCAACAACACTGTGTTGTCAGATTTTCAATACTGCATACAGTTAATGTTAAAAAATCAAGCTAACATTAAAACACACCCAAAAAATTTTAACGACAAGTATCACGATTTCCACTGTAGTATGATTAAACACTTATCAGCGTGACAAAAACTATTTTAATGCTCAAAAAAAAATACCTCATATCTATTACCAATCAGTCTAACTACTTAAGTAAACAAACTTACTTTGGCACCATGATTCAGTTTATAAAATTTTAGGCAGGAGTGCTCTGACTAGATCTGCATGGTGCTGTGCAAAATCAAAAACTAGGAAATGGGACTTCGTTGTTCATGTATAAATGGACTTGCCGGGGCAATTACTGTCAACTGCATGCCTAAGTTCTAAAGAAGTCACAAGCTAAGTATCAACTATGTGCATCAGTAATATGAAACGCTATTACTATTAATGCTGTGTCCTTTAGATTTATGAATGCTTGTGGCTTCTTTACTTCCACTCCCTGCAATGACATTTATTACAGAACTGCAACCATTTCTTGCAGCATTTGCAAGGGTATTTTTTGTGTTTTGCAGATGATCAACTTGGGGATGAAGGACCCAACATGTTTGACATCACCAAAGTGGGTCAGCAGTCTCAGCATCACCAGAGGTGGGTGGATGGGTGGGTCACCTCAGCATCACTGGGAGTGGGTGGCCCTGATCACTGGGGGTGGGTCACCTCAGCATCACTGGGGGTGGGTGGCCCTGATCACTGGGGGTGGGTCACCTCAGCATCACTGGGGTGGGTGGCCCTGATCACTGGGGGTGGGTCACCTCAGCATCACGGGGGGTGGATGGGTGGGTCACCTCAGCATCACTGGGGGTGGATGGGTGGGTCACCTCAGCATCACTGGGGGTGGGTGGCCCTGATCACTAGGGGTGGGTGGGTGGGTGGGTCATCAGCTTGCCTTAGCATGTCTGGGGGTGGGTGGGTGGGTGGGTCATCAGCTTGCCTTAGCATGTCTGGGGGTGGGTGGGTGGGTGGGTCATCAGTTTATCCAGGGTAAGATGTAAGATTCCTAGATATGAGGCCAAATTGATCATCACTCAGTGTATCTATCACTTACACAATGATATAATTTAGGAGTCCTCCAATTGCTCAAACTAGGACACATTTGCTGACAAGCTGTAGCAACTTAGTAATTCATAATGGCCATCAAATTTTCTTCGAGTTTGCCTCCTCTCATTTTCTTTCTCTCTAATTTTTACTGCATTACTTGTGCATCTTCTTGAAATGACTGTCGCTTAGCATGTTGAATCACATAAAAAATTCCTCCTGATGCCATGGTGTTGTGCGCCGCCCTGAATTTCAGCCAGCTTATCTCATTACCTTTGCTGCAGTACCATTGTCTGACAGCACAACTCAAGGAAGTCCGATTCTTTAACAAAAAGAAAGGAAACTATATGTGGGAGCATATATGTAACCTGTGTTCATATCTCATAATTCTAGCATTAACATTTTGTATCTTAAAAAATTGGCAAAAATATTAATTCTCAACAAAAAGCAATTTGCATAGTACTAGCTCTCTTATCTGGTGTTACTATGGCCTCAATCCATCATTTTTTAAAATAGACTCTTACTGTCATACTGTATTGACTTCCACCTTCTGCTTTTGGGCAGAGAGAGAGCCAATAAAGTCGATTTCCATCATGTGCCATGGAGACTTCACCGGAACGGGATGCAGATCTGTCATGGTTGGGCGTAGCCCAACCTTCGCGCGTTTTGGCGGAAGCGCGAAGGGCGCCAAACTAGATCTGGCACACCACAGTACTCGGATCGTAAGCTAAGTTAAGCTTCCTAATGTCGATCTTTCACAATGATGGTTCTAACTTCTAAATTAGTTCTCCCCAAGTCATGATCACTTTATATCATTATAAATATAAGCTTAATCTGCCATGCAGCGCAGGATCCTCCCTTTATTCTAATTTGGGATTTTAAGAAACGGACTTGTAACTAAGGCAAACAAATAATAAGATTCTAACCACCACATCAAAGCTTACACATGTAACTAAATATACTTGTGTGTATATTGTATGCGAATACCTTTCCTTTCTGCTGCTGCTTGTACATAAACAGTAAATTTCAACGTTTTTTTTTTTTTTTTTCCTATACATTTCTTCACATTCCGGATCCGGACCTTTTTTTTTTTTACCGTGACAGCACGCATATCTAGATTCACAACATATGTACATGTAAGATGCACGGTTAGATTAATCTTAGATTATAGATCATCAATGATGTAATCTGGTTTTCTAAATATTT
Organism: Spongilla lacustris; assembly: GCA_949361645.1. NCBI lineage: Eukaryota > Metazoa > Porifera > Demospongiae > Spongillida > Spongillidae > Spongilla > Spongilla lacustris. The sequence continues at coordinate 3,238,785 of OX442434.1, read as the reverse complement.
ATTTTTGTATCTTCTGATCTGTGTAACAGGAAGTTTAAGCGTTTGCTATACGTACGTCTGCATTAGCAGTTCACCCTTCGATCGGATATGACCAGCCATGTCGAGGCTACTCAACTGATTTCGCAACCCGGTAAGGCTGCATGTATGTTGTGCGCGTCCGCGTTCAAAATGTTGACCTGCCTACGTAGATATATCTAGGGTAGGCCACGCGCGGACCTACTAATATCTATGGGTAAATATATGTCAGTGCTCACGCCTTAGCTGTCAAATCCGCGCGCACGCCTTAGCTTAACCCGTTGCGCAATAGTAGCAACCGACTGGCATGCGTGGAGGGTTCTGTTATGCCTTTGCATTTGTTGTACTTCACTTGTTGTGGTTAGAATGAGGACGGTTAGGTCACCACTTTCATCGTACCCCGCGAGTGGGTGGGTGGAATTGTGGCAGAGATAATCTTTAGATTGTGGTATTAAAGCGACCCTTGGGCCCACGGGGAACTTTTCGGTGTACATGTAGGTACTTGTATGCTTGCAAAAGTTCTATCCCTTCCGTGTATAATTTTAAAGGCGCCAGAATGTTTGTCACGGGGTAAATTACGTCAAAAGGTGACCTGTGGTCGGCTCGTGAATGTGGCGTGATCGTTGTTATGTGGTACCATGTATGGGTTTGTCAATTACCTTTCTAAGATTGATTGTAGATTTTACCCCTTTGGTGCTTTGCTTTCTTTCACCACAAAGGTTACCCCACCTATGCTCTCAGTAAGATAGGAGGCTTTGCTGGAGGAGACTGTTACATCCATCTCACTGCCACTGTCCTGACAATCATCACCCAATATGGCACAGAGGTAGCCACATGGCCTTACGCAACCATCCGTGACTTCGACTGTCACGATGATATCTTCACATTCACGTCGGGGAGAAAGGGTCCATTTGGAGTTGAAAAATATGACTTCCGATTTGTGCCACTAATGTTTGAAGGGTTCAAATCTGCCCTCTCTATGGCAACCGGAGCTAAATTTGGACAACCTACTCCAATACTGGGGTCTCCCTTGTCATCAAGTGCAGTGGATACTCCCTCCAATCAGTGCTACGTGTCCCACCCTCCCAAACTTATGGACAACACAAACGGTGTTGTCCAAACTGACTTTGTGCTTAGCCGTCTATCCTCTACTTCCTCCTCTTCCTCCTCCTCTTCCTCCTCCTCTTCCTGCTCCTCTTCTTCCTCAGTTACAGAAAACTACCTTGTGCCCCTAACATTGAGGAAACAACTATCAGCCCCTTCGCTCAAACGGATCGTGCACCAGTATGAGGAAGTAGATTTGCCTGCTGCTTCAAATAGCCTGTCGAACTCTCCTTCAACATCCCCATCCACGTACGCTGCTTCAAATGCCTCTGCTGGCGATGTCCATGCCATGTATGGACCTAAGAGGACTCTGTCGCACCCATCATCCTTTGAAGACATTGCACTTCCATCGGCTCCAGGCCGAATTAAGACTATACCTTCCTCCCTCATTGCTGACACCTCTTCTGCTGCTCGTAGTAATGTGCCAGTGGAGCAAAAACTATCCACTGTTTATGAAAACATTAACCCTTATCATCACTATGACTTTGTGCCTCTGCGGCATTCCACATACTCTGAGCCCAGGCAGGGCAGTTGGGACCCCAGCAGCTCCCGCCATGGCCGCATGCAACTGCTCTTCATCTCTGGGAGCGGCGAGGAGGTGCTGTATGATGTCCCTCAGTCTGCACTGGGAGGGACCCTGCCTCTAGTTCCACCTGGCAAGAATGCTTTGAGTGGCCCATACGAGAATATACAGCCTGAAAGCAACTTCAATGTCTCTACACCAGGGGCAGGTGGCGATGAACACCCCTACGGATTTCGTAGGCTCCCTCCCTCTGCGACCTCTGCTCCACTACATCATCAGTATGTAAACCTGGTAGGACTGTCCACGCAGCTTGTGCAGGACATGCCTACTGTAGGTGGTGGCAAGGCTCCCCTACCCGTTCAATCAAGGCCCACTACCCTGTATCCGCCCAAGGCAGTGGTCGCAGGTGCAAGCCGTGACCCTAGCACTGCAGATGATGCTGCCAAGAACTCCACCTCACCTGATGACGACTATGTGCATATGTTTACCTCAGAACTCCGTGCATGGCCTGCCAAACTAGATGTAGGCCAGGTCAGCATGGGTGTTGAGCCGGGAGAGGAAGATAAAGATGGTTATGTGGTTGTAAGGGGGCCCATCTACAGCAGCTCTGTGAGGGAGCCCACTTTCATACAAGGGCACGATGGCATGAGAGATGATGCCAGTGAAGTGAAGGTGTGTATTGTTCCTGCAGCAAAGAGGGCAGGTGCAGCAGTGTGTGCAGATGCATTATGATCAACAATTGATGTCCCATGTTTATACAGGCAGAACAGGTGGCCACAAAGATGACCTTTTATGTACGTGTGAACGTTCCCTCCTTCAAATACCCTGTGTAGTGTCTCTTATCAAGTTTGAAAGATTAGACATACAAACTGGGAATGTGATGCACGTTGATTAATTCATATCATTGTGGGTACACCATCATGTGGTTGCTTCCTCGCTCCATGTGGTTTGGTAGGGAAAATGAATAGGAAAAAAATCTGGGAGTCTGAGGTGTTGGATGTGCAAGTTCAGTGTTGCTGCTGTTGCATGTGCGAGTCTATATAAATTAGTGATGTAGGATTTGTAGACACCAATTGGGTAAAAAGTTAAGCCGAAATGATGGATTACGGAAATTATGGATTAATAAATTACAGACCTAGATTATTTAGCAAATTTATACCTGCCTTAACTTGCTAAATGTAGGTCTATAATATTTATGAATGTAAAATTTCCGTGCAATTGGTACTCTTAGTACCCAATGCTACTAAATCCGCTGAAGCTGAGTGATTTTCTACATATGGCAGCAGGCTATAGTAGGGAATCCAGGAGTGACCACTCGTGACGGGTGATACAAAATTTGCATTGCACCATTGTATAATCATAGCCTGAAAAGTGTGTCATGTTGACGAGAGGGCCACTGCGTGTGGTATCCCTTTGCATTAAAACTGAATTTTCCTTTATGGGATGCAACATTTTTTATCATCCATGGCTTGTGTTCTAATATAGCAATTGTGTCCTTGGATTTGATCATGTGGCGGCCACACAAAGGTGCTGTGGTTATCAATTTTATTTGAAGACAGTGGTGGTGTAAAAAGGAAGTGAACAAATGATTGAAGCTGGGAGATTCAGTATTGCAACATACAATGTAGCTCTACTATCTGAGTACCATGCACTAACGTTACATGTACATATTGTCTATTTGCATCCGAACTGTGAACAGGTGTGCACACTTTACAGCATAACTTCCTCATTGTCTTACACAACTAAGGAAGATCAGATTAAGTCAAGGTTTTTATATAACATACCCAAAGGTGGTTTTGATATATGGCTTTAATATTATTTGAAATTATTAAGTCCTTATGGTGATTTGAGGGCTTCATGTAAGAGTTGTTTGTGAAGAATTTCAACCACAAAACCAGACTTAACTCTCCTTGTTTGTAATTACCAGATGGAATGTAATTTTCAAAGTTCAAGTTAACAATTGCATTACACTATCACCTGACAACATTGGTAATATGTGGTTTTAATTTATAGTTTATTTATGACTAACTTAATATTAGGCTTAAGTAAAGTGTGAACACACGTTCACACTTTACTTTTATTGGCACTTTAAATTGAATTTTGCATCAGGGGAACATGATATAAAATAGTAAATCACAATGATGATAGAGGGCATTAAGGCCTATGTACCTCATCTTGGATCATCTTAATTAGATTAGTGTATACAAAGCACTGATGCTTTTTATATCAGTGGTTATTGTTGTCTAAGGAAACACTATGTAATAGAAGAAAATTGGATAAGCCAAAATGCACTTAGTGTTGCTACTTGCTAATCATTTGCCGCAGATCCAACACTCTGCAAAGCTGTCTGCCTCTTCGTATTTGCAGGTACATGTACAAAACCTTTCAAGTGAAGTATCAGACACCTCAGGTACAGTGCAGAAGCTTCCTTACTTCTGACTTCCCAGGTTCACAAGCCAAAGGGGATTGGGCCAAACCTCCATCATGTCATTCTACATGTATTACACATCCTGCTGTGGCTACTGTCACAGATGACTAGTTCATGCTCGACATCTGCTTCAGCCTGAATCACCCATGTAGCCCTGGCTTTAAATTCCTCACGGCCTCCTTCTCATCTGAGTCTAGGCACTCTATGTCACTGGCTTCATTAGAAACTGCATATATAACTGCCCTACCCTACATGTCTTGCCCATTCTCACTAGTCTGGCACATCGTCACTGGGGACTCACTGTAAATCCATTGCCACGCCCTCCTTTGTCCGTGTCTGCTAGTACCACCGCTGCCTTGTTCAGTGTGATTGTATACTCACACCTATACGTGTAAAGGCGTTATAAAAAGCCATAGGTATATCCCTATTTCGAAACACTTCCTGTAATACCAGCTGTCTGCTGAAAATTCTGCATAGATTTCTTTTAACGTCCTAGATTCTAGAAGCTCAAGGTCTGAGTTTTACAACGCTCAAAATGAAGCCTGAAGGGCCTGGCTCCTCCTCTACAGGTACAAAAGGGTCCTGGATCCAATCTTCAATGGTTTTAAGTGGATCCCCAATACCTTCATTGAATGGTATTGTTTAAAAAGTAACCTAGCATTAACGCATGTACTGCGCGCGCGCGAGCTGATTTTGAACCAAATTTGCGATTAGTAAATTAAATAACCTGTTATTATATTATTATTTTTATCATTGTCCACTCATCCACAAGTCTTTTTGTGCATAATATGTAAAAATCTAGAACACTGCTCATCTGTATCAAATAGTGCAGAGCTAAAAGTGAACTGTGAACACCTGTGCACACTGTGCGTACAGTGTGCACAGGTGTTCACACGGGCGCAAATAGACAATATGTATATCTTGTCCTGTATGCATATTTTATAATTATAATCTTGTTGTAAGGAAATGGGTTCCCAAAAGACACAATATTGCGGTACAAGTTCCTAATTAATACATGCGCGTCCCACCCCTCTATTTTACTCCAGGGTACATGTTACATGTAGTTGCCATACATGTATGGTCAACATAGTGGTTTTCGTGTTTTTTCTTTGGTCGCTCCCACGTGCACTTTTCTGTTTAGAAGAAATGGCACTGTTAAATGCCATGGCTGACAACCCTTGGGTTTGATGATTAAAACAGGCTCTAATTCCTGCATGGCTTCTGATATCGATCTGCATGTCCTTATCAGTGTCCTACTTTTCAGACCCAAAAGCCATTGCACCCAGACTTCCTCTCCTTCCACAACAGAACTCCCAAGTCGTAGTAGTATAGCCTGAGAGCTGTCTGCATGGTTTCAAAAGGGCCATCTTTGTCAAGTTCTGACTTCCGTCCAAATGAATCAGCATTTCCGCTGGGGCCGAATGCCATGCTGCCATGCATATGTGCATCCGTTCTTAAAAGGTATATAGGTACTTTCTTATAGCTAGCTTAACATTTTATCTCTAAATGGTGACTCTAAGTATACATTGACAACTCGCGACCGATCTATCTCACTGCATGCATGTGCAGATAATGCGCATATATACATGTGTATATATATAATTATAATTATTATTATATATATATATATAATAATGCGGATGATGTCTAGCTAGAGCCGGTACCATACTATGGGCCTTTTTTTTTTTTTGGTACAGCTGATTATCAACCAGTATAACTCGTAATGCTTGAGCACAGTTTTTAATGCATGCCTTCCGTTTATCACCACATATTGTCCCAAACCCTTATATTGTTATCGGCCAATCAAAATAACTGCAGAAAGAATCGCTATATTACGACCGTGGGTTAGCATTTTAATTAAGAAGATATAGTACTAACCAATGAATAAGCAATAAGAATAGGCTGTTTAACAACTTCACGGAGTAGACACGGTGGTCTGCTCTCATTGAACGCGTGGAAACTAAGCCCTACGCCCCGAAAAATTGAAATGGTTACGTACACCCATAGCAACGAACCTGACAACCGATGCCTTTTAGAACCAGCTGTGCACGGGGTACATAAAACGTAATCAACACCTAAAAGCCATACTAGCAGTGATAAACACCTTTGAACTATATTGTAAGCAAAAATCACGTGGCCTGGTGTTGCCAACTGTCGGCTCTGGTACTTCAAACCTATCGACTTACGCACGGCGATCACCGACTACATGTGTTCAAAAAACTACAACGACGCTCGGTGACTGAATTGGAACATGCCAAAGCTATCACGGTAAAGTTAGTTGTTTGTACTGTCGTTTTTTGGTACAGGTTAGTGGCAACGCATTTTCTGAAGTAGATTTCTAGCCTTTGAAAATCCACCATTTTGGTGTCTTTTTGGGGGTGGGGGAATTAATATTTGCGCAATGAAGTGGGTTTTAACAGAGCGTTTAAAATATAGCCTTACATTTCTTTTGGTCTAAATTTGACTCCATGCTCGTATGTAAATAGATTGAGCTTGAACTGAATTATTATTTATTCTTTACTCTCTTGGCTGGAGGGGGTATGGCAGCTACCAATTGTGGCTCAATACTTAGTAAGTGTTCTTGTACAATGCGCATCAGGTTCTGCATGTGGTTGTGGATTGGAGCAAATGTCAAGCCAAGAATTTTGCATGAATTGACTTGGCCCCTGAAAAGGGGGCTGTTGCTCCTTTGGGGTTATCGCCAACAATTTGGCTGGATATGTGGTGCATCCTTTCCTCACCAGCCAGACAGATTCCTGATGATTTGAGCCACCTGAAACATCAGTGAGTTAGAATTGAGCCTTTGCTGTATGTTGTAATACACCGCCTTAGAAGCCTCAGTGTATTCCAAGGTATGGCAAGCCCAGCCTTAATCGCCGGCAATACATGTACCTGAACTTTAGTCCATGATGAGTAGGCAGCTGTAGTTTAGCTCTGGTGACATGCACGAATGTCATTGGCAGAAGTGAGTGTATATATTATGTAACCTCTGTACAAGTCATTGACATTCACTTAACTGCTTCCCCTGTAGCAAGTTGTATGATGGCTTTGTCAGGACTAGCTGGTAGAGATTACCCTCTTCAGCAAACCCGCTGCTTGCTTCTCCTCCTCAGGTGTAAGTGTTGGTGCACACTCATGCTCTTCATAGTCACCATCCTTAATATCCCTGCTGCAGTCTGTATACAGTGCTCCAGAACATCTGACAGCAGCAGCATTATCACACTTGATGATAGTCTGACTAGGGGATCATCCTGGTGACCGTCCTCTGAGCAGCAGGGGATTTTCCTCTGGGCAGCAGGGGATCATCCTCTGAGCAGCAGGGGACCATCCTCTGAGTAGCAGGGGATCATCCTCGGAGCAGCAGGGGATCATCCTCTGATCAGCAGGGGACCGTCCTCTGAGCAGCATGGGACTGTCCTCTGAGCGGCAGGGGATCATCCTCTGAGCAGCAGGAGATCATCCTCGGAGCAGCAGGGGATCATCCTCTGAGCAGCAGGGGACCATCCTCTGATCAGCAGGGGACCATCCTCTGATCAGCAGGGGACCGTCCTCTGAGCAGCATGGGACTGTCCTCTGAGCAGCAGGGGATCATCCTCTGAGCAACAGGGGATCATCCTCTGGGCAGCATGGGACCATCCTCTGAGCAGCAGGGGACCGTCCTCTGAGCAGCAGGGGGCCATCCTCTGAGCAGCATGGGACCATCCTCTGATCAGCAGGGGACCGTCCTCTGAGCAGCATGGGACTGTCCTCTGAGCAGCAGGGGATCATACTCTGAGCAGCAGGAGATCATCCTCTGAGTAGCAGTGGATCATCCTCTGATCAGCAGGGAACCATCCTCTGAGCAGCAGGAGATCATCCTCTGGGCAGCATGGGACCATCCTCTGGGCAGCATGGGACCATTACTGAGCAACATGGGACCATCTCTGAGCAGCAGAGGACTATCCGTCCTCTGAGCAGCATGGATGGTTCACAGCATCATATGCTGCTATCCACTCCCGGAGGCATTTGGAGCACACCAGTGCACCACACAGCAGCTCCAGTGGCTGTGAGAGGGTGTTGGAGCACAGTGCACACTTCAGCTCCTTTAGCATTGATAGGTTGTTAGCTCTTGCCAAAGGTGGACTAGGCTCACTATGGAGAACTAGAGGAGGGGCAATCTTCTCAAGATGACCTCTTATGATGTCATATGTTTACTTGTTTTGCCACTCAAATAGCATCACTACACATTTGTGATGCACTCACTTTGTGATGGCACAGATGGTTCTCTACATACCCAGCTTACATTGCATGCAGAACATCTCAGGGTTACATCATCCCCAGATGTGTCAAATGTCAAAAGCTATTTTCAGCTCAGCTGAGAATGCTATGCACTCAGAGCTGGTTCTTTTCTTTGCCCTGTACTTCGTTAGCCTCTGCCCACACACTCTGCAATTATGGAAATTGTAATCCATACCTATAATGTATAGGGCAAAACCACAACGTACGTCGATTATTCATGCAATACGCTCAGCTTGTTCGTGGTGACAGAAAATGCGTTGCCACTTCAGGTTAGTAAATTCTGGTAGCCACATGCCTCCTGAGCATCGCTGTAGTACTCATACCTTCCAGTTCAGTCACCAAAGGCTACGTCGTCGCATTTAGTAACGCCCTCCTTCTAAATACGTATCGCGTGACCTTGCTAAACGGTATGCGCATGCTATCTATGTGGAATTTCAATTGTGCGCATTGACTGGACATGACAGGAAAAGGAATGCAGTGTTTGAGTTCGTTTTCACTTTTTGATTTGCTAGTTCTGGTGAGTTATGGTTTGCTTTTAAACATCAGATGTCTATAATGAGCCATCAGTTAAGAAATATATGGTAATACCGTAAATGATCTAATTATTGACTTAGTTTCCAGCCGCATACAACCGTGGTAGAAATGTATTGCTCACGTGCGCCGATCATACGCTAATTATACATTTATATTCATATTCAGGTTCGAGGGGGGTGGGGTGGGGGGGGGGGGGGGGGGTTCCAACCCCTGGAACACCCTCCCCCCCCCCCCCCCCCACCACTGAATTCGATTCAAGATTTGCATGCTAGCCTAGAGAGTAGAGACACAAGCAGACGCTCGCTTTTGTTTAGGATCCGCATTGTACCCGAGATAATGATTGTACCAAACTCGGGAATACTCTAACTTTTGGCATTCCTCTCGTCGTTTACTTCACCTCTTTCGTTCCCATGCATGTATGAAGGCATGCGGTAAACAAAGCTGTGTACGATACACAATTGTAATTATACGTGAAATATTGCCATGGGAACGCTATCACCATATTACGTAATGATTACGTATATCAGTTTCTTGCTTCAAATGTGAAATTCCACAGCCATTGGTATATCTTTAAAACCGTTCCTATTGCGAGTTATACTCACCCAGAAAGAAGAAAGAAAGAAAGAAAGGGAAAACACGAGCTTTTTTGTTCCCTTAAAGCAAACTGTCTGGTGACTTGAACAAGACATGAAAATGACAGTCCTTTCATTCTGGTTCGATAGCAACAAAGAGATGACTGACTGGTGTAAAATGCGGGGAAACAAGGGTTGAATGATAAGAAATAGTCCTATATATTTAGCACATGCATGCCCAATGTAATGTGTCACAATGTGTGCTGGCTTAATATAGGACCATTTTATCATTCAACCCTTGTTTCCCCGCTTTTACACCAGTATTGCCTTCAAATCCTATATACCACCAACTTTTTCATAGAGAATGTTTTTATATACATGTACTTGTACATGTATACATGTATATTGTCGTAGAGTTACCACCAATAAGCAGCTGGCTGAAGCGAGCAGATTCATGTGGGAACACAATAGACCCTTTTGAAACCTGATATAGCAAATTACATAGACCTGTCAGGAGTTTTTTTGTTGTTGGAGAGGAAGTCCGGGTACAATGCCCTTTGTGAAAAGGAGGACTCCATCGTATTATTCTTGGTGAACATACAATATTTAAATTAGTGTCAGAGCTATGTTGATATCTCAGGGATCGGGAGCCATTTATGCCTAGCCCTATAAGCGCTGAGAAATCAATATATAGAACTGTTTCATCACGTGATTTATTTTGAATACTGTGCATGCACCAACATGCACCAACATGGCGGATCATGTATTGATTTGTATTGCGTGGCAATCTGAATGACGTATGGCAGATGTACGGAGTAGTCAGACTCACATAACACATGAAGGCGCATACTATAACGTCAGTAATTCATTGAAGAAGTTTTGTTTTTTTAAATTTTAATTTTTCAGTGCCGGAGTTCCAGATCTCGATGGGGAGCTTCCCGACACCCCCTTGCTGCGCGCGGCGGGAGTGGTACCCCACCTCTTCATCAATTATTCATATTGAACAATCTCCTCCCCCCCTCCTCCCACCAAATTCAGTCCCCTGCTACGACAAGCATAGCGCTAGACTCTAGGAGACCGTTACATAGTTTATCAGTGGTATCAATCTGAAATGTGATCACATAATCTATAAATGGGCACCAGCCATCAAGCGTGGTCTTAGTTTTGTTTGAATGTCGTCATAGTACCTTCTAAATACTTAATAAATGATAGTATGCATAGCGGCATATGGCGGCGCGTGGTAGGATTTAATATATAAATGATTACGTAATACCAATAAACCGCCCTAAGTGTATACGTTGACTCAGGCCATGCATGCAGGGCAAGTTGGCAGGCACTTGCAACGCTTGCACTTCATGTAAGATTATTGTACAAATTCTGCGGAAGATCATACATTCAAGTTGATCAGTCTAATTATAATAATGGCAAAGCTGGATCCCTATGTACAAGCTAGAAGGTAGCCTGAAAGCATTGATGCTGTTTCGATGGTTAGTGGAAATTTTCCGTTGTAGAAGATGTGTACACTCACCGTTTGCTTCGACTTAAGTTAAGTGCAAAATAAGAATGCAACAGTTTATACATATACCATGCACTCCCAGGCTTACTGTTAGAAGCAAAAGCCCCGTGGCTGTCATTGCAAACTTCTTTTCACACGTTCCACCAATAGTTTGCAGAGAACTATACGGTAAATAAATTGAATCACATGGGAGGGACTCAGGACTCAGGAGACAAATGTACTCACGCCTTGCCGGTGCAATCCGAATCCGTACAAATAGCGATCCTTATGTTGCTGTCAACGTCGCACGTGTCATTAGCCACAGTAGTGAAGTGGACAGTGGTAGAAAAAAAGTACACTCCACTGTGCAGGAGGGTGACTTCTCCGCTCAAGACCGCCACAGTGATCTCCAGAGCAAAGATGCCATCCTTCAGCTGTTGACCCAACCGCGCAGAGCAAAGCAAAATTAATGGAACACCGCTATATATATAACGGAAAGGTGCCTTACAGAAGTATAGCCATGTAATACAGACGTCGTATTAGGAAGGAGCGATGCGGCTGACCCCAAGCCAGCTTGGAAGCCAGCAAATTTGAACTTAGACTATATAGCGGAGCAGATTGGATGAGGTAAACTATTTAAACCTATTTATAGCTACTAGGAAACAATGTAAAATTCATACAGCATGTAAATGCAAAGCATGCGGGCAATGTCCTAAAGCAATGTATACTCACTGAATCACAATTATAGGCCGCCAAACTGCAAGAAGTGCCGAGAAATAGGACAAGACTGATGCAGCGCACTCCTGTCCGGAACGACATTTTTGGTCACGTATATATTGAATTATGTCTATAAATGAGCAGTGACAGCGCTTAAGTACCCGCGGCCAAGGATATGAGATAATGTAAAATTCTGTATTATAAGCAGATTCATCATTGGACGTCATTCATTTCTTATACGTTGGTGCACGCGCATGCCTCAGTTTTGCATGAACATTGCTTCGCGCGTCTATTATATATATGCACAATCGGCACGGTAGCCCAGATGCATGTAAATAATGGCATGTCCATGCTTATATACCAAAATCGCATTGTTAATCACTACTTTCATCATTGATATTAGCAAAAGTATGGACATAAAACTTCACTAATTGCTTAATTGTGGGCCACTACAGTATCACTCTATTCCCTTCAGTTTTACTGATTTAAATTGCACATCATTGCTTATGGAATGCAAAAAAAAAAAAAAAAAAAAAAAAATTCATTCATGGCTGGTGTTCCTCTATAAAACGATTTAATTCTCTTCTTGGATTTGTGATTTGAACATGCATGTGGCCACACAAGGGTTATAGTATGAAGACAACTGATTATAATTTTCTGTATACAATGGTTGTGTAAAAGGGAACGGAATAAGGATATGAGATAATGTAAAATTCTGTATTATAAGCAGATTCATCATTGGACTGAATGCATGCCATGCCGCCAAGCATATTTATCTGTTCTTAAAAGGCAGATACTCTTTTAGCCTGCTTATCATTTTATCTCTAGATGGTGGCTCTATATGCATACGTTAATATTTACATGCATGTAATAAGCACTGCTTGAACTTGGACACCTCGATCTACATGAAGCTCGCTCTGATTCATATTCATGTACGAACAAGATAATGCTTTTATGAGCATATAACGGATGATGTCTAGAGTACGTCCATGTACATGCATTGTAGTAATGTAGTCTGGTTCCACCAGACATCCTCCACGTTATGCACTCAGGATCAAGCATATTATACATACAAATCATGGGATGTTTCTTTAAATGCATGCATTTATGGGCTAGGTGTGTAAATTTTAAACTTCATCATATCAGTACTAGTGTCGTTGTATAAAGGCTTTTTCCGTAAAGAGAACCTATGGCATGCAGCGCCCTCGAATGCCTAAAACAAATAAAGACTATATGTACGGTTACAAATGCATGCAAGACTGAGTAAACGGAGTTAACAACTTCTAGCAGCTCTGATATAGCCAGTTGTAGGTTTCATGCACATGAATGGCAAGAAACTGATAAAACGTGCGTGCAGCGTCCTTTTTTTCTTAGTGTTAATATACACAAAAATGACCACGATCGTCAATATATTAGCTCGCTGCGATTCATATTCATAGATAATGCCTTTTATGAGCATATAACGGATGATGTGTAGAGTACCGTCTATAAGTATGTCCGGCCTCCTCCACGTTATGCACTCATATCATGTTAAGGGATGTTTCTTTTTAAAAATGCATGCATTTATGGGCTAGGTGCATGTGAGAAAATTGTAAACTTCATCATATCAGTACTAGTGTCGTTGTAAAAGTTTTTTTTTTTCATAAAGAGAGCCTATAGCATGCAGCGCCCTCGAATGTCTCGATCGATTTAAAATATATATACTGTTACAAACGCATGCAAGCATAAACGGAGTTGGCAACTTCCAACCGGCTGCTCTGATATAGCCAGGCGTAGGCTGCACATGAATGGCAAGAAACTGATAAACATGCGTACGCGTGCAGCGTCCTTTTTGTTGGTGTTGAAATGACCGCGATCGTTAATATATACATGTATTAAACACTGCTTGAACTTAAACAACTCGACCTAGCTCGCTGCGATTCATATTCATAGATAATGCCTTTTATGAGCATATAATTAACGGATGATGTGTAGAGTACCGTCTAAGTATGTCCATGTATTGTAGTAATGTAGTCTGATACCGTTGTGTGAAACCTCCTCCACGTTACGCACTCACAAATCATGGGAAGATTCTTTAAATGCATGCATTTATGGGCTAGGTGTGTAAATTGTAAACTTCATCATATCAGTACTAGTGTCGTTGTACAATCTTTTTCCATAAGAGAACCTATAGAATGCAGCACCCTCGAATGCCTCTAGCTCGGTACGCAGGCTGCATGAATGGCAAGGAACTGATGAAGCATAAGTGCAGCGTCTTTTTTTGTTTTGTTTTTTGTTTGCTGTTGATACATATACATGTAAATGACCGCGATCGCTTCGTAAGAACCTGCATATAGTTTGTACTAAGCTGCACGTATGTGCATGTGCATGTGTGCACTAGCTATAAGGGGTAACCAACACTGCATGCATGTTGGGGTGCAACCGTGCAAGGCTGCACACATGCATACAGGTTTGGTTTCGTTTCTTTCTGCGGAGAAAGTTAACTACTGGGTTTTGAAGGCAAAGGTGTAAACAAAGGGCCAAAGATACATATACCGGTATAATTAAAACATAATGTAGTCCTATATTAATTTAGCACTTTTGCAATTGTATAGTATACATTATACTTAAAAATTTATATGCATGCAGTTCTATAGTGATAGCATGAACGCAGTGTGAAATTCCTTACACCATAAGGGCCTGGGGATAAGTCTACTGCTCTGAAGCGGCGAATATCCCTTGATGCATCTGCAGCTTTTTAATTAGATCAGTAGCATGGATTCATTTGTTCATGTAATGCATGCCGGTGCGCGGTATAACAGTGCCGTATATTGATTTACATCAATTAACATGAGAGCTTCATCCATATGGTTCAAGTTCAGCGTTATATTAACGCAGAGTCACCACCAATAAACTGGCTGAAGCCTTGGTACAATGCCCTTTCGGAAAAGTAGCCTGGACTCCGCCTGAACTAAATTAGTGTCAGGGCTAGGGTGATATCTGAGTGATCGGGAGACATTTATGCCTAGCCCTATAAGCGCCGAGGAATCAATACACGGGAGTCATTGACATGCACCTATAGAGCTGTTTCATCACGTGATTTATTTTGAATATTACTGTACATGTACCAATTAACCTATGGCGGATCGTGCATTAATTTATATTGTGTTGCATTCTCACATGACACATGAAGGGCGCATACTATGCAGCAGATAACTTAAATTTTAATTCATAGCACAAGCCCTTTAAAGACTACTTTTAATTTTTCAGTGTCGGAGTCCCATGCCTCGGTGCTGTACGCGGCGGGATGGTACCCCACCCCCTTAATCAATTATACATATAGGACAATCTCCCACCCCCACCCCCCTTCCTCCCTCCTGCTACGACACGCAGCTCCCGTGGAGTGAAAATGCTAACTGCTGAAGCACCCTCCCCATCTAGGAGACCGCTAAATAGTTTATCAATGGCATCATAAAATCATCAGCTTCATGGCTACCAATATCTCACCGGCCAACAGGCGTGGTCTTATAGTTTTTGTTTGAACTAGTTTGGACAGTGATTGTGACAGCCTCATGCATGGCCGGTGTCATGGGAAAATCGGCACCCCCAATAATTGGCCCCCCCGTTCCAAATATCCTTAGGATGCAACAAAAAAAAAAGACAAGTGTGCCATTCGCAAAAGAGCAAAGCAGTACCGAGTGCAAGATGGGCAGTATCAAGTCATTTGTACAAAATCTAATAAAGGGGATGCGCTTTCTCTTTATATCAAAGATCGATCCGAAGACAAGAAAGCAGATATTTAATGGTTGCCATATCGGACCAGCAGGAAACCACGAAGGTCGCGATAGAACGCATGCGAAGATTGCACAAAGTATTTCTGGCCAGGGTTATCAAAGGATGTGAGAGTTTGGGTAAGTATATATCCTGCCCTTTAAACGTACTGTCAGCATCTCCTCTACATGTATTTGCAGCTGGGCATGAAAATGACCGGGTTTATTGAGTGATGCAGTTTTAGCAAAAGGCATGGCTGAAAGAGTACTGTCACGTAACAATTGTTCCATCCAAAAACAGTCCCCCGGACTAAATATTTCAGAAAAAAATGGTCCGGGAGGACCAATATTTTCAGAAAAAATCAGTCTCCCTTTGAAAAATTTGGCCCCCCTTTTTCCAGCTGAAATAAATGATCCCCCTTTGAAAAATTTGGTCCCCCTTTTTCCAGCTGAAATAAATGATCCCCCCTTGAAAAATTTGGTCCCCCCTCCTCCCTCTTCCCCCAATTTTTACCATTTGGTTTGTAGAGCTAAAAGTCCCATTGAATAATTTATTTGTACAAGGCATGCAAAATGCTAGTCCCTCTTAGTTTGGCAGCATGGAAGAACACTTTGCCTAATTGACCTCCCTCTTCAGATGCTTCGATCTGAAAAGCATGTTTTGGTGTAGCTACAGATTGTACCTTAATTGATTCAAAGCCACATGTCACATGTTACATACTTATATGCACAGGAAAATTAAACATAAATCAAAGTTATTTTCACTGTTGACATGTCCAAGTTGATTTCATTTGCTTCTCTGTGACTGTACTATTGCTATACAATGTGCACGTATACATAAATTATTAATTCAATACTTTTGCCATTTGAAACACCAGTTGATTATTCATCATCTCATCTTAAAAACATATGCTCCTAGTTTCTGATATTACCAATAGATGAAACACACTATTGCAGACTTATTTAAACCGCTGGACTGTGAGCTCAGACAGTGTAAAAATTTGGCTCCAATAAACCACTCTTTCTCTTACAATGAGCATTATATATATGCAGACATGATAAACATAGAAAGCAGTGCATCTTTTACAATTCACACTATGAAAAAGGTATTGTTATACACTACTATATAACAGTGTGTATATAGACGTTATTGTGTATACGTGTGTATAACGTCTCAATATGCAGTGTTATACACCACTAATTGATGTTATACACTAGTGTATAACAACCCTTTTTACATAGTGTCACTATCTATGAAGTTGTTATGCTTGTAATACAATGTAATTTAACATCCTAATACAAATGCCTAGTCTGTGCATGGTAAAAATTAATGATTACCTGTGGATGGTAAGGCTCGAGTTGTAAGATGATGTTCGATGTTAAGAAGTTTTGCACATGAGTTCATGGCCACCCTGGTCAGATGTAATTACCTTTGGCACCCCCATCCTCATGAAGATCTATAGGAAAATTAATACAATATAGATATTCACATGCAAAGGCACCATTGATGCAGACGTATCCACTGTTGGAACAGCATCTATGTAAAGTAGTCAGACATAAAATGATTGTGAAAATGCTAGCAGCATCATCTTCAGCGTCTTCACCATCGTATCGCCATCATATTCACCAGGGCCTCTGTCCATGCTATAGCATCGTATTCATAAAAGTAATCGTTCACCCCAAAGTAACCGTTATTACAGACACTATTCTGACCAATGCCATCGTCATCTAAACAATACGCGTGCGGGCATGAATGTGCACTGAATCGTATATCTACAGCCGAAGGCCTATGCATATAGTATATCGTACCATCTGTAGCCTTTCTTGCTCTTATTTTGATGCGCACAGTTGACAATTTGATTTTCTTCTGTTTCTTCATCCGATTGCTGTTGAGCACTTCAAACAACATGTGTTTAAAGGGGACCACAATTCCACTATTTAACAGGTGACAAGAATTACAATCGTACCCCCCCCCCCCCCCCCCCCCGGGACAGACTTGTAAATGCCCCCTGGACAAGTGCCTATTTTGTTTTCCCACCCCCCTGGACAAGCTTCTATGTTGTTCCACCCACCCACCCCTGGACAAACTTCTATTATACCCCATTTAAATGACCACCCCCCGGGACATATTCACTATACCCCCCTGGACACCATTTATTGTCATCTGTAGGGGTGTATAATTAAATAATGGAATAGCCCATTGTGGTGATGTAACAATGGCAGGCTTTGCCGATATCCATGCGAGTGCTTTACAAACAAGCGGATTCAGGATTTTGGGGGCAAAGGGACGTGCGTATCATGCTATGCCATTGGGAGTCGGTAAGGAGCATTTTGGGGCTTATAACATATTAATATAGACAGCGTAGGATGTCACTTAATTCTTCAACGTTGCTCCGTGAGTGCGTGAACCTCTTCCAGAGCCTATCCCAGTAGGAAGACTGAAGAGCACATCCTGACCCTTCATGAAGCTTTCTACAACCAACCATTGCTCTAGAGCTAGAGTAATGCTTTTGTATGTTAAGCGCGTGACTATCATGCAAGATTTCTAATTAATATTCAAGTTACCGCATAGCTGCAATCCGATTGTCCCGTTAAAAATCCAAAAGCCCATTAGTTTCTCCAGACCCACTATCCGCGTAGTGGTGATTAATCCATCCGCACTGCGGCTAGATGGTTTTTGGGAACGAGACTAAACCATAAGTACATAACTATTAATATCAACTATTTCTGTGATTAATAACCTTACTTTGCTCGAAGCGGGAGAATCTGCAGGTTGTTGTGCTACCCTAGCTGCTGAAGAGAGGAAGTATGTGGCCAATGATACTAAATGCCATAAACTGGTTTCGATATGTGAGTTGTTTGATGCTTGGGGAGTGAAACTGTTGAAGCTTTCTCCCAGTTGGCCTCAAGACTCACCACCTTAACATGCAGGCTGCACAGCCATCTTCACCAGATGCATTCAGTTTTAACTATTTGTGTATGTAATTATTAGTGGTATTCTAAGTGTATCATTTATGTATACCGCTCACATTTCCAAAATCAAGTCCCATGCACCCAACACTTCGATTCTTTCCTGCTATACATTCTTCGCCCTCACATATTGCCCAAATTTATAGTAGCCAGGACAAGGTCAGATAATTATCGTGACATCTATCGAACCGCATCACCAGTAGACTTTTAAATAGACTGTAGGCCTAGATGTTTAGTCTATTTAGTTTAGTTGGTTTTTTTAAATACAAATGTATGTGCACATTCAATAATAATAATAATAATAATGCAGGCATGGGGGGGATGTGGTCACACGCCATAATCGTCTACGAGATGAGGTATTTGACCTTTGTCGTCGTGCCCACCTAAGTGTGAGTGTGGAGAGAGGTCATGGCCTTACCAGAGACCTTGCCCACACCAGACCTGCTGACATCCTCATTGCTGGCTGGGACAGAGGCAAACCTGCGGCACTAGACCTGACCATTACCTCACCACTATGCTCTGTCATCTTGGGTGAATCATGTCACCAGGCTGGTGCGGCAGCCCTGGCAGCAGAGACCCGCAAGCTCCACTCCAATGGACCCAAGTGCCAAGAGTTGGGCTGGTCCTGCATCCCATTGGCAGTGGAGACTTATGGCAATTGGGGCAAGCAGGCTCATGATACCTTCTCCAGGCTGGCATCCTTCCTAGCCATTCACCAGTCTTCCCCCAAGGCAGTAGTTGTGGCTGAAATTTATGGCCGGTTGAATGTGGTCCTGGTTCGGTCCATTGCTAGAGCCATCCTGGCCAGGGAGCTTCCACCCTCCTAACTTGCTATTAGTAGTTTAATTGTGTATGCATTTAAATAAGGTGTTTTTTGTGTAATAATAATAATAATAATAATAATAATAATAACAATAATAATAATAATAATAATTTCATTACATAACACAATTAAGTTTAATACTCAAGAAGGGGAGCACGGGCACATCTGAGGAGGATGGCTCTTGCATTCTGCCTCATCAGTGTGACAGCCAGCAGGCAGTACATTTGGCACAGTGCCTCAGTTTCACAGATTCCCACTTGCATAGCTAGCCTCTTGCTCAATCTAGAGTAGCATTCTTTGGCTTCACATCCCCAACCACCATAGACTTCCACCACTAATGGAATACATGTCCAGCCCAACCTTGCACACATCTGATCATTCTTGGCATGCTTTTCAATCTCACCAACCTCTGCAGAGTTGCCTGAAGCCAAACTCGCTTCCAGAATCAAGTCCGTATTAAGCGGATGAATGACTTTCAGGTCAAAAGCTGCAGGGTTGGAGAGGGACCAGTTTGGCACCAGCACATCAGCTGGCCTAGAAAAGTCTATGCCTGGACCTTTCTCCAGTTGAGGAGATAAGCATGCTTTGGAGCACAGGTTGGCAACACAGTCTCTCAGCTTATTGTGCCGTGCAATGACATCCCCTCCAGAACGACATGTAAGGGCGTGGTGGCAATCTGGATCAAGGGCACTTGAGCAGAAGGGACATTTACTGTCAGCTGAGAAGACAGGTAGACCTAGCCACCATTTTAATAGGACTTGCATCTCTTGAGGCTCCAAAGCTAAGTCATTGTGTATGCAAGGAATAGCTCTCAACCAGGCATTAGCATTACTGGCTGATACTGCTCTGAGTCTTGCTCTGGTACAGACTGTACTGTTGATAAGAAGAGTCTGAAAGGAATTGTCTTCAATTTTGCCTGATAGATGGTGCTGTTGTGGAGGAGAGCTAGTCACTGATTCAAATGTTATTGCATCAGCAGAGTTGATCTTTGTGTTGTAGAGTGCTATTGCCTGTTTGAGGTGATGGGAAGCATTTGGAGCACTGGTGACATCAATAGCATTGGACAAAGACGAAATAAATGCACTGGAGGAGTGGTTAGAGACTGATGTCAATCCAAGACCACCATGCCGTAATGGTAGCTGAACTTGTTTGGTGGCTAAAAGTGTAAGTTCAAAGGCTGCACATTCTTCCAAACAGTGGAGGACATCTTCATCAAAGAGCATAAACTGCCTTAGAGAAGAATCACACGGAGGAACTGAGCGACCTAAATGGGACAGCTTACAAAAGCTAGCACAGTGGCGAAGTAGCAAGATGGATACTTGAGGGTCACATAGCTGAGGTAAAAGATGGAGAAGAGAACAAGCCTGCTTTCTCTTTGCCTCAATGTATTCACCACAAAATTCTGGACTTCCAATTGGTGCCCCCAGGATTTCAAAGTTAGGTGTAGTTGATGTAGGGATGCTGGAGTCGAAAGGTTGAAAGGTATCTGTATTAGGACTGAACAGTTCACATTTGGATGGGTTAAGGATCAGACCATTTGGCTTGCCTTCTGCACCTAGGACCTCTAGAGCTCTGAGCACAGCAGAGCCTGGACCAGCCAGGGCCCCATCATCTAAGTACCAGGCATTAAGCAAGAGCTGTTGACATTGAGGGTCAGCTGCTAACTTTTTCAGAACTGATTGAAGGACTAGAGCAAACAGTAGAGGGCCAAGAGGATCACCTTGCTGAACCCCTGATGCCGAGGAAATTGAACCAACAGGATGCCAAAGTTTTGGATGTTGTGAGTAACACCAGGAGGTCCATGGGTAAATCTCTGGAAAGTGCATTAAACATTGTTGGAGAACAGCATCCCTAGATACAAGATTAAAAGCATTCTGCATGTCGATTTTAATAACAGCAAAATCAGGGTCACTAATAATAATAATAATAATAATAAGTCAGAGAATGTTTTGTCTTCTCCTTTGTACTGGATCGAACTGACTCTGCTTGGCAGCAGGCTCAACTGAGTCTGAAGTACATGTATGGTGGGCTTGGTCTACGTTCTGTTGCACTCCACTAGTACTCTTGTGCTGCCTATATTGCCTCGCTAACTATTATTATTATTATCACTGCGGTTCGATAGATGTCACGATAATTATCTGACCTTGTCCTGGCTACTATAAATTCGGGCATTATGTGAGGGTGAAGAATACATAGCAGGAAAGAATCGAAGTGTTGGGTGGTTGTGCTGTAGAGGGTAATCACCACCTTACTCGTGCTATTGACATCTTTAATACCCTAGTCTCCCCACAAGATACAGTCACACTTGATTCCATTATGTCATCACCTGTTCACCATTCTAGTTGTATTGATCTCAAATGCTTTAGGTTTCTATTCAGGCGCTGATCCAGGAATTTAGGACGGGGGGTGCGGGGTGGTGGCTGGAACCGGGGTGGTAAAGGGGGTGGGTGCGGGAGGGGGATAAGTTTTTTTACTGACGGTAAATAACCACAGTTGAAAATTGCTCACGCTCAATAATCAAAGGGGAAAAAAATGCGTCGAATCAAGGTTTATTGATTTTATAAAGGATTTTAAATTCCTCTGTAAAATCACTGTGGGATTGAACATTTGTATGTGATTTTAATGTTGATTCCAAAATGATTTCACGCGTTTTTTTCCATGTGAATGATTCATGATCTTTGTTCACGCAACTTCACGGAGTTCATTTTGCATGCTGTCAGTCAAAGATGTCAAAGTGCAAGTCCATGCATATTGTACTTTTTCAAGTTCAACTCGCAAAGTGAAATACTCAAAGGTCCTGCATGATCACAGCGAGCCATCAGTATCTGCATGGCCTACCCGGCAGTTACTTGTGTATATATCCTATATACAAGTCCAAATTTGTGGATGATATAATGATACAGATTTTCATCAGGAAGTAGCATCCTATAATGTCGGGTGTAAAACCTACTCTGAACTTCCTAACACTGATCATGCAGACATGAGGAGCAGTCAGAGGAACAGGATCCTGCTCGGGATGTCTATACATAATGCAATCTGACAGTCAAGAACGTGCACTAAGTGATAATGAAATATATTAATTACTGATATCTGACCGAGCAAAAGGGGCTTTGCAGATGCTGTCTTAATTAAATACTGTATGATTTAGTGTTGCTGGAGCCCGGTAAGGAAAAAGTAACAGCGGACTAAACTTCACAGAAATTGGCTTCAAGATTATAAATGGCTCTAATATGAAGGATGTCAAGGATGTTAGTACCTGCCATGCATTTTGTTTTTATCTCAGAGTGAAAGGAGTAGTTTAGCGCTTCTGTGTGCCCACGATTTACAAATTATAATAGGTCCAATTGGGAAATTTTGGAGTATTAGTCATTCACACAAAAGCATCATAGAAAGACGAGTTAGTAGTGAATCTGTTTTATATGACTACTGAGTTATAATTGAGTATTTTAACTTTCTCATGCAGTAAGATATACAACTATATTATTTTTGGGGGGGGGGGGGGGGGGGCTAGCCACCATATACACCCCCCCCCCCCCCCCCCCCCCACCTGGATCAGCCCCTCCATTAAAGGCTGGCACCTTACCAGAATATGTACCCAATCTCACTATTGTCTGAAAAGCTTTTGCTCTCTGAATTAACTGCTTACTGAGAGCATCAAGCGATTTGAGCTCATCTGGTACAGGTTCAGTGACAAGCCCATTAAGAACGCATCGTGCAGGCATAGTGTTCTTATTAAGAATCACTCGTAGGATAAATCCACAACTGTTAATTAGTAAAGCTATTCATTACACCCGCGTTTTAATTACATGTAGTGTCTATATATGATCTCTGGTGAAGCTAAGCATCAATACAGATACACATCTGACCTCACAAAAAAGTGCCAGTACCGGTAAATTAGCTATATTATAGGTACATGTACATGTAGTCGCAGAAATGCACGCACTACGTACAAATGTAGTAAGAGGCAGCTACGTGTACATGTACAGGTACGACATACCTTTGAGTGACCTTAACTCTTTTCGCCGAGCGAGCACATTCAGGACTCTGCCAATATCGTTGTCTTTTAGCAGCCCGTTCCTTTTCAGGATCTGCTCGATACCTTACTCATAGATATTAGACTAATATCTATGCCTTACTCGTCGAGAGGTCAACTCTCGATTGTACGTAATTGCAGTTTGGTGGTTAAAGCTGGTCTTTGTCACAAAATGTATTTGCGTATGTAAACTAAGTAAGCAGTGCACACAGCTTAAACCTATTCAGCAAGCAGCAAAAGTCCAGCAAACAGAGCTATATTATCCCCCACAGCCTCAAGGCACTCCGTTTTGCCTCTTCAAGTGGCACATGCATGGTAAATTAGGAGTTCTACATTATAGCGTCTCCATCACTTTCATCAGTCATCATGGTCTCGACCCCCCCTCAGTTTCCATCTCGCCTGGAGCATTCGCCCACTCAGTTGCACTCATGCGGGTTGTCCCATTTTCCACTGGCATGCATGCAGCCTCTGAATAGTTATTGTTATTGCTGCCAACTGTGCACCTTCTGTAGCTTCTGCCCTATCTGCATGGCTGCATGCAGAGGACGAAAATGAGCCTACTTTTCTTTTATAGTGCGTAGTGCTGCATGCGAGCGGATTTACTGTGCTCTTTTCACTTGCCATTGTGCGCGTCTCGCGCGTCTTTGTGCACTACTCTGTGCATTGTGCGTGCATGCAGCGCTTGTCAGGGCTCTACCTTTGCGCTATCGTTCATCCTTATCGTTATGCTTTCTACATGCATGCATGTATGAATAAAGCTACATGTACCACCGCACTATATGATTTATTCAATATTGCGCCCAGTGAGCTACTAATAACGTCAATTGGTTTTAACGATTTGATTAATACCATATATCCAGTATGAACAGAAACTTTAATTCTATGACGGTTGGCAGGCACTTGTAAAACTCTTATGCTCAGGATTATGATACAACACCATGCACGTATGGTTAATTTGTAACTTGAGTCATGAACTTATATATCATATAGAAGTTTGTCAGTTTACTTAATCGTTCAAAGCTGGATCCCTAGAGATCCGTACAAGCTAGAAGGTAGCCTGAAAACGTTGATGCTGTTCCGATGGTAAGTGGAAAGTTTCCGTTGTAGAAGATGTGCACTCTCACCTTTTGCTGCGACTTAAGTGCAAAGCAATCGGTTTCAACAGTTACATGTACATGCACCTTCCAGGCTTACTGTGAGAAGCAAAAGCCCCGTGGCTGTCAATGAGAACTTTTTGTCACACGTTCCACGAATAGCTTCCAGAGAGCTACAGACAACGATAAATATAATATAGTCACGTGGGAGGGACTCGATATGCAAATATACTCACGCTTTGCCGGTGCAATCCGAATCGGTGCAAATTGCGATCCTTATGTTGCTGTCAACGTCGCATGTGTCGTCGTTAGCCATAGTAGTGAAGTGGACAGTGGTAGAGAAAAAGTACACTCCACTGTGCAGGAGGGTGACTTCTCCGCTCAAGACCGCCACAGTGATCTCCAGAGCAAAGATGCCATCCTTCAGCTGTTGATATACGAGCGCGCAGAATAGACTCGTGCTATACATGTATAACGGAAAAGTGTCTTACAGAGGTATAGCCATGTAAGACAGACGTCGTATTAGGAAGGAGCGATGCGGCTGACCCCAAGCCAGCTTGGAAGCCAGCAAGCTTGATGTTAGGCTATAGCGGAGCAGATTGGACATGGTACGTATGTACAGCATATTTTAAACACAGGAGACAGTATAAAATTCATGCAAAACATGCATGTAGGGAATGTCCTGAAGTAATGTATACTCACTGAGTGACACTTTTTTGCCAAACTGCAAGAAGTGCCCAGAAATATGAGAAGACCAATGCAGCTCCGGATCGACATTTTTTTGGTCACGTATACTGAATTATGTCTAAATGACCAGTGACAGCGCTTAAGTACCCGTGGGCAAGGATGATCAGCTATTGTAAAATTAACCCATACACGCTGTAAAATAAATTATAACCAGGTGTTATTCATTGCATTCAGAACATTACATTTCTTACGTTTCTGCACGCCTCTGCAAGCGTCATGTGCACCGCGGCAATTGGCAGCATGCACCGATGTAAATAATGACACGCGCGGTACATGTATCCATGCATGTACCTGTAGCAAATTTGCATGAGGTTGCGGATATAATTATAATTATATATATAATTATAATTATTATTATAATTATATATAATTACTTCAATGAAGTGCTTTTGAAAATTTCATTTGAAGCCAGGTTTGTGAATCAAAATCGAAGTTCTAATTGTTTCATTCAAGAAAGGAAAGAACTTCATAAATATGACGCATGCAAACGCATGCAAATAATACGTCTAGCGGCATACTTGAGTATCATATCTCTCTAATTCTAGTTATATATTCCTTAAAACAACCCCCCCCCCCCCCCCCCCCCCCCCCCCCCCCCCCCGGTGGTTTGTTGAGTTCCCACGACAAGAAAGTAGCTGTACCCCAACAAAATTTACTTAAGTTTCCACCAAACCACAGTAATTGGGGTATACTTAATTTAGTGACAAAATCAATGGGTCGTAAAGATCGCGTGATAATAGCATGTCATTAGTGCGCTTGAGGAGTTGCATTGGCGTCATGCGCGTATAGTTATATAACTACGTCATATATATATTGCTATTTATGTATATGACACGTAAACGTGAGCGTATGACACCGCCTTCTTTCCTCCGTTGTTCGTTCCCGTTCGGTTATTGATTATCTCGTACCTGTTTAGGGGCTGTACATGATAATCATGTTATAGAGCCAAAACCCCTGTTAAATCAAGAAGGATTAGAAAGTACTGCTGTGTCTAACATGCGGCAACGCTTTTAAAATTTGTCCTAAGTTTAATAATGTGTGCATTTGTTTATTACCGTCGGAATGTAGTTCAAGCTTTTTTGTCTAGTATAATATAGGCCTAATTGCAAAGCTAATTCCTTATTGAAAAGTTTAAATAAGTTTATAGAAAACTGTAGCAGTACGCACACATTTGTAGCGGTACCGCGCGACAAAAGGTATCGGGGATTAATCACAATTTAGCGTCGTGCAATGAGATTATGTATTAACAAACATGTAGCTTCTCGGGGCCCATAAAAAATATGCATATACCTGAAGGATGTAATGGTAACAATTTATGTAGTATACATTCCGTCGATTTGAAGACTGAGTTGTACTAGTTTCTTAACATTATAGTTGTAAATGTGTAGTACTTCCCGGTTCCCTTCGAAACTCATTGCCCGCAGAGTCACATAAAGATGCATGCATGGAGTCATCGTTGTTTATAAAATGTCATAGGCATGGGAATGCACATATGTACTCGGTGCCCAAAGAGTTACCTTGTGCATGCATGCATGCATGTAAGCATACGTGTATACATATACATTTATGCATGCGTTGTCTTTACATGCAAGTAGATATTTAAAAGGATCCGGGCCATAAGGCGGCAAGTGGGCCCGGGTCCCCCCCAAATGCCTAGGCAAGTGGGTCCGGGACTCCGGGTCCCCCCACCCACCATAACTGAGTTGTCTAGGCAGCTGAGTCACCCCCCCCCCCCCCCCCCCCCCCCCCTCCCCCGGACCGAGGTGCCTAGCTAGATGCTCAATTGCAAACTTAATCATCCCGGACCCAAATGCCAAGGCAACCTCCCATTTGCTCGTTATGTAGGTATATGTAAAATACTTTATTACGAAGCTTAATATTTATACTATAACAACAAAAACAAAAACAGTTAAAATTAACAACAAAACACTTGCCGCATGCAGCTTGTTTCTTGTATACATTATATAATGGTAGTCTGCATGGGGACTGCCTATTGCATGCATAGTCACAATAGTCATGCAGACCTCGGACTAATAATCTAATACAACCTTGCATGCACATCTACGGCGCTATAATTTGTCCATGCAATTATGCTTGCAAGTCTTAATTTAAGTTGATACATGGGATCGAGGGTGTATAGCTTTTTCTCTTTATGGAAAATGCTTGTAGCACGACATATAGTGGTTAGTTTACAAGGGTAAACTGTTCCTTTTAAAGAAAACAAATTTTAGCACCGCATTTCATTAACATGAATTTTACGTTATACGCCTACTTAGACTGTACTTAAGACATGCTCTTAAAAGCATTGTCATGCTTTGTACATGAATTATCAGTAATTGTTTTAATGGTATAGTGTCCATCGTATATTAAGTTGGCTGAGAGTGTATATGCATGTTGTGCCTGATTTTATGTGTCTCGCCTAAATTAAAGCTGCAAAAGCTCGTCTAGATGTCACATTCTCTTAGACTGAGTAAGTATCCCGTTGAAGCTAGCCGCACATTCCTCAGCCGCACATTTAAAAACGAATAATTTAACATTCCATGCATGGCCACAGGCGGCGGGCGTTATAAGCACGCGATAATATGGAATCACTCATGGATCACATCATAGATAGATCACATGAGTGAGCAAACGCACTGCAACGTGTTGCCTTTCATGCACGCCGATTATCATGTCAGTTGTATCCAAGCGGTCGGATCCCATACGCTAGGACCAACTGGGAGTGTGACTAAAACACTTTAATTTGTGCGTTGCAAAGCACATCTAGGGTACCTGTAGTTGTAATATAGATCAGGATACAGTAGCACGACATCTACGCTTGGCTTCTAACAAGTCTTACATGGGATCGAGGGTGCATAACTTTTTCTCTTTATGGAAAATGCTTGTCAGCAGCACGACTTACAGTTTACAGGGGTAAAGTTGTAAACTATTCCTTTTAATGAAAACAAATTTTAGCACCGCATTTCATTGGCCTGCATACTTAGACCGTACTCTAGACATGCTCTTAAAAGCATTGTCATGCTTGTACAGTAATTTGTTTTAATGGTATAGTTAGGTACTTGACGTAACTACCGCAAAAAATTGCATCCCGACTGCCGGAGAGGATTGATTTGAGGCGATCGATTGTTTGCGCTGGTTTCGAGTTTTGTTGTGCTTGCTATATATTCTATAAATGTAGCCCATGGCTTCTTTTAGCATTTGCTATTCATTGATTCTGGTGAAATGATTCGCAGTAGTAAGTTGTGGGCGTGTCATAAAGATATGGTTTGATGGTTATGGACGCGTTGAATGGGTTGCATGAAATACATATGAAAGATTTAAGGACACCTAGATACATCACTCATATAAATCAGACAATGCGCAGGGTGTTGCCTCGAAGCCTCCACGAACAGCTTCATATGGTTTAAGGTACGCGATTATCGTGAAAGCTGATAGCTTTTATGACAGTGGGACGTCATTTGCCCTAATGTTACTTTTCAGTTCTATATAAAACGCATCTTATCGTTGCCATGGGTTTTTTAGCTAGATAATTTTCAGATTCTGCCTTGCATATCACGAGATTCTGACTTGGCGCAGTGCTCTTATCAATCAAACCAATTTAATCAAAATTTGTCATGGCAACGTGCAATATAAGCTTATTATTCATGTTTTTATACTATGTTTATTAAACTCTGTATTTTTATTCAACAGTTCTGCGTGTAGTTGGATGGATAATGAAGACTGTTGCTGATTTGAAGAGTTTTGTTGACCATTTTAAGAATGAATTAATGAACGTAATGAACTGCAAGCACCCATGATACGAAAGGGGCTAGTGTTTTACAACCTCACCAACATAGCATCTCAACGTTTATAAAATACATGAAGTATCTATTCTTTTGCACTCTGCTGGAAGCAGTTGTCACCACTACACCTGATGTGTTGCGGTGGGCAATACGTCATATTACAAATATAATGTCAAAATTCTTACAGGTGTTGGACTGAAGTAGAGGTGTTTCTCAATGAGCAGTTCATAGTGCCTATTGACACAGCTGATGATGTAGCTGTTCCTTTACCAGTTTTGAATACAGAGATAAATGTAATCTGCACCTAAGTATCCCACTTAATGTAAGATCTGATTGTAAGAATTGTGCTAAGAGGAAGGATGAGTTGCAGAGAATGGCTAAGATAAATCGCATGGTTAAGCAACAGCTGAAAATGAATAACCACAGGAGTAGGCATATACGCAATTTAAAGCAAGCTTTACAACAGAAGGCTAAAATTGAATCCAACCTTCGTTCCAAACAAGAAACATTAGACTTTATTGAAAATATAAAAAGTTACTGTCTGTACACAAGGGATGTAAAATAACACAGAGGACATTGCAAAAGCAAAATCACTTATTTGGAAAAGGTGGTTCAAAACATAGAATTAAGTATTGAATAAAGAATTACTATATCAATTATCAGGCTCAAATATTATCATGACCAGAAATGATAGCAAGACATAGCACTGCTTGCCGCAAGGATTTAGAACGTAATATATAGTATAGGCAAATAAAAAAATATCACTCAGTTACTATTGCCTCCAATAAAGAGTGCCCACAACATGTACACGTGTGTAATGCAATTCTCTTTGAATTGGCGGGTACAACTGTTGATAGTCTTCCTCATAGTAATACAGTATCTCAATGTGTATATGAATTAGGAATTATCAGTGAAATTCATGTAAGTGAAGTAATATATGCAAATAAAAATCCCACTCATTCATGCATGGGACTCAACAACAGTTGATGGGACACAATCAATAAACTCCATATCAGTGTGCATGAGCAAAAATAAAATATTCTGTACCATGGACACATTATTTCTGCGAAAGTACTGGTAAAGTTCCCAAAGCCACCATCTGTTACTGGACACTGGAAGACATCGAGAAAGATGCAGAAGATGAAAAAATTAAAGCTGCTTACTGACTATATTTCTGGAGATATGATTTTTTGTTGATTTCCTGACATGTGAAATGCCTTTTTCATTGAATGGTAAAATTTTGTTTCCGAGAACATACATTTGGCTATATATTTCTATATCACTACTATGAGCAGCCTGCATATTTGGCATGATTATTATGCTGCTGCAGCAATTTTTATATGCAGGTATGCGTGGCAGTTACTCCTTATATATTTGGCTGCAGTAGCATGTTTAGTAAGATCAGTGTAGCGAATATAAGTTAAACCACCAGAGGTTTTTTTTAGCGCGGTCATTCAATTCCATACATTCAAAAGAATGCACATTTTTTACTCTTTTTAGAACCATGCGAATTGTTGCAAATATATCAATTTGAAAGAAATATCCATTGAGACAGGTGCGTCTTGTGTGGGACATCACACAAGACGCACTTAACATATCTGAGCAAGAGGTGTGGTGTTATTCTAACACATGGTGTTTCATGCACAACACAAATAAACCAATATGCCAGCGCAACTGCATGACGGAAAGCCGACCCATTTGACATATCTGAGCTTGAGGTAGACCATGGCTATGTCCCTTATTGGCTCAGTATTCCAACACATGGTGCTTCATGCACAACGCTAAACCAATTAATATGCTGGTGCACCTGCATGACAGAGACATCACACAAGGCCCACTTGACGTATTTACCCAAATTTGGAATCCCTGGTCCATAAAGATATTCAATGTATTGAACGCGCGTTCAGAGATTTTCACTCGAGCCATATTCAAACGTGCTGTATACCATATATGGACTATGATGATCGCCTTGCGAACCTGGGTTTACAGTCCTTAGAGTACAGGAGAGTCGTCTACGACCTTGTCATGTGCTACAAGATATATAATAGCCTGGTTGATTTACCTTTTGAGAGTTTTTTCACCAAACCGGTGTCAGAGGAAAATAGGCACCCCCGGAAAATCGGCACCCCCATTCTATTTTTCCTAGGAATTTTGGCACCCCCACTCCAATTTTCCTAGGAAATTCGGCATCCCTTCAGGAAAACAGACATCCCTTAGCATAGCCTTTTCTCTTAGGAATTTTGGAACCCCCACTCCGCATCCCCATGAAATCAATTTTAAAAAGCTATATTCACTGGCACATAAGAAAGTCTGGAACCATTTCAAGGCTTTAAATGTACTGTTATAATTAGTAAATATATGCACCCAATATTAAATGTTTGAATTCATGATCTGCTGATGCATTAAAAGATTGAGCAGCTCACAAACACAACACACACACACATTGATACACACACATTGATACACACACACATTGATGTTACATCTTTTTAACTGTTACAAAATGTTTTTTGAAGTTAGTTTTATACATGTATATGCCTTCATGCATCTTGATGCAAGCCAGATTTAGTTTCCTGTGGTGAATGCTGGAGTCATTTGAATGCTTCTCCACATAAATGATTAAGCAACAATGCTGTTGAAATGACCTCCAATTCCATAGCCGAAGTGCCCAGAGTAGCCTGCATCCTTGATTGTTTCATATAGCTTTCCATAGAGTCATCTGGGGATCCAAGGGAGAATAGTACAAGATTTGTCAATTTTTGTATCATTCATGCTGTGATTAGCAGACACAGTTCTTTATGAAACTCATTTGACCCTGTTACAGCAAGAGAAACTGATTGAAAGAAACAATTTCCATCTGCTGCAATCCTAGCTGTTGCTAATGGGCATGCAGTGTAACACAGCAGTGATTGATGGCTGTGTCCAGTGAGAGTGATTCCCATGGACTAATGCCAACCCTAAAACAGCATGAAGTAACTATATACATTTAACTTGCAAACACTATGATAATTATGTTACACAAATAAAAGGACCTAACATTGTTTTTTTACATTACAAATTTTATGTAAATGCCATTTTCACAGTAATTCTAATTCACAGATGCAAGGCCTGAACTTAATTTTTTAATTAGTTATACATTATGTTTCAGCTAAAAAGTCTTACATTTGTGCTGGAAACTTACGTATGGACGGACGGACATACCTGCATGATTACAAAATTCTGTCCCTTGATCGGAAATTGCTAATCTGAAGAGAAAACAGTTATTGGAGTGTGATACCCTCATGTTTCCAATACATAAACCATTGCATTGGAGCTTAATAATACGTAAAAAGCTATACTTTTAAAAATTATTTTTTCTACTTGCATCACAGGAAGTGTACCCACAAACATGCACCATTGTAGGAATTGACTCCCTCCACAATAGTGATAAGGATGCAGTGAACTGGATATGGTAAATAAATTTAAAAATACTTCATATACGTGGCAATTCAGCTGTTTCAATCAGGTTATATATCACCAATGATGTACAATTCTACAAAAATGGTCTTATATCAAGCTCCGACTGGATTTATAATGATTCGTTGGTACGTTTCTTCTTTGTAGCCTAAGTAAACATATTACTAATAATGGTGTGATGAAGTTAGTATAAAATATTTTCTATAACTGCTAATGCTACATATATGTTAGGGTGTTATTAAATTTCATACAGAACAAAAATTGGCCCAAACAGGAAAATACAAGGGACTGTGGTGTGTTTACATGTCTTGTAAGTGAATTTTGTAATGAAGCCAATAGAAATGCTTATGGCTATGTCCCTTGCAATTGCACGTATCTCACAACAGACAGCTTAGAAGCACAGCACTACAATACACCCAGGTACCAGCTATTGTGGCTAACAGTATGCATCCACATACAGAAAATGGTGGAGAAGTTTCGACTTCAGATTGTGCATGAGCTCATAGCAAGTGCCTTGTATCCACTAAGGACATTAACAAGTCCGCATTACCAATCACATCAATGCAGTATTGTCTGTGGTTAAATTGGTATATAAGTGGAACCTTGCAAATTTGTTGAACATAAGGTATGACTCTATGATCAGTAGTGCCCATTATACTACTTAATCACTTTTGTAAAAACTGCTTCAGTAGGGTACCACAGCATCATTGTCCTCAAACATCAGAAGCATTTATAATGAAACCATCACTACATCAGAAGATGGTAAGGGACATCCAACATATAAGGTATGTTTTCCTATTGCATACATGCATGAAATAGTCAGCCCTTGTGAGGAGTCAAGACACAAATAGTGAAAATGTTGTTGATAGTAGTGAAAATGACCATAATGAAAGCACTAGTGATGGAATTGATAGTGATAGTGGAAAAGGCTACAATACTACTGAAGATGTGATACCTTAAATTCATCATACTGTAACAAACCAGATGTAGATGACATATGTGCTCTTAAATGGGGTTTACACCATTCTTTCCCTCAAAGAAATGACTCCCTTACATGTAAGACCACTAGGAGCCTTATGTATATATGTGTCACTTAATGAACCTTCAATACAGTGAATAGCAATGTTCAGTCAGTAGAACCTTCATAAGGAAATGCATGTATGTGGCATTCAGATCACTTAAAACTAAGTATACAATAGGGAAGGATCAGAAACATTATGATGCAACAAAGCACATCTGAATTTTGTAGTAAAGCACATGTACAAACCATTGAAAGATTGAACAAAAGTGACATGGACTGGTCACTGCAGAAATGCCTTAACATGGTATGTACAGCACTTATTTTTTTATTTATGTAATATTAATCCTATAAACACAGCTGTCAGATGCTATGTTAACCCCCCTCCCCAAAATCCAAATTGTCACAGCTCTTATTACTACAAAGTTTAATATAACACGAACAGCAGCTATTTCACATGTACTTACTTAGACCCTGCCACAATAACTGCATATATCTTTTGTATTCTACTATTGTGCAAGCTATGATTTGGTTGTGTTATTCATGCATGTTGCACAGCTGCATGTGAATTGAAAAACAATTGACGACAATTACTACTTATGTAAAAGTATGGCAAGTGAGTTTTGTGGTATGAAAGGCATTTCTCAAGCTCACTATGAGTATGTGCTACTCCTATAACAGCATTTCCCCTAACTCTGAAACACTATTAAAACCTTCAAAAAGGTCCTAAAGTGGGAGGGGCCAAACCATACCTGAAGTTCAGATATGTCAAGTGGGTCTTGTGTGAAATTTCTGCCATGCTGTTGCACTGGATATTGGTTTATGTGTTGTGCATGCAACACCCTGTTTTGGAATAGTAAGCCATTACGAGACATAGCTATGGTCCTAGAGTGGGAGGGGCCAAACCTATACCACAGGCTCAGATATGTCAAGTGGGTCTTGTGTTATGTCTCTGTCATGCAGGTGCACTGGCATATGGTTTGCTTGTGTTGTGCATGAAACACCCTGCCTTGGAATAGTAAGCCATTAAAGGACATAGTTATGGTCCTAGAGTGGGAGGGGCCACAGCCATATGGTTTAATTTTAATAACAAATTGTCAATGTTGCTAAACCCAAATTGCCATCAAATATGTATATATTGTTATTGATCATTGCAACTGTTATATGACTTATGCAGCAACCAAACTGACCAAGTGCACAGGGATTGAGGAGGATATTTATCACTACATACTATCAAGATACAGATCAAAATGCATTTTTTTCAACAAAATTTGAGTTAAATTAAATTGAATAATTTGGGTTTAAGAAATTTTTCGTGTATGCAAACGCTGGTTGGTTTTTAAGATCCAATTTTCTTGCAATAGACTGAATGTGAAGCCAAAACAAAAGGACCATTTCAGACAGCTTTAGGGAGTACTTATCTTGCCTGAGTAATAATAGTTTCAAGCACACAATTGTATACCTTATTAGTTAAAGATGGAGAAAATCAAAAACCCCATCTGGATCAAAATGTGGAAGTATTTTTGTATATATTAAATTATAACTTAGTTGTGAAACATGGTCTTTTTCCCCCTTTGAGATTATTAATTAAGTGTACATACATCATTTTAGGGAAACCATTATTCATTGAAAAATGATCACACAGCTAGTCAAATGTATACATAAATACTCACATATCTGTCTGTCACCACTCCTAATATCAGTGGACCAAATGCAGTACCTGTAAAACTAGTTAATGGGTGAGCATATTAGCCCTAGGTCTGATTATGCATATAAACATACCCACCCATAGATTCCAGTTCCATCAATGATTGATGTAACGGTGGCCTTACACCAATACATATCAATGTAGAAATTAATGACTATATATGGAAACGTTTACACATGCATGTTTTCTTGTGCAGGGATGGGACAGCACATTCTATGCCCTGATGGAATCCTGCTTGCTGTCTGCTCTGGTATTTGTTTTTGAATGCACTTGTACATAGATTAATTACCACTAAGTCATGTTCTAGCAGTTCTGGTTAAAACACCTGGCCTCAATCATCTCAAATGTTTGTGTTCTGGATACCAACTAACTTCTTAACTGAATTTGGTAAAATATATAATAACTAAATAGGTAAATATCAAGATTTGTTTGAATGAACTGATCCATAAGAGTTCTTTCACTTACTTATATATTGCCAAATCCAGTTATGAAGTTAATTTGTATCCACAACGCCTTGAGGACTTTAATAATATAATATTAATGAAACTAGCACACCTTTGCTGGAATAGTGAGCGATTTATATGTAAATGGAATTTTGCCTGATGATGATTCCTTATGAATAATTCTGTCTGCAAACCGCTGTCTGACATATTGAATATGTTTTATCATATTTTGTGTAATATTGTGAGCAACATTACAAGATCCATTAATTATACAATCAAACCTCACATTTTGGTACTACTGTAAACATATTTTAGATACTAAGCAAGGGAGGTTTGTGTACATGTATTTGCATTGACATCACATTCTGGAAATTGAAATTGATATTCTAAAATTATTACAGCTATGCAACATACCGTTCTGGAACATCTCTTTTGCTAGGATTTTGCCATGTTCTTTTACAGTTCCTGACCCTGCATTTGACCACACCTCATACCTCAAGGTCCACAGTCTCCACTTAATGTATTGGTATGGCCCTGTCAATGATATACATGTAATCCTAAGAGTGTCAGATTGCATCTCACATGGAAACTTGTGGCCTCATACATTCAGATGGGAAAAGTTCTGTTGGCTATTGCAGCTGCAGTGGCTAGGGCAATGGCCAGCCAAGCAGAGCACAAAAAACACACAACATCTGCTATTTTCACACCCATAGCCATCGAGTCCTCAATGGTTTGTGGTACAAAATTTTTTAAAGGAATTTGGTTATCACCTTAAACTGATAACTAGGCTATTCTATCCTCCTTCGGAGCCTCTTGGGCAAAGAGGAAATGCTGCATAAACAAGACCTTCTTTGGCGTAACTATATCAATACATGATGTGTGTGTGTGTGTGTGTGTGTGTGTGTGTGTGTTGTGCGTGTGCGTGTGTGTAAGTATAAGATTATGGTTTTCATGGAACTAATTTCATTAATATTTATTATTGTATTTCACCTGTGATTAAATTGCTTACTTCATTTTTTAATATTTTAAAGATTAAAATAAGTTACCAACTAACATGAGTACAATTTAATTTCTCTAGTAAAATGCTATTGAATACAGGGATGCATGTTTATAAGAACAAAAATTTTATTCCAATTTGTAACTCTTTCCAGTGTAATAGTAAAATGCTCACTTTCCAACTACATGTATATTTACATATACTGAGGTCATGTACATGTAGTAGTTTAGATGAGATTAAAGTTTTAAATGTATATAGTGATTTGTGTGTAAAATATTTTCTTTACTGGTGTCCAGTAGAATGATACTGTATCCACGAGCACACACATAGAACCTTTGGTGATTGTATTCCTAAATACATGGTTATCTCATTATGTTTAATATGCTGTTCTTTCATAACAAGAATAATGTAATTGAGCATACTAAAATGCAAATCACTCAATGACAAGGCTCTTCAGTAGAAAAAATTTTTTTACTCTACAACTGTTTACTGCCAATAATATCTCAGTAATTAATCCCATGCAGAGAAAAAATTTGAGATGCTGTAGGTTCTGTACAAATGTGGATCGTCAGAAAGTGGGGGCAACAGAAGTCGAAATGTATGTCACTGCCAATTTGCTTGCCACAATGATATTTATATATGGTTCTTCAGGCACAAGCAAAAAAAGGGTTGAGTTAGAATGTCATGGCAACAGTCATGAAAAAAAGTGTCATTATGCAAGCAACCCTTGTGAATGCTTTGAAACTGTGAAGTGATTGTAACTATTTTTTGACCAGTTCAAATTCAACTTCTCAGGGTGAGGATCAAAATCTTCTGGGTAGATCATAAAAAATGGGGGACCAAAAGCAAAAAAATTGGACTCCAGGACCAATATTACGGGATCAAAATTGATTACTGGTTGAGCATCTGGATACACTGGTTGTGCAGAGGGACAGACATTGTGCATGCAGCAACAGCGGAACAAAGAGCAGCTTGTATTGTGTATTGCAAATGACATTCTCTAGCAGCATAGTCTATTATGTTGTTTATGGCTACATGTAATGCATCATAAGATTAATCTTACCTTCACTAGCTTCCCTCTATTTCTGGCCATTCATACATCCCCAATAAATACACATTTTAGTACAGGAGCAACACACACATACAATGCAAACCAGGAGTCTCATACATGCAGTTAAGAATGAGCTTTTTTTAAGGGTCTGGCATTCACTTCTGCATTTGCATTTCAACAGCACTCACATAAAGAGTGAATTCAAAAGTTTAATAAAGAGTCAAATAAATAACAATAAAATGATCATGCTAATTTCATTATAAAACTTTTAAGAAAATCATTCCAATCAATTTCTCTAGACTTGATAAATGTATGCAGAAGTTACTGGATATGACCATCCATTGACCTTAGAATAATACTGTGAATTATGATGTGGCACTAGAGTTCAATTGATTAAGTTGGTGAAGTAGGGGTACATAAATTGATCTCAAACACTGGGAAGGATTGCCTGGTGCATTCAATGGGTCAACTATAATGCCACACACCAGCCTCCTAAGATACTACAGTAGTGTATAATTTACAATACATGACGGAGACTAGAGCAATGATACACAGTGAATGGTGAGGTAAATAAACAATGAATTAAGAAGGCAGCTGGTCTCCACACAATGAGCTGCCCATCCAGATATTCTGTTGCATTCTGTTGTGGCAGTGAAAAAAATTCAGGCTGTGCATACGGTTCAGAGAAGAGAGAAACCTAGGCAGCAACTTCTCTTCCGACATAAGCTAGGTAATTTATTCTGTGATATCCAATGAAACTTGTGTTTAAAACACTGGTAAACCAGGCATGCATTTCTACAGCAATCCCTGATTCCATCTGTGGCAGCTTGTGCTCTTGTATTCTCCCCACATATTGATTCCAACAACATGAGGCTCAAGTGGTACTCCATAATTTACACCATCTAAGTTACTTTATCAAGATGATCACATATACCTAGTTATTACAGCAAGCCTATGTATTATACTCATTATCATATCATATTCAACTCAACCAAGAAATGTGTAAGGCTCTTTAGTTAATTCTGTTAGTGTGCATATGCTTTTCCATTAGAACTATCAATATCCCAGCATGCATTGCCATGAACCAAAATTGTGCTTCATGAAATGTGATTTTCATAGTGGATTCAGATACTGCACAAATGGACAGCTGAGACTACCACATTTAGCTCATTTGAAATGTACCTCATACTAGACGAGATAATTACAAGGTGCTTGAAATGGACTACAGCAATATACTTGTGTTGACAATGAAACAGTACTATCTAATTTTTAGCAAGTTTTACCAAGGGACTCCCTTACCCACCCGTATTTAAAATGTTACCAATCATTGTCTGGTTTTGAAATTTAACAAAGGAGGAGCACTCCTACATAAAAATAAATAATAATAATTAGATGTTGACCAAGACCGACCTGCTTGAAAATTCTTCATCAACTTGGCGATGGTGACATTAAAAGACTGAAGTAATCGTGCATGAATTATGTAAGAAGTTTTCTCCGTCTACAAAAACTGCAGCCATAGACAATTGGATTTTTACTTCACTGAAACTAAAAGAGGCCTAAAGAGGAAAATACCTACAGAGAGAAAACGTGAAGACCCAGTATCTTGAAACCTATAGGTCAATTAGTAATATAATAATGAACTTCATGAGGTATAGTAACCATGAACAATTAAAGCAATAACCGTAATTACTGTTTGCGATGCTTCATTAAAAATGATGTCATCGTTACGGACGCCATGATGACGATGCAATGAATGAAAAGATGAATCTATCGTCGTATTGTGTATCGCTTAATTCTGAGGCTCGAGAAAGGTACCTAGATAAAATTCGTCTCATCAATAATCTCGATCCGTTTTCGAGTGACCTAGGAGAGCCGATCGAATCTATTCCTCCTGTGGAAGCTTGTGATTTGATTTCGTATCTGGTGCTTCAAACAAGTTTTTTAACTTCTAAGCAATTTAAAGCTCGAAAGTCACTCGAAGCGTATAACCAGTTCGTTTGTGCATGGTTGGGTTAAGGATGTTCAAACCTGGAAGAAAATTGGTGACAAATTCGTTACAACCAGACGAGTAAGTAAATATTATTTCCGCTCTCCACTAAACGTTTGATTTGCACATGTGTTGAATTTATCCTATAGGTCTCTCTGTCACTAGATTCTGCAGCTTTGTTTGGTTGATGTTCAGTGGCAATATTTTCCAAATGTGGATATTCTTCCAGGGCTGCCTCAAAAGGTATTGTAATTGCCTCGTACCGGCATTCTCTCCGAATCGTCTTTTGCAGCAGTCTGCTTCATTCTTCTTTCGAACCTATCCGTTAATGCAAGTTTCTTTTTCTGGTGACCAAGGTAGTATGTTGGCAACCAAGGTAGCATAATGTTGGCAACCAATCAGGGTTGGTTTCATCATATAGCAAGGCCGTAGATAAGGGGGAGCTTGGGGGGGGGGGGGGGCACGTGCCCCCCCCCCCCCCCCCCCCCCCCCCCCCCCCTTTCCCCCCCCCCAAAAAAATTTCCGTAACTTTTAACTAAAAAGTGCAATCACATGCTGACGTGCGTGACAATCGTAATGTCAATATTGATATCTTCAAAGGAGGGCTTTGAAGTCCCTACAAACTTCGGGTAATAATACTTCACTCAAGTGCTAGTAGCGAGCCCGGCTGCAAATCGCAATTCCAGTGGCCGGGATTTTTCCTTAATGAGCGGTGTATGATAACGTGCGCACGCATAGTTCAAATGAAGTTGTGAAGAATTGTGCTTATACGTAGGCTTATACGTACAGGGCATGCCTATACAGTGACGAATATTAGATATGAATTAATTACACTGAATTTAGATCGCAGTATATGACATTCAGACCTATTGTGCCCCCCCAAAGTATAAAAGTTATCTACGGCCCTGTATAGGTCTGCAGGCTTTCCGGATACAAAGTGTTTGGAACAAATCCGCTGGGATTTCAATGTGAGATCCAGGGCCCACGGAAGGGGGGGGGGGGGGGGGGGGGGGGGCCACACACACACACACTTTTTTGGCCGATAATATTATTTATTTAATGTATTAATTATCGCGGATGCATACACATATACATGTACGTATCACGTACACGCGCATGCAGGCGTGTGGCGGCTCCATCAATCTGTACGCGTAGCAGACCAGCCGGACTTTTGTTCTTGTGCAGTGCAGTGCTTACATGACGCATGATTCTTACAGTATGAATGTATTTGCATGTGTTTTATAGATATATCCAACCGATTGGATTCGAATTCTAAGTGCCTGGCCGGTCCGGTCCGCTACTGATGTAACACAATGGGGGAACCTCCTTGTAAGAAGCAGTGGAGCATAATTTATATATAATTATAATTTATATATACATAATTATACATGTAAGCTATACGTTCTTCCTAACATACTTAATCCGAAAGATATCGGCTGAAACATCTACGCCGGATGAAACTAATGATAAAGCGTTTTGCCATGCATGCGCGTGTATGCGAGCAGAATTTGAGGGTAAATTAAAGAACTGCCCGAAACAAAGCTTGCTAAGTGGAGACTTTTAATCATCAGTTCCACGAAACTTACAGTGCTTTTCAAAGCATTGACCAATGTGAAAAGGGCCTCATTTCGGAGCGGATTGTTACTATATTTAAATCAATCCCGCTACTGTTATTAGTGTAAGATCTTTTTCGACCGCTCGTCGCTTGAAAACGAGGCTTCGTTCAAGGCTTTAGCATGAATAAAATTAGATTCAATAAGTTAGCTACTCTAATGGTTCATAGCGACAGAACAGCTAATATTGGCTTGGACCATGGTGCCTCTGAGTTCGCCTCTATAGAAATCGAAAGCGACATTTTGGTAGGATCGATATTTATTATTATTATTGTGCATTTGGCTTATACATGTATATTTGTATGCGCGTTTCTATGAATTACTTCCACACGCAGAGAGGTGCGAAGAAATATTAGATTATAAATTTTAATTGCTGACATATGAGTACTATTGATATCTGCCACACACACACACACTTTATAATACCCTCCGCGAGCCCTGAGATCGCAGCAATATATCCATCCCTACGTTTCATGCTCAATTCTTTGTCTCTAGGGCCTCTGTTCGTGATCACAGAAGGAATTCGGTAGAATGAAACATCTTTATTGCGCCCGGAACGGTTGGAACAGCCTAAAACTACGCACAACACCATTGTTAATTATGGCTACCTGTGCGGCTGATAATATTCATGGCAACTCGTTTATTAATTCACATTACTTGTGACGTCACATGAAAGGGGTTACTACTAGCTACCACCGGCACCATGACCAGCTGCTCGCATATATCACAACACGAGAACGCGCGCAGCTCTTAATGTGAAACTAAGTTCAGCCTAACTTATATTATTAATAATGGAGTAAAAAAAAATAAACCGTACACTGGGGCCGTCTGCAATTAATTCTATGAACACGTGCACTTACATGGCAACGTCATTACTTGTGACCTGGAAATTCATACGTTGCTCATGTGTTTTGTACATGAACCATGTGCAACGCACGAGCAATGTATGAATTCCATCATAAACAGTAACATACGGAGTTACATTATTCATTTGCCTGTACGTGTCATGTGTATGGGTTGCCAAACTATTCAGATCAATTACGTAATTTTTGGATTGCAGTAATCGACCGTACGTGTATGCATGCAAAACCTCTTCTTTGACCTCAACCGCCAGAGCTAAACAGGCTAGAGGATGTTCAGTTAAACAAACTCTGCTGCTTCACGTGCTGATAAAGCACAGTTTACTTCCCACATCATCACCACATGCATGTGCCTAGTTAACTGTTGTACAATCAGATAGTTTAGGCCTTCACCTGCAACCAAATTTATTTCAGTCTGCTATCAGATGGTGGTTGGGCATTAGCCATAAAGCATCACCTGAGGGTAATTCTCTAGTTTGTCCTCTTTGTCCTGACAAAGCATTGGACACATTAGGCCATCACTGTACAACCTGCAAGTGTGGAGGGGATGTAACAAACAGGCACAACATGCTTCGAAATGCATTGTTCAGCCTATTTCGCCATGCATCTTTATCAGCTCACCTTGAGGTTGGATGTGGCTGGGGGCTGGACAAGTCAAATACTAGACCAGCTGATATCTTAGCCACCAACTGGGATGGCAGTGCCTCTTCAGCGTTTGACATCAGTGTGACATCCCCGCTAAATTCATCTTTAGTTGTGGAAGCAGGCATGTCATCTGGTGTGGCTGCTAGAGCTGCGAAGAATAGGAAACACTCTGAAAATGACGCTAAGTGCAAACAGTTAGGATGGTGGTGCATTCTCTTAGTGGTGAAAACTCATGGGGATCTGAAGCTATTGAGGTGTTCAGTTTCTACTGCGGCATCACACCTGGCTGTCAGGACAAGTTCCACAAGGTCAACAGCTCTGGGGGCTTAAACGGTTTAACAGAAAACGGTCTTAAAAACTACCTGTACATGATTATCTACATGTATATATATGTATGGGAATAGTTTACAATAGGTGGTCAACTAAGTCATGCATAGCTAGCATACGATTACTGGAATTTCTTTTAATGCAAGCGAGGTATTGCTTACCTGTTATAAACCTCGGAAAAGCGAAATCATCGCGCCTACTCATTAGTGTTTCGTTCCTCTATGCACATGCACGACACGCTTCATGACCGTGCATGTATGCCGGACAAATGTGCAAATCTCATGATCACGTGCACATGACAGCAGGCATGCTATATAAGAGCAGGT
This sequence comes from Spongilla lacustris, assembly GCA_949361645.1. Lineage (NCBI taxonomy): Eukaryota > Metazoa > Porifera > Demospongiae > Spongillida > Spongillidae > Spongilla > Spongilla lacustris. The sequence continues at coordinate 3,195,490 of OX442434.1, read as the reverse complement.
GTAATAAACTGCTCCATTTTGACTGTTAGAATGAAGAGCAGCTATCACAACAGGGTAGTTCTCACCGAGAAGTTGCCGATAGGAATATGGGTACTAGAAAAGGCTAATCTTTGCAGATTCCATCCTAACTTCAGGTAGGTAAATAGGTCTTGGTTTCATGAATGTTATGCTAAGAACTACACGTAGCGCTAAAGCGTGCTATGGCAGGTGCGGATACAGGATTTTGGTAAGGGGGGGGAGTTGGGCGTAGCACGACCTTCGTACCCATCAGATAGCGTATGTGGTAATAGTGATAATAGCCCACATACCAGATGGGTACGAATACAAATCCAGGTATAGGTTTGATACCCGACCTTCCGCCAATACGCAAAGGTCGCGCTACGCCCAACTACTGGGGGGGAGGGGGAGGGGGTCTCGTACCCAGACCCAAATGTACGTAACGATGATTATACAGTATAACATCACGTGATGTTATACTGTACGTGATATCATTGTTACGTACATTTGGGTCTGGGTACGAAACTAGGGGGGCTAGGCTAATAGGGTTAGGGGGGGTCCTTATTATGCTACATACGTTCCGCATCCCACATTGGCACATGCAGCATAGAGCTAAATCAAGTTGTAATATTATATAACAACAGAGAGCTAGGTTGCATGGATGTCATGCGACGAATCTTATTATATATTGGGGGCAAAGGCCAAAGCGTAAGGATAGTATAGCACGTCTATTGAGTAAAACTTGCTGCGCTGTCGGGTGCTTGAAGCGATCGCGATCGGACATGTAAAGTTCTTTCCTCCCACCTGGTAAGGTTCTTTCCTGTACCATCAGATCTGCCAATTTCTGGCAAAGTAAAGAAAAGCAGGACTTGGATTATCGATCGAGTAAGAGTCAATGCCTAAACCCGCTTGCAACACTTTAGATTCATATATGGCTCGGGCGACCGCTGATAAACCCTGAAAATACGCTCCATTCCATTGACGCGCCATACTCGCTTGCCCCCAATAAAAAAAGTTGCAATATAAATTGTCACATGACATTGCGACGTGACGTAGGCCATGCAACCTCTATTGCATTGCAAAGGCAATTAATAAACCGCTACGCAAAACAGAAGTGGTGTATGACTGTACGCATATCCAAGGCAATGAGTAGCTAGGCAATAGAAGCTAGGTAGACACATGGAACAGTAAGCAATTAAATTAAGTCATTTTAAATTAAAATCAGTAGTGTGGAACGTACAACTACTCAACATTTACAAGCAGGCCAACTAAAATAAAAAAATAAACAAACCATAGTGGCTAAAGGCAGTAAAGGTAAGCTACAGTGATTGCATGCAGCAACATACTGGACATTTCATCAGTGTGCAATCTTGTGGTGCAAGATGAGAAGAGTAATTATACTTACCACTTACATTTTTCACTTGAAAATATTAGCTTTGTGTATACCAGCCCAACTGACCTTAGAATCCATATATTAAATACATGTTTAGACAAGTGAGCAGATACGCATCATTTAGTTACTATCCTTTTTCTATTTTCACACAATGAATTTATGGGAGGGCCTCTCTAGTAGTAAGGTCAATGCGCAAACCAGGTGAAGCCCAGGGAGGAATGGTGAGTTTTCTCCTCCTCTCAACTGAACCATAAATCTAACATACTGGCTTTAATTATTCAAAAGCAAGGTGTTTCCTGGGTCGTGTACTCCTAAGAGGTCGTGGACATATTTGCCTTGCTTGGCCTCATATTTTGATCAAGACCAAGGTCTGGTTGTGGTACTTGATGTAAAATTTGAATTTTAGCATAGCATAAATTAGCTAATGTTTTATTTACCACATGGCAAAGAATAATTATGTAATATACAACTTGATGCTGAATTAATTTTTGTGCATTGTATGGTTGCTTTGAGTGAAAAATATATTTTCTGTCGGTCATTGAACCGTGCAAATAAAACCTATTGATTTATCTAGTTTACTATATGGAAAATGTGCTATGTTGCATCAATCTTGTTCTTTAATCACCCCCACCCCCAGCTATAAATTTTCTATATATTTTCTGACATTTGTCACCTATACAACATACCATTTGGCAAGAAAACCTTTTAGTGTTGTCAAGGTGAGAACATAGTCCTATAACACCATGTATTACCCTTCCCTCCATAGGCAGTACTGTGTCCTGAATGTGCTGATGCTAATTCAACTAACTACTCAGGTCCACCTGGATGGGCACCCTTCAGTATGTTGTTTGTAGACAAACCCTAACCTTAATTGGTATCAGTACCACTTGCATAGTTATACTATCATTTCATTTCTTTTAGATGAGGGTAAAAATGCCCTCCTCGGCTATGTGGACTATGCATGGCTGTTCTCATATGCTATTGCCCTCTATTTTAGGTAACATTCACATGACAATATTGCTAGTGGCCTTGCTGGGTATAATTATCCATATATGTTACTGCTCTGTTTAGTGGTATTATAGCCGATCGAGTCAACTTGAGATATTACCTTGTCATAGGGATGCTTGGTAAGTCGTTAACCTTTATGGTTACATTTGATGGTTTAGAAATGCATTTAGAATAACTTTAACTCTATGTCACGTTTATTAAATAATGCTCACAAAAATAGGCTGGCTATATACAACGAGCATAATACCAGATCTTAGAACTGTAGAACATCCAATTAAATACACACAATTTAGTTAAAATAAGACACATTGAGTTGGGATTGTTTTTTTTTTTTCATGACTAATAGTGATATAGGGCTAGGAATTCTAATATGTATATAGACAACTTGATAACTGGCATGGTCGTACCTATTTTCAGCACTATTGTTTCAAGAATTTAATTGTTTCAAGAATTTTCTAGCACATATGGTTCCAAAATGCCCATGAATCCAGCTCGTACAAGCTTAATATGTACAAGTGCACCAGATTTAAAGTATAGTTAATTTTGAGTGCTTTATATATTTTCAGGAAGCGTTGCAAATCTCTGTCTGCTGGGAGTTGCCTACTTTGGAAATATACATCACATTGCATATTTTATAGTAATACAGATTTTTGGAGGAATGATGCAGGTATGCTGTACACATAGAAAGGGTAAGGGTAAGGAAGGAAAGACTCTAAAATGACAATAATAAGGGAGGAGAAATAAAAAGGCTTGGGGGAGTGAGAGGGAAGAGAGAATTGAGAGGACATAGTAGAGAGACTATAGCATGTAGCAATTACAGCTGTCTTTAATACATCTGTAGGCTACTGGCTTACCAGCTGTAATAGCCATCATTGGAAACTGGTTTGGAAAGCAACGGTGAATACAATGTTGTTTGCTCTGTCATAAATAAACTGCATGTAATATTTGTTGTGTAAGATCAGTACGATGGATTACGTATGTATCTTTCCCTGCCATATCTTTTTATTTATATCAACTATACTGCAGTCGAGGCTTGATCCTTGGGCTTTGGTATGCACACACTCCACTTGGAAACATCCTTGGAACAATCATCCCATCATTTTGGGCAAAGACAGACACCCCTGACACCCCTTGGGGGTGGGCGTTTGTTGTGCCTGCATTTATCACCTTTGCAGTGACAGCCATTGTCTTTTTGTTTTTAGTAATTGGTAAGTCAGTAAACTTTAAAACCATGTAAATACATGTATTACCATCTAAATAGATTAGTAGAATTGTGTAATTGAATCAGTTTTGTAGAATATTGCATGGTTCTGTAATGAACATGACAAATTCATAGTAATTTACTGAAGACATTTTTCCTACATCTCGAAATACAATAGCTAATTCCCATTTTTCCTCACCTTTCTCCCATCATGAATGGTATCACTTTCTTCAGACCCAGAACATGTGGGAATTAAACCTCCAGATCATCATTGGGTATGTTAGTAATTTACATTATGTCATATCCCCTGTGATGTGGCAGTGACGTTTAAAATCTATGTCCTAGGAGGAGGAGAAGGAATCAGCTACCAGAGAAAATATTAAGGATAAACAAAAAGAAGCCCACAATGAAAATGATGCCCTATCAGAAAGTGATTTTGGGGGAACGAACTATGGTGGAACCAGCAGGGGTGATGTTGTCACAATCAGCCATCCTCCAGAGGTATTGGCCTGCTGTTTTACAGTTCCTCCTAGCACATGTAGTAATGCCACCACTTATTCCTTTTAAGAGAAAGAAAGCAATAAGTTTCTTTCGTGCCCTTTTTATACCTGTAAGTCATTCATTGTACACATTTGCATCATGATAATATCCTTATATCTGTAGGGAGTGATAGAGTACTCTTTCTCACTGTTCTTTGACAAGCTTGTTAGCTACACGTTTCTCTTCTGGCTGCCATTGTATGTGAAAAGATCATGTGAGTTAGGTGTAACTTGTGATTGTACATGTACAGAATTGTCTATCTCACTGACACAAAATGTACGAAATTTTCATCTGGATCCAAAACACTAGAAAAACAAAATGCATGCATTTTACCAGTAATGTAATTGGCATGTACTGGGATTATGCTTTGTTTTTAAAAAATACACAGTTGCATACATGTTTTCTGATAGGATTTCTCATATACAATCATATTGCTCATCTATGGATTCACTCTTATTGCAGCCTCTAGCAATGAATTTACATGGATTGTAGCGCTAGTCTAAATTTATTTTAGTATATTTAAAAGCTACAAATTATCTGATTTTATTAAAATGTAATGTTAAAAAAGTGCCTGCAATGAAAAGGTCTTCTTCGCACATTGCAATGTACTATACACATTGTACTAAATGTAATAGTAGTATCAAGTAGCAGCACATACATGTATGCATTTTTGGGGGTAATATTACCTTCCTTTTTTTTAACCGTGTGGGCTCAAATAAAAAGTAATCATAACTACATGTAGGGCAGGTACATGTATTCATGTATGTTCTGGGCTAAGAGAAGGAAGCTAATTTTGTGATATGTCTGGTGAGTGTTCCGTTTTTATTATATGGTTTTTCATTGCTATTATATATGAATACAGTGCAACGAAAAATGAATGGGAGGGAAAAGTGAGGAGGGGTCTGTGAGAGACGATAATTTGTTTGGATTGATGTTTCTCAGATGATTGATATATGCTGTTTGTAGTGAACTGGGAAGGTCAAAAGGCAAGCTGGTTTGCTGCAATTTTTGATGCTGGCGGAATTCTTGGTGAGAGATTGTGGAGTTTTTTATATTCACGTCTTACTTTATCTTGATGATAACAAAATTAGGTGGGATCCTAACAGGCCTACTCTCAGACATTCTTCATGCCCGTGCTGTTAGTTGTACCTTCACATTGCTCCTAGCCATTCCATCAGTAAGTAGTGAGTTCTGCTTTCATTCTAAAGATGGCTTTGTGATCTGAGGAATATATGGAGAGGGGGGGGGGGGGGGAGAAAAAGAGTGGGCAGAGAAATCATGATGGGAGAGAGTGAGAAGAAAAGAGGAAAGAGAGGGATCTGAGTAGGATTTGTGTTTGGGAAAAATACATGAAAATATTGATTTTGTGCTTCTACATGTAGCTGTTTCTTCTTCGGTTTGTTGGAGGCTATGACATAGGACTGTATAGCTGTAAGTGACCTGTTAGTCTTTGGACCACATCGACTTTTCTTGGTTTTCAGTTTTCCTAATATTGTGTGGTGTTTTTGTTGATGGAACCTATGCAATCATTACAACTGCTGTATCTGCTGATCTGGTAAGCATAATATTTTGCTTCACACATGAATAAAGGTACTAAAGGGATTCTTTTTTGTATTTTTTATAACCTTTTAAACAGCTCAACCAAAAAGAACTAGATTTTTATAGGCAGCTAGCACAAATGCCTGATGTTATATTTGGTGATGTTGGTTCCAAACACATATTTTATCACAGTATGATACCGTACAGTATCCATACGCTGGTATGTTTTATTGCTTAATGTTGAGACAGCTAACATTGTGCATGTTGTTTACAAGTTATGGACCAATAATGCAGGGAGAATGTGTACCCACTAAATCGCCATTTAAAAAGTGATATCAGATGGAGTAGCTCACATTCTGTAGGCTGTACGCAATAATGAATTTGGATCAATCATGGTGCAATTGATTGTTCAGCTTGAACACATTGTTGAAAAGATATCAAATTTGACTTAGGATTAGTTTAAAGGAACCAATTGCAATAATGAAATATTACTGACCTACATTTAGCACACACCTAAATCCTTTGCTAAATAATGTTAGGCTGAAATGTTGTAATTGCATAATAATCCCTTGTTTCCTCACTTTTACACAATCTTTTTTTTCTACATCCCAAACAAGGGAAGTGGGGGTGAGGATGACACTGTCCAGAAGAGCTCATTGAGAGCATCACTAATGCTATTTTTTTCAAGGGGGGTTACGTATAAACGTTATGAGGTGTCAAAATTTGGTGGGGGTGGGGTCGTGGTCAAAGAGGAGTTTATCACTTTTCAGATTTTTTTAATGCACTTTAACACGCACTACATCAATATAATGATAGAATCATTGGTTGTAGTATACATATGTGTCCAATTCGTGCAAATATATGGGATTAACAACTTATCTAGTGCACCTTTACATTATTATTGCTATTTTATGGTGGGGAGCGTGTTATCATGCGACTGAGACATTCTTTGCATGCGCTGACTTCAAATACCGCCCAAAATATGCTGGTACAATGATCGAAGTGTTGCAAAACAAATATGCAACTCCTGCAGCTATACAAGCCACAAATAACAATATGCTGTTTAGAGCTCACATGTTCCCCACCGAAAAATATAGCCTTATCTTTGTCTGACTTGAGTTACAAACTTTCCGCACATTAACACTAGATGCATGCATATTCACTGTTTCAATGGCACAGTATGGAGTTTTGAAGTGGGGGAGTTATTATGAACCACAATATAATTACTAATTAAAGACAACACACGCACACATCCCTTGCCTGGATGGCTCTGGCAATGGACCTACTAGGGTAATATTTAGACTGCCATAAATGTCTGCCATAACTGTAAACTGATGGCCAGGTGTGATGACAGCCTTCAAAACATTTCCTGAGCCTCCTTTCCACAACTGCCATAAGTTTCCAGAGCTACAGGAAATGCAGGTCTACCCCAACTCCAGGCATTTCGGACCATTAGATAGCTTTTTACAAGTTTCAGCAGCAAGGGCTGCTGCACCCCCCCATTCCTCTTTTTTTTTTTAATTGTAGTACCGCTACATGTACAATTCTGAACTGGTACGGCTGGACCGGGAGAGTAGTCTGCTTGTAGGGAGCCTTTTGGTTTTATTCTCAGGATCGGCTTAGTAGCAGTTCTTGTCATAATCATTCTTTTTTTCTTTTTGCTTACACCATACGGTCACTCTCTCTCAGTCTCATCAGGCAACTCGTCAGCACAACGCACTTTTTAGCACAATTCTTTTCTCTTTGTGATCGACGTGACGAATGACAGCATTTTGAAGAAAACAGTCAACACCTCAAATATTGTAGTTCACTATAGAAAAATCATATTCAACCACATGGGCTGACAAAATTGCTACCGGTTTAGACCGCTTTGATGATGCAGTGATAGCATCCATTATATAGTTTGCTAAATATTGAAATTTGTATTTTACAAGCATAACAAAATCCTAAAACAAATCATATTCAGCAGTAAGTTTCTGATTTGTCTGCTCTAGTGCTTCCCGCTTAACTGCTAACATTAAACTTCAATTGTGAACTGCATTAAACCTCTTATCAGAGCAAATCTTATTTGGAATGAGAGCATTATCTCAGTTATCTGAGCTTTCTAATGGTTGGTAGTTCCACTAGGCACTTGCTAAAATCCACGGTATATTAACAACAATGCGAATTGTGTATTTTTCTAATCGTATTCATGACACTTCAAATCTTACATACATAGTACATTAGGGATTTTCTGATTCGAAGGATCAGTCCACATTAATACATGCATGTACACACATCCAACTCCCATCGAACCAGAAGGCAATGATGGTCATTTTCATCTCTTGTTCTAGTCGCCAGATTGTTTGCTTTTTAAAAGAGAACAAAAAGCTCGTACTGTTTTCATTCCTATTTCTCTCCACCGTGAGTATAATTGGTGAATTTTCTGTAAGAACATCTAGCAAAAAATTGATTACGTTAGTACTTACATCATACACGAACGCAGTCCCATACATATGTTGAGAAACGTATCATATAATGCTGTTGAACTATACGGAATCGCCACTTTTGACAAGCAAAGTTGGTTTTATCAAAATGCCTTAATTCATGGGAATGATTAAGTAGAGCTAAAGGACGAGAGGAACACTTCCAAAAGCAAGATGATGAATTAGAGCTCTCCGGAGTTTGGTGGTCTACAATTCGGATCCTGAACAAAAGTGGGTGAAAAAAAAAAAACCGGGAGACAGCATGCAAATGTTGAATGGAACTGAGCTGTGCATGGAACATTACTATTATAAGCTTGGCAAGTGAGTTTTGATCTGCTAGAACAGCTGCAAAGATGACAGAATTGTATATTGATTTTGTCATACAAGCCTATACCAATTTAGGCCCCATTGTCCTTGCTGTACATGAGTTGTACAATCGTAGATTATTTAGACAACAGTCATGGTGCAATGTAGTCACTAATAAAATCAACAAACAAGATATGATTTATTGCATTTCCAATCCCTTGTTCCCTTCCTTTTTACACAACCATTGCCTTCAAATCCAATACACCACTAACTTTCTCATGCATTGTTTCAACTAAATTTATTTAAATTGAATAATTTGGTTTTCAGTCATGTATGCAAATGCTGGTTTATCATTATCTTGCAAATAGAAAATAGCAGGGGGGAAAAACACTTCAGACAACTTTTTAGGGGGTAGTAAATCATACTATATCTTGCAAGTTAAAGGTGGATTATAATCCAAATACCTATGCTGGAACAAAATGTGGAGTTATTTTTGTACAGGTAAAATTTTATAATTAGTGTGTGAAAGTGGGTCATTTTGTCACTTTTAGACTAAGATTGTTAAACATCCATACATCATTTTAGGGAAACCATGCTTCATTGAAAAATGATCACACAGCCAAGGCCACCGTTACTGCAATCATTGATGGAACTGGATCTATGGGTGAGTATGTTCATACGCATAATCAGGCTTAGGGTTACTATGCTCACACATAAACTGGTTTTACAGGTGCCGCATTTGGTCCACTGATAGTAGGAGTGCTGACAGACAGATATGTGAGTACTTATGTATACGTTTGACACCAATACATGTCAATGTAGAAATAAACTGTGACATTATCTAGTGGTTGTGGAAATGTTTACACATTACTGTATGTTTTCTTGTGCAGGGATGGGACAGCGCATTCTATGTCCTGATGGCATCCTGCTTGCTGTCTGCTCTGGTAAGTGTTTTTGAATGTACTTGTACATAGATTTTTAAATCAATTTGGATACATGTACTCATTTTCTTGTAATTCGCGTGGTTAAAACACAACATCTGATTTCAATCAGCTGAAACATTAAATAGTTCATATTCTGGATACAAACTAACTTCTAACTGGATTTGAATAAATAGAAATTCGGGAGATCCAATTTTCCGTGCAGAGTTATGAGCATATTGGATTATTTCAGACCTTTAGAAATATTGAAAAACTGTTATAAGATGGTTTTTGTTTTAAACACAATGGAAAAGCTATACCTACTATACACATGTACCATCTGATAGCAAACACATGAGAAGTTGTATAGTGACATTACTATAACAAGTGCAAATAAGAAATGGTGTACCAGTATTTCTCAAAACATTGGTACACCTCTGAGGTGGTTTACATTGAGTGTTACTTCACCTACTGATTCTTAGCGTAACATACAGTTGTAGCTATACGTGTATTTCTTATGTCTTCACAGTTCTTAGTTCGTATCGTATTTAAAGAAGTGAAACCGTGGTTCACAAAATGCAGAAACATCTTGTGGTAAGTGAATGATGTGCATACTTGATGACCTAATATTATGCATGTTTCCTTTAGCTCTACACAGTCATATGCTGTTATGCCTTGAAGATAATCCCTTGTGAATAATTCTATCTGGAAACTTCTGTCTGACGTATTGAATATGTTTTATAATATTTTGGCAACATTACGAGACCACTAATTATTCAATCAAACTTCATATATTGGTACTTTTAGATACTAAGCAAGTGAATTCAATTGAGGTTCATCTACATGTACATGTATTTGCATTGACATCGTTTTTACATTCTAGAAATTGAAAATGATGTTCTAAAATTAGTACAGCTTTGCTACATACAATTCTAGAACATCTAGGTTTTTTTCCATGTACTTTCATAGTAGTTCCTGACTCTGCATTTATCCTCACCATGACCTCAAGGAAGGCCACAGTCTCCCCTTTGTGTATTTTGTGTGCTTGTGCATAGCCAGCCATACATGGCTTTATGTAATAAGTGAAGGGTGCCAATGATATAATCCACAGATGTGTAAGAGCCGGGTATACAACAGTCTCACAGGTATCAGAACTGATCATATCCACACAAAAATATATCTTATATATCGAGGGTGTGAGCGGGATCTTCCACGCATGCGTTAATTATCTTACACTACTCCCTCTCTAATGTTTGATGAATGGTCCGTAACGGTCAGGTTGACGTCTGTTTCGATCCGGGTATCGCCTTTGGGGAGCGGGTTGATCGACAGGTCCAGCGGCAGGGAGTTCATTTGGAGGGGCCATGGGCGCTGCATAATCTTCATCCTCCTCTAGCAACTCGCATTGTTCCCCTGGTTTGAGGGTAGGTGGCACGACTTTGTCTGCTGGAGGACGCTCCGGACGAGGTTCATTAGCTAACCTGACATTAGGTGGACAGGGTTTCAACCTGTCAAAATGGACGATCTGTGGTCTCCGTCCCCTAGTACCTTGCAGCTTGTAGGTGGCGTCTCCGAGCCTTTCTACCACCTTATAGGGTCCTTTCCAGGGCCTGTGCAGCTTCCGGGACTGTCCAGACGGTACAACTGGAGTATACAGCCAAACGAGATCACCTTCACTATATGGTTCTCCATGAACCTTTCTGTCATAGATGCTCTTCTGCCTTTTATGCTCTGTTTCGCATCTGTCTCTAACAAGAGCGTATGCCTCCAAAAGGCCATCTTTCAAATTCTTCACGTACTCCATTACTGCACTCTCTTTCCCTAGAGTGGTACCGTACATCAGATCCGCTGGCAACTTAACTTGTCTTCCAAACATCAGGAAGAACGGGCTAAATCCAGTCGATGCGTGGACACATGAATTGTACGCTAAGCACACCCGACGAATATTTTGCTCCCAACTGGACGGATAAGAGTCCACGGTAGTGGCCAACATGCCCAAAAGTGTGCGGTTGAAGCGTTCCACAATTCCGTTGCACTGCGGATGATATGGAGTGGTGTGGGTCTTCCTAATCTCCAGCAGTTTGCACACTTCTTTCACCAGCTCAGATTCGAACTGTCTGCCCTGGTCGCTATGTAATTGCTCCGGTGGTGAGAATCGACAAAACATTTCGTCCACTAATTTACGGGCCACTGTTGCTGCTTCCTGATTGGGTATTCCGTACGCCTCTGCCCATTTCGTGAAGTGATCCACTGCTACCAGCACGTATCTGCTCCCAGTCTCAGTCTCAGGCAGGGGCCCTAATATATCCACGCAAACCATTTGCAGTGTTTGCAAACCTGCTCTTCTTTTGGGGGCGTGGGTCTTTCTGGAACAGCACACTGCACAACATGAGCACCACTCACTTACGTCATCTGCACAACTTGGCCAATAAAACCTCTCCTTTAGTAGATTCCTCATTTTCTCCTCCCCTAAATGTGCAGACAAAGCCCCTTCATGCAGGCTCCGCAGTATGTCCTGCCTCAGCTTAGCAGGCACAACGAGCTGCAACTTTCCCTCACCACCGCCTAGTGCCCTCCTCCACAATACGCCATCCTTCAGATACAACGATGTATGCTGTTGCCATAGTAAGCGGCTCTCACGGCTCCATGGCCTGACTTCATCTGCTGACAGCATCAGTATAGGAAGTGCAGGGTAATGACGTCACGCTTCCTTCAATGATATCTTCTTTGGGTGTTGTTTCATGACTTTCTCTACCGCACTGGCGACAGGGCACACGTGATAGGGCATCTGCATTACCGTGCTTAATGCCTTGACGGTGTACAACCGAAATGCTATACTCCTGTAATTTTTCTAGCCAGCGGGCTAATTGGCCTTCGGGTTCTTTGAAGTTACGCAGCCAAACTAATGAACTGTGATCGGTCCTAAGGGTAAACTCCCTTCCCAGTAGGTACTGCCGAAAGTGGTGAATAAACTCGACGGCCGCTAGCAACTCCTTTCTGGTTACACAATAACGCTGTTCTGGACGACTCAGCGTACGACTGGCATATGCAATCACTACCTCGGACCCAGTGGCATCAACCTGTGAGAGGACCGCTCCAATGCCAATATCACTGGCATCAGTGTCGAGAACAAACCGCCGGCTATAGTCAGGGTAAGAGAGCACAGGGGGAGAAATCAAGCATGCACGCAACGCGTCAAAGGCATGCTGACACTCGACAGTCCACTTATCAGTGTTCTTCTCCGTGAGACGATGTAATGGTTTCGCGATGGCAGCAAAATTCTTGACGAATTTCCGATAGTAGTTAGCCAGACCCAAAAATTGTTGCATTTCGCGCTTCGACTGGGGAGATGGCCATCCTGCTACAACAGATGTTTTACTCGGATCCACGGCAATGCCTTCTTCTGATACAATATGCCCCAGAAACGTAACGCTCTTCTGACACCATTTACATTTCGATGGTTTTAACTTCAGTCCTGCCTCCCTGAGTCTTTGGAGTACACCTGCGAGATGCTCGCTGAACGAGGTTCCCACAATGATAATGTCATCCAGATACACGAGGCAACTGGACCACTTCAGTCCACCGAGAACTCTGTCCATCAGGCGTTGAAATGTAGCGGGAGCGTTACACAACCCGAAGGGCATCACTCGAAACTGGAAAAGGCCTTCTGGTGTGGTGAACGCTGTCTTGGGCTGGTCTTCTTCTGCTACCTCCACTTGCCAGTACCCGCTAGCCAGATCCAGTGTAGTAAACAGTCTCGACCCTGCCAATGTATCAAGTGTGTCATCCACCCGAGGTAGAGGATATGCATCTTTTCTCGTTACACTATTGACCTTTCTGTAGTCCACGCAAAACCTAACTGATCCGTCCTTTTTCTTTACGAGAACCACAGGGGATGACCATGGACTATCCGACTGCTGGATAGCGCCTTGCTCAAGCATGTCCTTTACCAGCTTTGCCATTTCTTCTCTATGAGCCTGAGGGATTCGTCGAGGCAAAATATGGACAGGAGGGGTGTTGCCAGTGTCAATGCGATGCTTCAGAATGCTAGTGCGACCGATCTGGCCGCTGTTAAACGCAAATACGTCTGCATATTCCATTAAGAGATGAAACAGGAGTTCCTTCTCACCATCGTTAAGGTGATCTCCCCCCTTGCAGACCATGCTCCATAGGGCCTCCTTGTCTCCTTGGGACAGTGGGATATGTCCAGTTACAGCCGAGATGTTCTGGGTAGTACAGTCTTCATGCAGCTGACTCATGCAGGCAACCTTCATTCCTTTTTTAAGAACAACTGGATTGTTTCCGGCATTAAGCAGACGTATTGGAACAAAACTGGAGCTGTCTGTACACACCAAGGATCGAGCCACCATTACTCCTGTTCGGCATGAAGTGTCATTTTCCACCATCCAGGTACCAATACAAGGGCTTGCTTGTTTCACCATGACTTCCATTTCACTGGATGGCGGGACCACAATTTTTTCCATGGTTATCAGTCCAATGGCGGCGCACTCGAGGGGGGCTTCAACCTTTACTGGCATAACGTGCTGGACCTGGACTGAAAGCTTATTTTGAGGAAAGGTTAGAATTTTGGCACCACAGTCAAGACAGCAATTGTGATTTTCTAGAAAATCCAGCCCCAAAATAGCTCCTACTGTGATATCTCCAGTAACAATTAGTGTTGCACCAAACTTCTTATTCCCAAGGACAATATAAAAATAGCCAAACCCTTTCGTAGACAATGGGGACCCGTTAACACCCACCAGTCTGTTGCCACTCCATTGTTGCAGTTCTGCCACATGTCCAGCACGGGCTATCTGGTTCCAGACACAAGTGTTGATCAAAGACACTGCAGCACCTGTATCAATAACAAATGTAACGGGAACGGAACAAACCACGCCCTCAACACAATAACTACTACAAGGGGAGGATAATACAGAGACAATGTGATCGTTCTGGGCCATTATTGGTTGTCCCTCTGGCAGTTGGCCCTTGCCGCCGAGGGTCTGGAGTTTCCCTGTTGCTGGGTTGAATCACGGCTTCTGCAGAGGCGAGCAATATGGCCTCTTTTCCCACAGTTCCAGCAGCGTGGCTTGCGGGGCTCCCTTTGTTCCTCCCGCTCCGTGGTAGTCTCACTGTTCTTTAGTCTCAGCTCCAGACGCTGCAATCTTTCATTTATGGACTGTAGTGTTACGGCTAGAACTCCGCTGCATTCTTGTTCCTCCGACACTGTTGTCGATGCACTCGCACTGGGTACCTCCGCGTCTACATGCGAAACATTAACTCGAGCTTGCTTACCATGGCTACCGCCAATATATGATTCTAATTCTATTGTCAGGGAAACTGCCTCGTCCAAGCTTTTCGGGCGTCCCTGCCGAACTCCAAATGCAACCTGTGGTTTGTCAAGCTCCCCGAGGAACTGGTTCAGAGCCAAACGCTCACGCGCTGCCTCCTCGAGGTCAGGGTATGCTTTGTCAGCGAGCCCCTTCAAAATGTCAGCATAGGTAGCCCAGTCCTCTTCTTTGCGTCTGTTTCTCGCATGTAGCTCCGCGATGTACACCTCACGCTTGCTGTCGGGGTTAAAACGTTTAGCCAGAGCTTTCATACACTCACCATAATCGTTTCTAACAGCCTCAGAACACCGCGAAAGGGCAGCCTGTGCTTTTCCTGTCAACCGAACGCGTAACCACTTCAACTTTTCGTCCGCACTCTCCCATTTGTTAATAGCAGCGACGTGCTGGAAGTGAGTCACCCAATCTGGCCAGCTCGTCTTCTCGCCGTCGAAGGGGTCCGGCAAAAGCACAGGTCGTTGCGCCATTGCCAGAGGAGACAGGTCAGAGGCCAATGCCGACTACGCCAATGTAAGAGCCGGGTATACAACAGTCTCACAGGTATCAGAACTGATCATATCCACACAAAAATATATCTTATATATCGAGGGTGTGAGCGGGATCTTCCGCGCATGCGTTAATTATCTTACAGATGCATCCTGCATGGAACCTTCTGGCCTCATGGGAAAAGACCTGTTGGCATTTGCCCTAGCAAACATGGTAGGCTTCTTGACTTACAGAGTCAGAGCCTCTATAGGGTAATGAGTGAAATACAATATAATGATTGATAAAAGTTATTGATGGAAACTCTAATGCTTATGAGCTCACACACATCCAATGATATATGTACACAAAAAAATCTTGCATGGAATATTAACCCAAAGAATCATAACAGATGCAGCATTTTTTTCCCCTCTAATTAAATGGCAAATGATGAGAACGAATTTGGCATGTAACATAATAGTGTGGCAATATAAAATGACAACATAAACGAACTCTAATGGGAAGTTTTGTACATGAACACATGTAAAGAATGTGATGAAAGGAAGTATGGTAGGGACGAGCCATGCATAATGTCCGTAATCTACCAATTGTTCTTTATATCCATGTGGCATGTGGCACCATCTTTATCAAGAAGTCAGGAGTGCACTAGCTCGCAAACAACGGCTCTCAGAAAAAACACGCAGATACATTCAAGAAATAATTCCTCCCGTGCCTATGTTCATGCAAAGACAGGGGAATTATGGTGTGTGATCCAAATATCATTTGCTTGCTAGGAATCACTGGTTCTATACTATATCTACAACTTAATTGACAGGAAACATTTTCAATTTTTATGATCGTATGAATCATTAATTCCAAGACCATGCAGTCATGCATTGTATATCCAGTTTTAATCACTGCCAGGATACAGTTATAGTGTACATGTCCAAGTGATACAATGCTACAGGCCTACAGCGCTTACTCAATCCCTTATCAAGGATTTGGAGTCAAAATGCTATGCTGATCCACTTGGTATTAAATTATTTTGAGTCGCCAATAACTAGCAACAACGTTATCTTGGCCCAGTTATGAACATGCATAAATTTCATTCCCGCATAGCATGCTAGCGGTGTACATTGTTTTGAATATTAATGTAGGACTACAGTGCCCGACCATTTATACGGAAAAGTATCAGCTCAATTATACGGAAAATAAGGTATACAAGTAAATAGAAAAGCAGCAAAACAAGGGGGTTGAATGATAAGGAAAAACAAAATAGTCCTATATTTATCCCAGCACACATTGTTCATGCATGTGCTACTGCCAACTGCCAAGTTTAATGTTTTATCAGTATAGTATCCCCAACAGACCTGTTGAATGGCATGCTGTGATAAAGTGCAGAAATGATTGCTACAGTGATTGCATCTGTTCAGTTTTGAGATTCTAGCCAACAAAGATGTAGTCTACTTAAAAACAACATGCATGTAAGTATTGAAAACGTCTGGGAATACAAAAAATTATGAATTCGTTCCATTAGAGGTAAACTGTGGGTAAGAAAGTGGCTGATGGCAGATTGTTCACTCCAGATTGAAGATCTTCATCAGAAGTGCCACAACTATCTGCATGGAAAGTACGTATAAGATATGAAAACACTGTTATTGATGAGTACCTCTGGCCATTTGTTCAATGGTGACAATAACAATGATGTCCTTTGTTTTACATCGCTTTCAACTTCTTGTAAAAAGTAAAACACTTCTAGCACCTTTTATGTGAAGGGTAATAATATGCATGTAGCGCATAGGAGGTAAACCTGGCCATATCATAGCACTCTAACAGAGGTCAGTATAAATCAGCATTGTGCAGTTGTGTGATAGTGCCTATATGATCACCAGCTCAGAGGTAACGTCTTCACTCAAGATTGCACGAATGGTTGGCTAGAGGCCAGGGGTGAATGGAAAAGCTTTCAGAAAAGAAAGATGTTTTCGGACCTCAAGATCCTTAACAATATTTCTAATTGTGGATCTTTGAAATGGGAATTTGATGCTGATAGATCGAGAGAAGAAATATATTGAAAGCAATCAAGTGATTTAAAATTTGGCATACTTTATGTTCTTCGCTTTAACTTAGGAAAGTTTTCCCGATATCGGTTTATAAAGGTCATATGGATCTGGCTCATTTATGAAATGAGGCACAAGTATATCCACTGAGGTCAGTGTTCAAAACACTTTTGTCTTCATCGTCACTTTCAACTTCCATTACACCATCCCTATAGCCAGATCGATATCATCTTGAACAAAGTGGCAACTTAATTGTCTACTCACCCATATCTTCGTTCATGTCACTGGTGACATCACCATCACTAAACAGCCCATCTAAATCACATTACAGAATGATGAATTAAAAAAAAAAAACAATTGGTTCATTAATGCATACCCCTATTTGGTACAGTATCCATTTCACAAGGTTCAACTTCTGAAAACGGTTTATGTGACTGCAAAGTCAATTGCATGGCATATAGGGTGTGTAACCTCCCCTAAATAATGAAAATCGATTTTTCCGAATACTTTTAAAACACTAATCGATTTTTCAGGTTTTTCTAGATCTGAAAATCGATTTTTCTGAATACTTGAAAATTGAAAATCGATTTTTCCGAATAGGTTTTGACAATTTGCCAGCCGAATACCTAGGTTATTCAGGTTTTCTGCTCACTGAGCCACCTAAATGTACACATCACACCAGAGTCGACCCTCCTACAGCTAAACCATAACACCAGATGCCCTCAGCACACAAACACACTTACCCCCATCACACCAGTGCCCTCATGAGGCACACCACCCCCATCACACAACCAAAGCTACCCCCATCACACCAGACACCCTCCTACACCTACCCACATTACACCAGATCAGTACAGCATACAGCTTGCATCCACAGCTATACCCACATCACACCAGATGCACTCAGCACACAACCACAACTACCGACATAGGCCTAAATCGCTTGGCCTAACCACATACCTAGGTGGGCGTGTCCTGACCTAAGTTAGCGTGGCCACGCTGAGGTCTACCTACAAATCGTACCCGATGCCAAAAGAATTGAACCACAGATGAAGTTTACGCACCACCAGCCATGCAGCCTCTATTTCACCATCGCGAGTTTTGAAAATACTAGCAACTAAGCAGGCGGCAATATCAGCTCAGAGAGATTGATGCAAGAAACCAGCTATATATCTAGTTCGAAATGCACTAAGCGAACTAACTTTCAGTTGTAGCTGGAGCTGTCCGTCGTCATGACACCCGACCAAACGCGGTAGTAGGGCCCGCCCGAGTGTTGGCTAGTTCGAATTATTAGTACTGCCCGTACCGTACGTGTCTGATCTCGTCCCCATGTATATATAAATAGTAACATCAGTGACGTTATTTAACGTTACGTTTCAAATTAGAAGTAATTATGATCGTAATCGCGTATCCGGATATCGTCAAAAAAAGGTATTCGAATAACGGGCGAATTGTCGATGCGGACGACGAATACCTAAGTACCTCCGAATGGAGATTCAGAAACCGGTTATTTCGAATAGAACAAATCCAGTAATCGATTTTTCCGAGTAATGCTAAATTACTATTCGAACGGATAGGTTTTTGCGAATATCCGAATAACCCGAATAACCTGATAACCGGTTACACACCCTAATGGCATAATACTAACCAGTGTTACAGTTATGATATACATACCTAATTTTTAGCATCAATGTTTTGATGATCAAATAATGGAAACAGTACACCTTTTGCTAATTCATGTGCCATTTGCATGCAAACAGATTGTTTCATTATATCCTGGCGGACATAGATTAACACAACAATACCAATTATTTTTACTAAAAATAATGTCTTGCTGCCTAGTTTCAAGTATACAAAGGGAGAAAGCTCATAAAAGTAGGTCAAAATTAAACACAACTCATCTAGTTATGGAACTTATAAAGCACGCAAAAACAACATAGTCTGTTGAGTTGTTTTGCAGTGGAAGTGAACTTAGCCTCGTCCCCAGGCCCTGTTTTATTAAAGTTACGGGGGTGAAAAACAGGGCCTGGTAGACACTGCCAGGGTCCTAGCGCGCATGCGCTAGTTTGTCCCAGAATACCTGGGGTAACCGTAATTTCCTTTTGGAAACCATTCCGTATACTCGTCTGATTTCGCGATGGCGTATTCTGTTGCGTTCCGAGAAGCGGTGGCTTATTCTTTATCGTGTCTTAACGAGCGAAATAAGACGAGCAGAATACGCCATCGCGAAATCAGACGAGTATACGGAATGGTTTCCAAAAGGAAATTACGGTTACCCCACAAACTAGCGCATGCACGCTAGGACCCTGTTATTCACCCCCATAACTTTAATAAAACAGAGCCTGGGGACGAGGCTAAAGTGAACTGGACTACAATTTGAATTAAGGAATAATTTTCCTATACATGTAATAATATTGATAATACACGTACAGCGTACAGGATTACATACTTACTATTACACGTTATCAGTGCCGGATTATCCATTGGGCAAGTGGGGGCACCAGTGTTTGGTCAAACCCTCCCCCACCCCTTCCCAAAGACGCAATGTACACTAAAGAAATAATTATCGGTCAATCCATTATGCATATATCCCCTTCCCACTGCTTTGATAATCAACTCCGTCCGTAACGCAGGTTACGGCAGGTAATAGGAAACTCTGAGTGTGCGTTATTATGAATAGTAGCAGCTCGACCTCGAAAAAAAGCAGTGATGGACCAGGAAGGGTACAGATGAGTGGTGCTTCAAATCGAAAGTTAAAGAAACAGCAGGAGAAATCAATTACTAAGCTTCGCAAGCTGGATGACCTGGGTTTTATCAACATCGTATAGCACCCACAAACATGTCTGAAAGCTCTGCCACTACAACAGTGGACCAGAGTGGAGATCGTGCTTGCAATGAGCTTAATAGCTCCAATCCAGAAGGCACGATTCCTTTGGAGGCTGAAGCTCTCTCGCTTGGCTCTCACGAGGAGAACGCGTTACGGACATGAAGACAATGCTTATCCTGGTTATCCAATTGAAAAATGCAGTAGTTCCGAATGCAGTAGCTCCAAATCCAGTAGCTCCTTGTTGCCAGAATACAGGGCGATGTTGCTTTGTGGAAGAACATTTCAAAAGAGGTGCGTGAATACTGGAGCATGAAAGGACCTATAAAGAGTGCCAGAATTATGATGGCGATTTTGCAGCCTCCGAGCGACAGTTTAAGGACCAAAGCAGAAAATTCTCTAAACATCTCCTCTTTCGAAAGCATCTTTCTGGTGAAGAAATTGCTCGAGAATGGATTGTTTACTCCCCTTCCACAGAAAGTATTTTCTGATTTATATGTGTTCTGTTTGGTGACAAGCACATTACAACACAGTTTTCAGGACTGGTACTGGATTCAGTGATTGGAAGCATGCATCCAGTAGATTGATTGATCATGAAAATAGCGCTGCACACCATAGCGCTCAAGTAGCATACTCAAGTCAGAGACAAGTGTGCGGAAGAATAGATTATGAAATTGGGAAACAATAAGAAGCTGAGAAGAGATAGTGACATGATATTTTAAAACGTGTGGTTGCTGTCATTAAATTTTTATCAGAACGTGCATGGTTTGCCGTTTCGAGGAGATAATGAAATCCTTAACTCACCACACAATGGAATCTACCTCGGTGTACTTGAGCTCATAAGCAATTTCTTAGAAACCACATTGAAACCTATGGAAACAAAGGTAAAGGTAGGCCATCATATTTGTCATCAACAATATGCGAAGAGTTTATAGAAATCATGGGCAGCACAGTGTTATCTGTTATCATTACTGAACTAAAAGAAGCCAAGTATTTTTCACTTTCTGTTGACTCAACTCCAGACCTATGTCATGTAGACCAGCTTACGGTTATAGTACGATATGTAAATAAGCCGTCGCACAACATACAAGAGCGTTTTCTTCTTCTTTTCACCTATCCAGAGTCATATACAGCCGATACAGGTGAATTTCTTGCCACTACAGCAGTGCAGTTTCTTGAAAAGCATAGTATAGATATTATGTACATGTGCTACGATAATTCAGCAAACATAAGCATGTCTGGGAAATATAATGGTATGCAAGCTAAACTATGTGATATAAATCCGTTGGCATTGTACGTGCCTTGTGCTGTACATTCGCTAAATTTAATAGGTGTTTGCGCTGTTGAATCTTGTGTGGAAGCAACAAATTTCTTCAGCTTGGTTCAGAAACTGTTCACCTTTTTTAGTGCTAGTACAAGCAGATGGGGGATACTTGTACAATATCTTGAAAGAGTGCTCAAGTGTTTGTCTGATACGCGATGGTCAGCTCGTGCTGAAGCTACTATAGCACTGTCAGAAGGATACGATAATATTCGAGCTGCTCTTCTACATATTGTGCAAGATCCTGAACAGCGAGCAGATACCCAACAAGAAGCTAACGGCCTTCATATTTCGTTATCTTACCTGCATGGACACTGTTTTCATGGCTGTATTTTGGAATATCATTTTGGAAAGGTTCAACAGAGTTAGCATGGCTCTTCAAAGTGCTGAAATTGAGCTAGGAACAGCTGTCAAACTGCTACAGTCACTCCAGGACTTTGTGTCAGAACTTATAGAGGGAACTTTGATGCTATTGAGATGCGTGCGAAACAAAAGGATCCAAGTGCTATAGATGCCGAAAAAAGAATAAGGAAACCAAAAACGCAATTCGGTGATGAATCTAATGGAGTGGTGCTTCATCAGCATGATAAGTTTCGCATCGAAGTGTTCCTTCCAATATTGGATAAACTGTCACAGGCCTTGACGTTACGCACACGGCACACAGGCATATGATGTGGTGCACAAGCGCTTCGGATTTATAACAGAATTTCGAAGCATGGGAGCAGACGAAATAGAAAAAGCGGCTCAAAACTTACAGCAATGCTATCCTAATGACTTGGAGCTCAGCTTTCCACAAGAGTTCAAACACTTTTCCTGTTTTATCGAACGTTTGAATTCAGACAAGGAAATGCCGACATGTACATTCACATGTACATGCAGCTATTAATTATTTTTAACCATTGTCTGCAATCAACCTTTCCAAACGTTGAAATTGCTTATCAAATGTACTTGCATGAGTTTGATGGCAACCAATGGATCAGGAGAGAGATCGCTCTCCAAGCTAAAGCTTATCAAAAATGAGAAAAGAACATGCATGCATGCATCAAGACATGCAGACTTAACTGGCTATCACTCATGGCAGTTGAGTCTGAGGTGCTACAGCAAATTGAATTTAAAGACATTATTGTGGCTGCAAAGTGTCGAAAAGTTGTAAAATTGTAAATCCTTTTTGCACAACTTGTACTTCTTATACAATAGTTCTAATCACTTAATTTAGTATATTTAATTCCATGCGCAACGATTGAAACTCAAAAAAAGGAGGGGGGGGAGGGGGGGGGGGGGGGGGGGGCCCTTTCAAAATAATTAGTCCAGGGGCCCCAGTGACCCTTAATCCGGCACTGCACGTTATACGTTACAGAAGGCTTACATTCCAGTTATACGTTACACAATGCACTCAAAAGGAAGGCGTCCTTCACCCTCCCACAGCACCATCAGATGCCTGGACAATGCGCCTGGTCAAGTCCCTCTTGCGTGGCCCTAATCCGCAGAGGGGATTCCTCTCTTTTCGTGGCCACTCCCGAAGTCAACCCCTCAGCCCCGTCACCAGATCGAAAAGTCCAGACATCCGGAAGGACGCACCCCGCACGTACATTGTGGCTTCGGCCAAAGATGGAAAGAAGCGTGAGGTGGCCAGCCTACACGTACCCGTCGTAGAGACAAGTTCTTGGTCAGGCCCGTAGGCTGGGGGGGGGGGGTCGGTGGGTTCGGTCGACCCCCCCCCGCTCGTCAGAACTAGTTCCGCTTGCCATCAAAATAATTTATTCATAACTTCTATACATGTATAGCTATAGCCCGCGAGAATGAGATAACAATACATGCAGGCTTAGCAACCGCGGGACATCCATTCTAAAATGGGGCGCCCACGTCCCGCCCACAACAAACAGCAGCGGCGAAACAGGGGGAGGGTCCGTGAATTAAATTACGGGTTCCGTGCAACTATGGGTAAAAGTTCCGCATACGATCAAGAATTGCGGAACTTTTACCCATGCATACTGTTAGTTGGGCGTAGCCCGACCTTCGCGTATTGGCGGATACGCGAAGGTCGGGCTACGCCCAACTAGCATATACTGTTACATGTAGTCATTTGAGTTGCATACGACAAATCGCCCGGAAGTTGCCCCGTGTATGCCAGCCTTTAGACTCGCAACTCGCAAGCCAGACCTACATGTACTTCATTATTGAACGGGAACACAAACTGGGCTATCCATGTTTCTATGCAATTATGCTATGTTTTGTGGCTGAAAAATTGCAAAAGTTGCAAAGCGGATGGGGCTCCGCCCCAGACCCCGATGGGGGAGCTTACAGCGCTCCCCCATACCCCCTAGCTGGGCGAGAGGGGGCTACGCCCCTCCTGCTCCCACCCCCGCTCTTAATCAATTCCACCTTATTGCTTTCCCGAACCCCCCCGTCTCCCGATCAGCCTACGGGCCTGTTGGTCCAAGGAGCGAGGGTAGCAATTAGAATAGACTCGAAGTACAGCACCGCTTTAAAACCGCGCGCGCTTAATTATGCATGTAATAGCTCCTTACTGAACTAATCTTCCAGTCTTGGCTACAAAGATGCACCCTTAGGTGATATTGTACTTGAATGGTTATTGTTAATATGCTATTACTGCAGTGGCGTATAGGAACTGTAGCGGACGTAGCGGCCATGGCCGCTACACTTTTCTGTATACAGTGGAAACCGTGGTACATGACATTAAAATTTTTTTCCTGCTCTTCAATGTTTGGAATTGGTTTTAACAATAATGGTATGAGCTAATGAAATTCTAACAATGCAGTTTGGTTGGCAAACTAGTTGTCAACAAGAACTTGAAATTGAAACTTGTCACGTGACTTCTTGGTTTCTATTTTTGGAAATGTGTGCCCCTCGTTCAGCAAAAGTAATTATAGCTCATTTCTCCTCCGTTCGGAAATGGATGAGGCTGAACGTTGGCATATAACTACCACGCACATAACTATATCACTTGGTCGGGCCAAATGTTGAATGCGGTAAACAGTTTGAGGACCGCGGCTGCAAATGTGCTGTTTTAGGGGGAGACGCGTTTAGCTGTTTGTCTCGTATCGCGTTGTGTTTATGCTACCGTAAGTTCACAATGCATAAAAAACAGATATGTCTATTTGAAACGCTCGTTTAATGTCAACTTTCGTTTACTTTGTCGCAAAAAAGTTTGCCTCGAAAGGTTGGGTCCTAAAAGTCAGCCATTTTTAGATGAATAACATTACAATTAGTTACATTATTGTGGTTATTGTTGTTATGAGTGAAGCGAACAAGCTGAAAACGGCTACCACGAAGAGCTAGCAAAGAGGTACTACCACAATGGGAAGGTTTGAAACAAAGGAATGCTCCAAGGGGAAACCCCAAAGCTGCAGGTTTTAAGCAAAGAACTTGAATCGTTAGCTCAGCATTGATACTAGGGCACTCGCACTGAGAATGTACTACATTGACCTGAGCACTCTTTGCATTAATCAGAGAAATTACCTCGCTCAGTTCGATGTAGTACATTATCTATGCGAGCATCGATCGTAGCATCAATGTCAGACAGGTTTGGCATGTGCTGGGCTAACGATTCCAGTTCCTTGCTCTTTATTTCTGAGTAATAAGATGCAGTCCTTTGAATTCGACTCGTCAACTTGATAGATTTAACGATTGCCTCTTCAAACCTGCAGCTCTGGGATTTCCCCTTGGAGCACTTTTTTTTTCTTTCAAACTTTCCCAAAGTGGCAGTACCTCTTTTTTAGCTCTTCGTAGTAGCCCGTGTGATACTGGACCTTCCGTTTGGTTCCGAAAAGAACCTTCTTCCATCTTCAACGATAACCACAATAATGTAAATAATTGTAATGTTATTCATCCGAAAATGGCTGACTTTTAGGACTCAACCTTTCGAGGCAAACTTTTTTGCGACAAAGTAAACGAAAGTTGACATTAAACGAGCGTTTCAGATAGAAATATCTGTTTTCTATGCACTGTGAACTTACGGTAGCATAATCACAACGCGATACGAGACAAACAGCTAAACGCGTCTCCTCCTAAAACAGCACATTTGCAACCGCGGTCCTCAAACTGTTTACCGCATTCAACATTTGGCCCGACCAAGTGATGTAGTTATGTGAGTGGTAGTTATACGCCAACGTTCAGCCCCATCCGTTTCCGAACGGAAGAGAAATGAGCTAGAATTAATTTTGCTGAACGAGGGGCACACATTTCCAAGAATAGAAACCAAGAAGTCACGTGGCAAGTTTCAATTTCAAACTCTTGTTGGCAACTAGTTTGCCAACCAAACTGCATTGTTAGAATTTCGATAGTTCATACCATTATTGTTAAAACCAATTCCAAACATTGAAGAGCAGGAAAAAAAAATTAATGTCATGTATCACGTTTTCCACTGTAGAGCTTGTTTTTTTTTTTTCCTTTTCCAATGATAGCCATGTAGTATTAACAGCTCATGTTACTATGCACATACATGTACTGATGTACAACAGCCGCTCGAGGGTCCGGGGTATATCTAATACATGTATATAGCATACGTTTTTGCGATCGAACAGGAACCGGCTAGCTTTCATTGATATCAGTTAAGCTACATTGCGCGCTAGCAAATCGATCGACGTGCTGCGTTTTGCAGCTGCCCTATTAAAAGCTGCGATGAGCGAATTCTGTTCAGGCTCAGCTACCGTAATTACAGCATCGATATCAGAGTACCTGCCACTAACTACGGCGCGAGCATTTTTGTTTCGGCATATTTACAACCATCTTATACAGATCAGCTCAGTTTGATTGAAAGAGTCGCAGAGAATCTAATTTTAGAACATTTCTGTCAACCCATTGAAATATAGCACTTTGATCACATAATTCACTGAATTACAGTGCATTCTTTCATAAAAGATTCAAGTCTGCAAATTTCGTATGGCTTTTGAACATAAAAGTTGCACAAATTGCAAAGCTTCTGGGGCCCCGCCCCAGACCCCAATGGGGGAGCTTACAGCGCTCCCTCATACCCCCTAGCTGGGCGGGAGGGGGCACGTGCCCCCTCCCGCACCCACCCCCTCTGTGCCCCTTACACTTTATAAGTCCTTCCTACGCGGCTACGCCTATGATTAGAGGTCGTAAAGCTGTGGTACTCACCATATCCAGCTCACTGTATCTGCATCATCAAAATGCATAGAATCTATACTTCTGATGTTTCCTGTACTGGGAAATACAGTCTGTATAGATGGCATAATATTTGTGATACAAGTAATATTTGGTGACGTGTATTTAACCAGTATACTTCAGTGTTGAGACTTGTGTATAGGGAAATAAAATTTGTGGCATTTCAGAATGTTTTCTCCCTAAATATAACATTACACTACCATAAGCTGCAACATTTCAGTTATCTTGATACAACCTTGGTATTCTTCAAACTGCTGGATATCATCTAGCTTTAAGCACAGGACCCTATAAGGAGATTACAGTATCTCACTCACTCAATTTATGATGACATAGCCATGGTTCTCAGGTGGGAGGGGCCATTGGCATGGACTATGCCTGACATGATCAGACAGCCTCTGGGTGAGGTCCAGAATGCATAGCCTCACCATTACTATCTTTCCCTGAGGAGATTACATCACCACTCAATGTATGATGATATAGCCATGGTTCTATTGACCTGCATATCGTATGAATACACTCAGCCTTTCACACTGATTATTTGCTAATTGGTGAGTAATGTGCGGTTTCGGAATTATCTACATGTACACGGTATACACAAGGGTCAACTGATGTGCATCTAACCCAAATACTTATTACATCATGCACTCAGTCGAATTCGAACGTACCTGTTGGGTTTGGTCCAAGCCTATTACCCCTGCCGGGCCCTGCGGTAGCATTTTTTCCCCTAGCAGCATGTTTGGCTGTCGGTAGCTACGGTGCGTTCTTGGGATCGCATTCTTTTCGCAGATGAAGAAGCAGTTAAATCGTCCCGATGTTCTACACTCTTCATGGTCGCTGAATTTTCGCTGTACCGTTGCCTCTTTACAGTTTAATTTAGGCTCGAGGTTCCGGTGATGTCCTCACCGGTTAGTTCTGGCTCGGGGTTCCGATAGTGCCCAAACCGAATACGTGCCACAATTACAATAGGTTAATTACAACTAATAGATGTATAGTGCCCAGAACGTACACATTGGATTACATGTACACAACTTGAGCAAAATATGACCAAGTTCTCAATATAGTATTTGATCGTTTGAGTCCTGTCAGATACAGGATTTGCTAACACAACCACCGATATATACAATCTAGCCTAGATACTATTTGACCACTGAAGCGAGAATGCCATTGAATTCTGAAGCTATTGGTGTGATTTTCATTTCTTAAAAGTGTTCCTATCTCGAGTTATGCGTGGTCAAGGAGGACAACAACAACAACAACAACAACGAGAAATACGTGGGACTGGGTACGAATTTAGAGAAGTGTTTTGTTCTCCACAACCACGCAGTTCAAACAAACACAAAACTGCTCGTTTTTGACTGCTTGTTCGACAATGACAAAGAGCTCAGCTAAGCGATCCGAATTGTAGGAGTCCCGTTAGAAGTTTGGATTACATGTAGATTTTACTTTACACTGCCAATGAATATGCCTTATTTTTTCATATAAACGCTCTGACACTGTATGGTTGGTTTTCAAAATGCACATGCGGTTTGAGGTTACCGGACTTCGAAATCGCATGGGTCACACAATTAAAAAATGAATAAAAATTGAGGACAACTTCGAAATTCGTGCGCGATTTAGAAATTTCCAAATTGCGCAATATTAAACAATTATTAAATAGCCACGTGAAAGTGTAATCCAATTGTACGAATCTGTAACGTGATGTTATCGCTGAATAAAACCTATATATGTGAATGAATCGGCTCTGAACTGGTATATAGTTGTTAATGATTCAAAATGGCTAGTTCTACGACAAAAGTTGCAGTTAAAGTTCATCTGGTTGATACCAACGAGGTCAAGAGCGTAATGGTTAGTTTTTCTTCTTTCTTTTTTTTAATACGAATGCTTCGTTTCACCCCTCTTCTCTCCCTCCTTCCCACTTCTCACAAATGCTTTGCAGTTCGAGGAAACTATGCTTGTCTGTTATGCATGCAGTTTTGTTCGCGAAAAATTTACATCTTCCAACAGTAAGGATGGTTCCAACAGCAAGGATGGTTCAGGTAGGACTACTTTTTGTAAAGTCATACTTGTCGAGTCACTACTGTATGAGGGGAAAGTCAGTGCATTCCATCCATCAAACATTGCACCGCATGATTACCACGCACGCATGCAAAACATTAAACCCACATAATTACACACCGCGTGAGTCCATTGAAGATGGAATTCTTCTATTAATATTGGAAGAGGGGGGCAGTGCACTTTGTAAGCTTCATCGATGTACAGTAAACAAACTTTAAGTATGGCATTATGGCATCATAGTCCATGGGCACCCCCAGCATTTCTAGAAGGAGGGGGGCCAGGATGAGGGTGAGGGGGCGCCAATTGACACAGCCAGTTGCAGAGTACGTACGAGTTTATAGCGTTCGCACTTGTATAATATGCAACTCTGCTAAAATTTGTTTAGGTGGGCCAAAAAACAACAGCGATAAAGTTCATCTTCTTTTTGTTCGACGATCGATCTTTTTAAAATGCGTATTCATACTTACAGTTGGCCATCCGCGCTGTAGCTATAAATCCGCGGCACTGTTTCGTGTCCATGCATGACCATCAATTTTGCTGGTTAATTCACATTAGATCGCACTATAAGACGTACGAACAAAGTAGGCCGTAATGCTTGTTGTTGCCTCTGCACTTCGCCATTATTGGCACAGCCGCATTAATTGTCTCCACTCAATTTTCGCTTCGATGCCATCGACATGTACGTAGTAATACTGGGACAGGGTTAAATCATTTAACGGGGGGCGCCATTGAGTCCCAAAGGCGCTACCCCCTACATCAATTTTCATACCTTACTATATAGAGGGTTGCATGGATCTCGTGATGTCATCAATAAGACAAAGCGATTTCATATGTAGAAGTATTGTATTGGGTTAGCTAAAGGATAGTATTGAGTAAAGCTTGTTACGTTATCGGGTGCTTGAAGCGCGATCGGACATGTAAAGTTCTTTTCTAACATCTGCCAAATTCTGTAAGGTTCTTTCCTATACCATATATGCATCTGACAATTTCTGACAAAGCAAAGAACAGCAGGAGTTGGATCGTCGATCGAGTAAGGGTCGATGCCTAAAACAGCTTGGCGTGTTGCAATACTTTAGATTCATATCTGGCTCGGGCGACCGCTGATAAACGCTGAAAATACGCTTCATTCCATTGACGGCGCCATACCAAGATAAAAGTCACATGCACATTGCAACGTGACGTAGGCCGTGCAACCCCTCTATACTGAGTTCTTTTTTATCACTCATCATTGTACAGACTTCACTTGCGGCAGATTACGGAGTGGGTCACATTTAACTGATGCGTGAGGTAGGCCAGGATGATGGCAATCTTACCTGTATCACACGAACCACGTTAAGAGAGCACCTAATTTGCCTCCTTCCACTTGATTCATTTATGTATACAATGACTTTTTTGTTTTTTACCACGTAGCTTTAGTTCAAGCGCTTTCGCGTTTTCACACCATCTTCCCAACCCCGCCCTGTTAACTAAAGACCGCGACAACATCGAGGAAGTACATGGAAATGTGGCGCCAGTGGCGGTCAAACAAAGCGGCAATATCACGTTCCATGCACTAATAGATCTGAAGTTACTTTTCCCCCTGATTTTACCACAGGTTTAGTGTTAAATTTAGGGCTTCAATTGATCAAGTTAAAAAAATTTAGAACTTAATTTTTGTTTCTATGTGTTGTGAGGAATTTAAAACAATTTTTTGTGTTTCATTCTTAAAATACACTTTTCTGAAGTTTTTTTTTTCCCCCTTCGTACATGGATCGTGACAACGTGCGGCGCAAAGCCAAAGATGCTCACTCAATTAATCCATGTAGAAACGAGAAACAACTTTAGAAACGCGTATTTTAAGAACAGAGCAAAGAAAATATATGCTGAACGTAGTTTTGGATTCTGAGATTACCACAGAAACCAACTTCATGGGGCCCAAGAGACTTTCTCGCGCCTGGCCACCATGCAGACGCAATGAACCAAAGTCTAAGGTGGTTGCCAGCCTATATGGTCACCTAAACATGACCCTGGTATGTTGCAATGCAAGGGCTCTCCTCACGAGGCTCCCTCTTGAGGCAGCATAACTGTTATCATTAGTGTGTTACATAATAATAATAATAATAATACAATAATAATATCTCCGCTTATTTCAAGTACCTTACATGAAGCGAGTGTGACAGCAGGGTCAGCAGCCTATGCTACAGAAGTGAGAAAACATCAGGCAAATGATGTGAAGTGTGCAGAACTGGGTGGGTCTCTATTCCAGTAGTGGTAGAGACGTATGGGTGCTGGGGTACGGAGGCTAAATGGGCATTGTCACAGCTGGCCTCTCGATTAGCCATGAGGCTCAATTGCCCAAAGTCAACAGCAACAGCATCCCTCTATGGACGACTAAGCATAACCTCTGTCCGAGCCAATGTCAGGGCACTGTTGTCCAGAGTCATCACTCTGGATGGTTATTAAAGCTGAACAATACATGTAGACTTAGTGGTGTTTTGATGTGCTATAATGTCATGTGTATATTCACTATGTTATCTCACAATAATAATAATAATAATCATGCAATTATTATTATTATCATGAAACAATACAACAATTACAAACAATAATAATAATAATATAGACAATAAACACATTATATGTGAAAGCTAGGTCTATGGCGGAGGAGCTATCCTAGAAAGGACATCTGTGGCATTGGCACAGACCAGGTTGAGATTCAGCCAACCATAGATCTCGTTGAGTACGATGGATTTTGGCCGGCATGTGGAGGTGGCAAGTCTGGAGGCTACTGAGGAGATGATGGTAGTGGCTTCCTTTCCCCAAGCCCCATAGGTTTCCACTACCATAGGGACACAAACCCACCCTAATAATACAATATAATACATATAAGCTTACTGCAGTAGCTGCTCCACATGCCTCTGCTTGGTTGTCAGTTGTCCCCAACAACAACTTGGGGCTCTATCTCTCTCCTCATGAGTGGAGAGCTGTGACCAGGTGGTGGATTGGAGCAGATGTAAACACAGAGGAATCAGAATGCCCTTTTTGTCACCAACATCAAGACAAATCTGGACACCATGCCACAGTTTGCAACACGAATGGCGAACGCATCAGTCGACACAACGCTATTCGTGATGTGATATATGGCATGGCATCCCAAGCTGCTCTTTCTCCTCAGTTGGAAAAGCAGTACATCCTCCCTGGAACTCAAATGAAACCAGCTGACCTTTATACTCCAACGTGGTCTGCAGGCAAACCTTTAGCCATAGATATATCTGTGGTCAGCCCGACACAATCACATCTATTACTGTACAACCACACACAGACTGAAAAGCTTTGTGCAGCTCAATGGAGGGAGGAGCAGAAGAACACAAAATATCTGGAGGCCCTTCACAGTCAGAACATTCTGTTCATACCCATGGCAGTAGAAACATTTGGTATGGGGGTTGGAGAGCAGACCAGTTTTTGCCACTCTTGCGGATAGAATTTCGGGTCGCACTGGCCAGGCAAAATCATGTGTCGCCAATCAGCTGTAACAAAGATTGGCCATCACATTGCAGAGGCAAAATGCATGTGCAATGATTGCCAGGCAGCCATTGTAAATAAGAATTTGAACATGAACTTTTCTTTTTAAAATGTATTACATATTCTGCATGTACCTTGTTTTTTCTTTTTATAATAATAATAATACAAATATACATACCAATAATCCATTCCTAGATACATAAAACCTACACATAATACAACTACTAACTACAAAGCATCATCTGGGAGGTTTATGGTGGAGCAGTAGGACCTGTTAAGGATGGCCCTGGCATTTTCCCTGACCAAAGTCAAACTGAGACGGCCATATTGGCTGCCCAACATCTGGGATTTTTCACTGTTGGTCCGAACAGCAAGTCGTGATGCTAATTAGGACAAAGCTTGTCTTGCCTCTGAACCCCAAGAACCATATGTCTCAACAATAATGGGGATGGAATGCCATCCTAACTCAGAACACTTCTCATCATTCTTCTCATGCTTGCGCTCTTCTGCCACTCTTGCTGCTACCTGTGATGACGTGCCCACTTCAACATAGAGTGAAGGATTAAGCAGGGACGTCACTGAGACATCAAAAGCTGCTGAAAAACCTCTATCCCAATTAGCTACCAATATGTCAGCAGGACGTGACCTTGATTTGTCATTACTCCAACTGCTACCCTGTTCAAGGTGAGCAGACAAACCAGCATGATGAAAGGTAGTGTGTAGTACATTCCTCAGGGCATTGTGCCTTGTTGTAACATCACCACCACATCAACAAGTGACACAGTGATGTTCTAAGGTGTCCAGGGACTTACTGGGACAGAAGGGGCATACTATCTGAGTTCCATCCTGACTAGATGATGGATTGATGCCAAGCCACTATTGTACGGCAACTTGAAATTCATTTGGTAGAAGATGTAAGCCCTGGCCTATAGAAGGGGTGACTGAGATCCATGCAGCAGCATGCGGTGATGTGACTGACATAAGCCTAGCCCTATCTGACCAAGTACTTAAATTAAGAGAACTAAACTGAGCTTGTTCCAACTTATAAATCTTTCTGAGATGGTGTGTGGGTAGATAAGCTAGAGAAAGATTGGGCTTCAGATGGGGAAAGATGGCTATTAAACTGTGATATTGCATCAGTCAAATGATGTTTTAATGGCAACTCATCAATGGAATTGTTTATGTTATTAAATTTATTACAATAAGAATAATAATAATAATAATAAATAACTAGGCTTAGAAGTTTATAAATATAACTGAATTGATGTATACTAAGTTAAGCAAATACGAATCGCATTTTTTATATATTACGTTGACACGATTATACTACCGGGGGTATATGAACATTTTAATTAATTGAGAGATTTTTCTGGAGAATGGTTTGCATGAAAGTTTGAATAGTATTCAAAGCAACAAATCAAACTAGACTACCACACTATTATATTAATGGGCATTGATTTTAATTGTAAATCAAATGGAGGTTCTTACACTAATAACATTAAATTAGTTATATATGAACAGTATATAATCCTCACAAATGTATGAGGGTTTTAATAAAATTACTTAACCACTTTTAAAAAAACTATTGGATTACTGTTCGCGAAATGTATCAATGAGCTCAAACCGGCGTTTCCTTCTTTGATTTTCATTTACAACTGATCATGTATAATATGGAACATTTCATTTCAAACTGCACGGAGTTTTAAATATATTGCCAAAGTTTGAGATCTTTAATGACCTTTTTTTCTTTTTTACCTTGAAAGCCGCAAACGACTATGGTTTGTTCAAACCAGATGAGGAAACCCCAGTATGGCTGAACATGGGCCGTACGATAAAAGACTACTCACTTCACGACGGGGTAAGCCGGACTAAGCCCCACGAGAGATAGGGCGGCCGAATTCGAATTAAGAGACTAAAGCACATATGTACAGTGCTTTTTATTTTATTTTTTGCACAGGACACACTGCAGTACAAGAGAAAGATCGTCGCTTACTCTGTGATAATGCCAGACGGAAGTACTAGGAAAATAAAACTGGACAGCAGTCGAACAGTTGTTGACAACGTCAAGACTGTGTGCTGCGAAGTTGGTGGCAATGGTGAGGGAAGCCGCTATAGTACTGTTATAATGCAGTACTCTCTCTTTGGCGTCGAATGTAGAACTGAAAAACAATTTTGAATACTCATTTGAGGCAACTCCCTTATCCAACGTATCCGTAAGAGTTAACGTGCATGCATGCATGTGCTCGCCGAATGCTCCAATCCGGCTTGTGATTCGTAATTTGTATATATATATATATAATAATTATAATTATAATTATTATTATATAGAAATCAAAGAAGCCAGATCTAAAGAACAAGAAACGGTCCTCTACTTCTGCAAAGCGTAAGTATAATACACTATATAGCTAAGTGGCTATAGACGATTAAATTGAGACTACAGGGAATAATTTACTTACGTTGCATAGCAATTTTGCTGCGCAAAATCGAAGTTGATTAGCAACTCGGTTCAGTTGCATAGGACTTTGTTCCTGCCAAGATGTGTGATGATTCATCATTTGAAAGCATTTACAGCAGAGCTATCCCACACACACGCCCGTGCATTAGAATCATGATAGTTTTCAGGCGAACGAGTTGAACGACCAGTGAGTGATTTAAAAGTTTTAATGTTTGTAGATTTTAATCCACCCGTATATATTTACTACATATATACACTACCAGGCAAGGCCAAATTTGTATCATTGTATCCGGCATAGCAAAAAACACATTTGAAACATCCATCTAGGCAAGCAGATATGTATCAAAAATGTTTTGCTATTATGATACAAGTAATTTATCTGATACACAATTATGTATCAGCTTGCCGAGATAAATGTTTCAAATATGCATTGTAGTATTTGACTTGCCTGGGTGTGTACGCCGTCGCATACTATAATTTATATATATATATATATACAGTACGTACCACAGTTACGTAGCACATTTTAATTAGTAATGATTACGTAAGAATTAATTTTGCAATACGTACGCTGCGTACGCTGCGCCCATGTCATTCGTACGCCGGTTGCAGGCACGTGCTCAGTGTACATGTAAGTGCTACGCGAAGAGAGTGTATTTACGGTACAAAGGAGACATGCCAATCAAAAAGGCGTCTGTACAAAACGATGCTCAAGCAACATTGCATCAGCGGGATTGTATACACTCACGTGACATCGATCGCTACAATAATCTGACGATTACAAACGCGGATACATTGCATCGCAGTTTTCTGCGACAATGTTTTGAAGTTGTTTCGCACCTTATAAAAACTGCATCGCAAAATGCGATGCGATACCGGTTAAATTATTCCCTGGTGACTATCGAGGGTGTTACTCACCAATTCTCAATCAAGGAAAATTGTTTATAAATTAACCACAAACAGTTAATTAACTGGTAATTATTGTTCTAACAGCGAAAGAAGACATGCTGGTGAAAAAAGAATTATTATAATCTTTAATGGTTAATAAATATTGATAAAAGTCCTATTCATTTCAATTAAGCATTATTAATTTTAATAAGTGAAAGGTGGGTGGTTAGTTAAAAGCTGCAAAATATTTAATTAACTACTTTCGTTTAGAAAGTTTTTTATTTTTTGCAATGTACTTGATTTATGGTCCATTGTATCTTTATTTAGTGGTTTGAATTTATAAGTAAATTCGGCAAGTTATTGGTATTAAAATTCAAGAAGATGGAGCTTTTGAATGGTATGTTTTTGATTAGGTGTTATTGGGAAGTATTAATTCGTTTTTGTTATTTTTTTATTTCTTTGATTTTGTCTAATTCATTTTTAAATTAATATTTAGTTTGTTTACATCAAAATTTAAGCCCGCATTATCTGTTAATTAACTGTTTGCGGTCAATTTATAAACGATTTTCCTTGATTGAGAAGCGCCCTGTATATTAAACTAAATTCACATGTAGATTATATACAGGCACGACTATTCAGGGTCGATTCACTTTAGTTATGCCGAGTATAGGATTGAAAACCGGCATGCAAATCAACACAACATGACACTGGACAATGCATACAAGCAGCTGTAGGTCATGCATTTTGCCACGAAGTGTTACACTTATTTTAATAAGACGGGGAGATATACATATATGATGTGGGTAAATAGGCAGAAATAATATAATGTATGAATAATTGGGACAGTTTTCACGAAAATGTCGTATCGCATAAATATTTATGATGATAATTATAAATATCCCTTGCGTTTGAATTACTATAATTTCCAAACGGTTATGGTTATTGACTCCCTATTTTCAAAACTTCATACTGCACCATTTCTATGCTTTTGGGGTCTTGCATTCGCTCTGTGCCAGTATTTGCAACGTCAGATACCCCCCCCCCCCCCCCGAGTTCAAATCCGCCATAACTGTCGGCGTGCAGGAGTAATCAAATCGCTTCAAATTCGGTACGTACGTAACAGGGGAAAAAAGCGTTGAATCAAGTTTTGAATTTATAAAGGATTTTAAAATCCTCTGTAAGTCACCGGCTGTATGATTGAACATTAAAATTGTGATTTTATGTTCAATCACGCGTTTCATTTCACGTGTTTTTTCCCCCGTGGCGGTTTGTCCTTTACCTATCGATTTGTTCTGTTCGTTAATATTTATGTCATCCGTTACGGAGATACAGTTGAACCATAGATTATTTAGACAATCTATGGTGTAAAAAACTGCGGGCACGTTTTCGTTTTTAATGATTTGGGCAACTTTCATCATATCATTTGCAGGAAAACGTCCCTGCAGTTTGGTCAACTGCATCTCTGTAACCGCTGGCATACAAATTAACGAACAGAACAGTACAATACTCAATAGCTAAGGGATCTCCGATCATCTCTCTACCAATAAGCCGAATTTGAAGTGACTTGATTACTCCTGCCGAAAGTTATCTGATGTTAATACGGGCATGAGCTAGTCGAAGACCCCA
Source organism: Spongilla lacustris (assembly GCA_949361645.1). NCBI lineage: Eukaryota > Metazoa > Porifera > Demospongiae > Spongillida > Spongillidae > Spongilla > Spongilla lacustris. Next base: position 3,158,436 of record OX442434.1, on the reverse strand, counting down.
AAATGTAATTTACCATATAGAAATGGTGTAGTATATATGTAGTGTTGAAAATAGGCCGGGAGTCGATAGCCATAGAGGCGTTCAATAACGAAGTAGGTCTGGCTTGCAAGACTATAGGAAAGTCTGGAAGCAATTGATTTCTTGTCGTATTTACTATTCTATCTGTATCAATATAGATTATCATTTCTCTGCTAACTCAAAAAGAAAAGATTATACCATCATTGGAGATATAGAGCAATCGCGGCTACTATTAATTTTATATGTATGGTTTTATTGTAGCTGTATTTAAATCGATCGTTGTGCCGGTTCAATAATTAACAAAGTAGGTCTGGCTTGTGACAGAACTTTGCGAGAGTAACTTTCCTAGTGATCTATCATCGTTATAATTTAGTATGATCTATATCCGCCATTGCATGCAATTAAGTGTATGTAAGACTTGATTTGAATTTGTCTGTCGTGTACATACTAGCAACCGCATGGGGTACCGGTCCCCCCCCCCCCCCCCCCCCCCCCCCACACACACACACACACACAATTATAAAGTACGCATGTTGTTTAGAATGCGGAACGGAAGCTTCAATGACTTTTGACTTCATTCAGTACCCTGACATGCATCTACGTACGACGAAGCATTTTTAAGCAATATTAATTTCATTATATTATCAATACAGTTTCTATATGGCTGAAGGCAGACAAAACATTTGCTGAGCAGGGCGTGGATGAGAATTGTACACTTACCTTGAAACGAAAGTTCTGTATAGTTGATGCGCCAATACCGCTCGGTGACTCTGCAGCCTTAAACATTATTTATGAGCAGGTGGGACCAGCCATGCACGCATGCAATTGAACGATTAGTTTTAATTCTAGCTCTCTCTCTCTCTCGAACCCGCAGTGTCGGGATGCCATCATCAGCGGTGCACACCCTTGTACCGAAGATGAGGCCATACAGCTTGCAGGGCTGCAGTGTTACGTGAAGCATGGAAAGAGCAGGCCTGGCTCGATTAAAACAGCTGAACTCTTGCCGCTAGATTACGCCGCCGGAAAGGACATAGAACAGTCCATACTTGCAGCGCATTCTAAACTAAAAGACATGACGGAGGCGGACGGTAAGGCATTTTACATCCAGTTTTGTCGCTCTCTTCGCACGTACGGGGCGACGTACTTCCTCGTCAACGAGAAGCGAAAGGCCAAGAAAAAAATGGTTCCAACCTTGCTGGGGTTCAAACCAACAGGAATCATCAGGGTGGATAAGGTTTCAAAGCAGGTTATTGTCTCATGGCCACTCAACAGTGTTCACCGTTGGTTGGCTACGGATGAATTCTTCAAACTAGTACGTTAACATGAAAAGTTGCAATTTCACATGCATTTATTATTTTACGAATCGAATGAAGGACTTCGGAGCAGCCTCGCAACTAATCTATGTGGTACAAACATCAGAAGGGCAGGCGATGTCCGAACTGCTCTCGGAACTAACCGACGTAATGGGGAAAATCAACAAGCTCGCTGGCGCGAATAAACCTAAATCGGATGGCGACATTTGCACGAAGTTGGTTTTATTTGAAATAAATTTGCCTCCTTATGACACTAATTCAAACAGGAATGAAGCAGAGCACAGTGAGGTGCACAAAAGTGAGTGCACTGACAACGCAGAAGACGATCTGGATACAGGCGCCTTTGATGACACCCAATTTCACAATGGGTGCACTCTGGAGTGCCCATCTCCAAGATCTCTGGACTGTCCATCTCCAAGACCTCTAGACTGTCCATCTCCAAGACCTCTGGACTGTCCATCTCCAAGACCTCTGGACTGTCCATCTCCAAGATCCATCATGGAATACACTTCTCCGAGAACTTTAGAGTGCCCCCCCTCTCCGAGGCCGGTGAGCACTGAGGCTGGAAAGGTGTCAAGCTCAGAAGGGTCGCGTGATAATAATAGGTTAGTAGGGTGTCATGCTATGATTGACAAATTAATCAAGCGTTCAGTTTGCATAATGACATCCAAAGCTTTGCTTACAGCATTGGAGCTCAATTTGGCACTGAGATACAACCATCCAGGTATACCATTGGCATACGCAAACTACATGCATGCATGCATGCATCTTTTCTATGCAGTATGCCTCAGCACATCCCACCAGCACCTCTTGAAGCATTTGGGCAGAAAAAGCTGCTTCCATCACTTCAAAACACAACTGAGTCAATATCCATGCCAACTTACATGTATTCTGATCTGCCAGGCTCTACTGGGACTGGATATGCTACACTTCCATGGCCAAACTTTAAACCTATTGGTGAACAAAGAGGAAAGGAATCTGAACCTGCAGATGCCAAAGAGGTGATTGTAAAAGAAGTTTTTCAATATATTGCAAGTCCCATAATTGGTTGCAACTCATGCATCTAGTTCCATCATTCACTCACTAGCATTTGTGTTGTTGTTGTTGTTGTTGTTGTTGTTGTTGTTGTTGTTGTTGTTGTTCGTTGCTGTGTTGTTTTCAAGTCTTTGTTTCATTTCCCTAGAATTATTTTTTTTCTTGTACATGTGCAGGCAATACAGAGACTGCATATGCATGTCCAAAAGCTTCAACTGGAGCTTCAGATGGCTAAAGACCAACTCCAATATGCAGAACAGAGAGCAGAGTTTGCTGAAAGAAGAGCTGCTTTAGCTGAAGAGAGAGCAAAACGAGCTGAACATTCGTTGCGACTATCATGGCAAATAACAACCAACTGATGAAGAGCACTCAACATGCATGGTCAATTAACATAAGGGCAGTATATAACCCAATAGATTAGCACAGACAAATATTAGTGTTGTTCCTTTATGCATGGCTGAAGATTTACATGGTTAAACTAATGTTGTCATTTTTAACAAACAAAACATTTGGACTAAACACAGCGCAATTCAGTATTGTAAGCCGTTGATCTTTAATGTTATTAATTTGATGTAAAATGAACGCTAACTAAGTGTACCGGCTGCAATCAAGGGTAGCAATTACAAGAAAGCAAATTTATTTATGCACAAAGATAATAGATGACAGCAATGGTTAAACTAAAACTGAACTGACAAATAAAATCTCAAAAAGGCAAATAACCAACACAAATATACCTTGCTCTGTAATAATTCAGTATGTGTGTGCATGCTATTTTGTGGTGTATTAGGTTATGATCTTAAAACCCCCTCTATGAAGAAATCTACATCTAAGTGATTGAATTTGAAGTAATCTTGATTGAGTATAGTGTAATAAAATAACACTACATGTATCTCTGCGACTGTCAAGAATTCTCTCTCACACACTCTCTCTCTCCTCTCTAGCTCTCTCCTCTTTCTCTCCCTCTCCCCTTCCCTTGTCTTGTATCATGTATGTTAACTTAATTAATTGTATTGTGTACAATAACTACAACCAGTACCCATGCTACCACTGTTATCAAGCTTAGCCTTAATACCAGTGAGACTAGATAGAAATTCTAGAGGAGTTGGAAATTCAGGATTCAGGACAGTCTTTTCCAAAGCCAGTAAGGGCGGCTTTAATTTCTTCTAGATAAGCCCCGTATAATAACACTTACTACATGCATGGCAACTACTGCATGCAGACAAAACACTCAAGCATCTTCCTTGAACTGTGTCAGAGCCTTTATCAGTGTAATATATAAAGCTGTCAGTTTGGCTCCAACAAGAAAATGTGCCACTTTCAATGGGACTTTGCCTGAGGCTAAGAGGTTTATGATATGCACAAGTAGGAATAATTAGTGGGATGTGTTAGATTCCAAGGCCACATTGTCCTGCTGCATTTCTCCTAAAGTTGTCCTGTCATTTTTGAGCACTACTTGTGCATTCATAGGAGTGTGAAATAAACTAAAGAATGAATGTCTCAAATCTTCACCTCTGTCGCTTAGTTTTAAATTTCGGTATAGTTGCCCTTCATTAGCTCTCGTGAGAGCTACAGGCTGAGGAAACTGGTGGTAGATTTGGAGGGACCAGCCTATTTTCACTGCAAGGCGGTTTGCAACTCGAGACTGCTCCCCAACACCCATAAGTTTCAATCGCCAATGGGATCTATGCATCAGATTATCTTGGCAATTGTTGTCCCTATTTTGTTTATATGCCTTTCAGCTGCCTGTGCTGCCATAGATAATAGAATATATGGTGCTGCTGACACTCATTTCGGACAAATCTGTAAGTGCTTCCCCAACAGACAAGGGCCGACTGCTCTAGGTTTCATCGACCCATGCCTCTGCGTGGTTATCAGTTGCACCGGCTAGCCCGCTGTGGTACTTGAATTCTACACTTCCATCAAGTGGTGGCTAGAAATTCCTAACCACTGCCAGGTGCTCTTGATCTCGCCATCATGCACATCTATGCTAAACCTGTCGTGCTGCTCACTGAACGTTTGGCTGATGAAGAGCCTAAACCTGAGGAACTTAGTGAATATAAGTACGCACTGTGGAGTGTTGAGAGAGTTAGTGAAGAAACAGATCTAGACTTAGTTGTGCTTGCTGCCAAGTGGACTGCGAATTAGTAAAGCAGCAAAGTAAATCAACATTATTATTGCATGATGGAGAGAATGCTGATGATGGCACAACTGGGACCAGCCACAGTAACATCATCCCAAGTACAAACAATTCTGCACCATGGCCTATCAGTGCTGATAGCTGGTACTACTTTGCAACACTCTGCAGAAGAGAAGCGAGCTCAGGGGGGAGTCTCCTTGATGTACTCCAGTCTCTGAGCTGATAGCTCCACATTGCACAGACATGGAATCTTCATGCTGTTGTGCTGCTGAGCACACCAGTCATGTACATTGATAGGGAAAGAGGTATTATCCTCTAAGCCGAGCACAAAAATAAAAACAATTTCTGATTACTAGGAATTGTAAATAAAGTTCTAAACACAGCACATGACTATGACAATGGTACATTGTACATGTTGGCTTCGGTCACAGACGTGCATCATCAGTTGGAGCAAGATGATAGACATCATTATTCGTACTGAAGTCTTGCATTGGAGCATACTTCACAACCCGTCTATATCGTCTCCAGATGACAAAGGCAACAGTTCCAGCTACAGCCAACAACAAGGCAGTGCCGATACTAACAGGCACTGCAATGGACACCCTTCGATTGAGGTCTGCCTGCGCCTGGCTGTCCACAGGTGGAGCATCCGTTGTTGGAGGGATCGTTGATTTTGACGGAGATGACGAGGAACCTTTGGAGGGTGTTGTAGACCCTGGAAAAGAACCAACTGGTCTAAATGCAGTACTGATTCCTGCACCCACATTACCTTGGGATGGTGGGGTAGACGAGGAACCTGTGGAGGATGTTGTAGACCCTGGAAAAGAACCAACTGGTCTAAATGCAGTACTGATGTCCTGCACCCACATTACCTTGGGATGGTGGGGTAGTCAGAGTTCCTATAACAGAAATGTGCTTTGGTCACAGCAGCACGCTACAGCAGGCACACCTTACCTGGAGGAGAGGTCACTGTTGTTGTGCTATTACAGCCAGCTGTGCTGATGGGGATTACAGTGAACGGAATAATGTTCACCCTTGAAACTGGAGTGACCAAGTCGATCTGTGCATGCAGAAGAAATGGTGCAGTGTGGATGAGCAGTCTTAATGCATGCTCATGCCTCCACCTTCAATCCTATAGCATTGGTCATTTGAGTGATATTCACATCAAGAGTCGTAAGGACAGCCAGTGGTATTTGCTGGGACTGTGATAGGGTCTGGTCATACAATGGCCTCTGTTGGTTGCCTGCTAACTGCTGGTACGCCGATAGCCTGATGCTGGGAGGTGTGTTGCATGGCAGCAGCCTCAGGCTGATACGAATGTTAGCGTAGAGGCAGTCTACCCCATCACATGCAACAGTGGCAGAGCAGGATTGGCCAGTGGTGGCAATACCTCTGAGAGCATTGCATGTATCTGGATATGGCGGAGCTGGAAAGGCAAAGAGGTTAGTGCCAAACAAAAAAGAAAAAAACTTGGAGGCACTGCATGTTTAGGTGGGCTCCCCCCCAGACCCCTCACCTCCTTCAATAATATCACGAGCTAGGGCATTACCACATGTTGGTAAATTAATTTGCTTGCAACTATAACATCATAGAATGCCCCACGTCTCCTTTTAGTGCCCATCAAGGCCCCAGTAAGGGCTGGCCTGCCTATGAAGTTTGGTCTGTGTAAGTATAGCTATGCTTGATATAAGAGCAGGGCTTAAAAGGGGTGTGACATTTACAAGACAAAGATTGGTTCCCATACTTATTTCCTTACACAAACCCAAGGTAGTGTCTACAATTCACCATGGCAGTCAATTGTATTTTCTTATCCTTATACACATGCATATAGCTCTAGATACCTTGTGTAGGGGTGAATACGCAGTTAGATGTATTGATAGGGATCATAGTGTACGGAATTACTGATGCAGTTCCAACTGGCGACTGAGCATCAACCTACATGTAGTATTCCAAAAGGCAGGCATTGGTTAGAAATCAGTAATGTCTGGCTGCACCAATTTCTACCTTCACTCCAAGGGAGCTGTTCAGCTGGTCCACTGTTACATAAAGGGAGAGAAATCCTCCAAAAATTGGCACATTCTGTGACTGTGTGAGCATTTGTGAGTACAGAGATAGTCCCTGGGGGTCTGAGACAGACAGCTTCACACCAGGTGGGGTGCTGCAAGGCACCACTGCCACTGCTATGGTGTAGTTCAGGTAGGAGCAGTCCACCTGCTCGCAGTCTGTTGTTGGAGAGCAGGCCTGATTGGCAGCAGCAATGGTGTTCAGAGCCCCACATGTGGTTGTGGGTGGGGGTGAAGTGGGAGGAGCTAGAGAGTTGCAGAATGCTCATATCACATGCTGCTCAGTTACTAAGGTAACCAACAAACCTCCAGTGGTACCACAGTTGGAAGTGTTTAGAGGAATTACAGTATAAGGAATCAAATTGACCCTGGTACCTGGTAGAGGGATCACATCAACCTGGGGAAGGAAGAGAGTTCAAAGTCTATACTGGTAATTAGAACACCTAACCTTCAAACCCAAAGCATTTGTTAGTTGTACCACAGTGATGTCCAGCGTTGTCACCCCAAACAAGGGAATCTGCTGGGACTGTGAGATGACCTGGTTGAACAGTGTGTTATTTCTTGTGTCATTGACAATGATGCCAACAGCAGGAGGTGTGTTGCAAGGCAGCACAATAAACCCCGTGGAGTAACCCAGGAGGGTGCAGTCTACTTCATCACATGAAGACGTGACTGAACAGCCCTGACCAGAGGCTTGAATGGTGTTGAGGGCATCACAGGTGGTGGTAGGTTGTGGTAAAGAAGAGGGAGTGACTAAAGGAGAGATGAGCATGTAAATGGGTATGTGTGCATGTGTGGGCATGTGCGTGCATGTGTGTGCATGCGTGTGCATCTGTATGCGTGATACATTTTTCTGTCCTTTGAGGAACGAATACTCTATACTCCCAGCAGAACATGGAGGCATAGCCTGCTCATGTGCTGGCAGTATGTGTTGTACAGTGTACTTCATGTACCGAATGTGAAGTAGTGCTGGTGGCATGCACAGTGGACGCTGTACCAATATTGAAAGAATGGGTATGTATGCATGGCGGAGCATATATGGCGTTGGGAGTGTACATGTTTCGGTATTTACTCTCCTACATCTGATACAATGTAGGTCCATCTCTCATTGGAAATGACAGACTTGCAAATCAGTACTTTACCTTGAGTTGGTCCACAGTTTGAGGTGTTGAGTGGAATAACTGTATAAGGAATCAAAGCCACACTGCCTCCAAACACTGAAACAGCATCCACCTGAACACAACACCACAGGATAAGGTTAAACACTACTCAAGCTATGTATGCAGGTGAGCTACCTTGAGACCCAATGAATTATTTTGCTGGTCCACTGTGATGACTAGTGTCAATGCACCACCAAATAGGGGCACCAATTGGGATTGGCTCAGCGTCTGGGAGTACAGTGAAGTCCCATTACTGTTGTTCACAGAGACTGCTATAGCCGGTGGGGAATTGCATGGCAATACTGTGAACCCCGTGGACAGCCCAAAGGTCGAGCAGGTCAGCGAATCACATGCCCCATTTGTCAGGCAGGCGGGATTGGATGATGCAATGCCAGACAGGGCAGCACAGGTGGTAGGTGTCTCTGGAGGGGAAGTGGGTGGGGCTACGGGAAGGTTAAGGAGTAGGTCATACACTGTTTATGTGAACAGGAAGCATGATGGTACCTTGGGTAGGAGGGCAGCTGGATGTGTTGATGGGGATCACAGTGTAGGGGACAATGGTCCCTGTACCAAACAGTGTGGTCAGATCCAGCTGCAATGTGACACTAAGAGTAAGCTCACTGCACATGTGGGCGTGGCTGCACAGACCTGCACACCAAGTGCACTGTCCAGCTGGTCCACTGTGACCAGCAGGGTCACCGCCCCTCCAAGCAGAGGCACCTGGCGGGACTGAGACAGTGTTTGGGAATACAGTGTGGCCCCACTGCTGTCATTGACCGTCAGCCTGATGGCTGGGGGATTGTTGCATGGCAACACGGCCATTGCAGCGGTATAGGCCTGGACAGTACAATCTATCTCATCACAGGCAGGGTTGGTGGAACAAGCCTGCTGAGAAACGGCTATACTTCTGAGTGCATCACATGTTGTCCCAGGTGATGACACAGAGGGTGTGGCTGGAGTATCGTAGATACAGAAATGAGATGGTATATACAAAGAAAATCGCCACCTACTTTGAGTCGGTCCACAATTGGTATTGTTGAATGTAAAAACTGTGTAAGGGACTATGTTTGTTGTTCCAAGGGGACTTTGGAGGTCAATCTATAGAGTAATACGTCCCCATTAGGCTCCATAGTTGCCGCCATGACAACACACATGGATGTCATACCATTAGTCCAATGCCTCCCATCAGCTGATCCAATGTTACGCGCAAGGTGGCTCCGCCCACCAGTGGTACCTGCTGGGTCCGATCGATAATTTGTGAGAAGAGAACTGTGTCGTTGCTGTCTGCAACTGTGAGGAAGATGGCTGGGGGAACATTGCAGGGAAGGATTCTGAATCCAACTGAATACCCGAGGACTGGGCAGGATACTCCAGTGCAGGCTGTATTTGTCATGCAAGTGGGGTTACTGGCCACAATGGTCATGAAGTCTTCACACTCATTAGGCAGCTGAGGCGTTATGCTGGCTGCACAAGACACAGAAAGTGAAGCATCGTTATAAAACATTACACTTGCTTGTACCTATTCATAATAATACAATATAACATTCAGATATTGACCGCCCACAAAACAATTTTAAAAGTATACACACATCTCTGGAGTTATAAAAATCGAAGTGATTTAGCTTACATGGTGGTGATCCAGACCCAAAACCACATTGCGATTGGTCGATTGGTATGGTGTAGAACGGAACAAGGTTGAAGGTGCCAGACGGTACCAGCAGATCAGCCTGCATGTGGACGGTTCAAATAGTAGGCCCAGCTCAGGGTCACTCTATAATCATAGGGCGCTCACCTTTAGACCTAGGGCGTTGGGCAGCTGCTTCACCACAACGTATAAAGAAGTATTTGATCCCAGGGGGACTGTAGTTGTGTCGTTAATAGAGCTATTATAGAGTACAGCGCCAGTGGAGTCCCTAACGGTCAGTAAGATGGAAGCTGGTTGAGTGCAAGGCTCAACTTCGAAGGAAACTGTGTACGGTAAACCAAGCACCGCACAGTTCAGCCCAGTGCAAGCTTGGTTAGTCGCACACGTGGGAAGACTGGATTGAAGGTTTCGGATGGCCCGACACGTGGGGTTAACATAAGCGGGTGTGGGCGGAGGTACGTAACAACTGCTCTTGTCCAGTATAATCGTAGTTCTTTTAAAAACGGTAAACGTACCGTAAAGAGGTGCACTTATGTTTACCTGTTGAGGCAAAGGAAGCGTTCATGCGTATAATTATAAGCTGCGCATACTATATGTACTTACTTCTACGTCCATGGAGTACTGCCGTTGGATTATTGTCACACTGAGCGTCAGCAGTACCGACACGGTTGCGTTTTGCGACCTGTCGAATACGCCGCTGTAAATCAGGAAACCGCTTGAATCGGTGAGCGAGATCTGAACGGCCGGAGGGTTCCGGCACTGCAGCACCGTCATGTCCAACCCAAACAGGCTCGGCAGCAGCGTCTGAGGCAAACACTGGACGCTGTTGCACTGTGGGCCCGCCGTGCAGCTAAGCCCCGGTGCGGAGGATTGAACGCTTGTGGAGAGTTGTTGCAGCGACCGACACATGCAGTCGCTAGCATTTAGGGGCACTATCACATTGGGCACGATAACATTGTCATCGTAGGTAGCCTGTATGAATGATGAAGCATACATGATATATTATGATATACATTCCACGACTGTACACCTCTATACAGAACTTACGTTGAAGTACAGGTTACTGTCATCTCGCTGTGCAGAAACTGAAATAACACTGTTGTCTGGTAATAAAATGGTCTCAATCGAGTTCACAACGGTAAAGTTGGCTACTATTAGGCTGGTGACATTCAATTGGACAACGACTGGATCCTGGCACTTGAACACGACAAAGGACGCTTTCTGACATTGGAGGCCACTACAGTTGCCCCACGGCTGGCAGAGTGGGATGTTGAGCAGGGACTGGCACTGCTCTTGACCCACTGGACCTAGATGTAGCCAGTCATTTTAATATTTCGATCAGAATAGGCTCGCCAAACACTCACCTTGCGCGAATCCAACAGCAATCGACAGAGCGAAAACCGCAACGTGAAGCATTCTGTACCTTGGCGCTCACAAAGATTAGTTGTACTGCTAGACGATGAAGACAGGGCTAGGTGTCAAATGCATAGAAGATTCATTGCAGCTATAAATGCTTGCGCGTGCTATAAAAACATAAAGCATGTTTGTCATTCAACGCCCCTGCTTTTTCTCTGTCGCTGCATGGCGTATGCCTTCAACGCACCATGCATGAATATATATAGTCGCTCGGAAATCAAATATCCAATTAAATTAAATAAGCGTTCGTTTGGGCATACAAAAGATTGTTTTCTTACATGTGCATTATATAACAATTTCAATGAGTTATACATCACATGTAGACCCGTACAATTGGTTTGAAAACAGAAACAGAATTGCATGTCTGCCTCATGGATATTTCCACATGGTACAGATGGTTTCATGAGAGAGGCCATAACAAAAATGCTCCCGTTCAAAAAAAAAAAGTTGTAAAGTCTGATTTTAGTTGGTTACACTTTATTTGAATGATTATCATGAGATGCTCTGATTGTCATGTGACAATCATATGCTTGGTCAATCACATGAGGTGCTCTGATATTTATATAAGCTGCTGCTCTAAATATTGTGTGTGGTACTCTGATTATCATATTGGTGAGGTGCTCTGATCATCACGCGAGGTGCTCTGTTCATCACGCGAGGTGCTCTGTTCATCATGCAAGGTGCTCTGATCACATGTGAGGTGCTTGATTACATGTGAGGTGTTCAATCACATGTGAGGTGCTCTGGTCATCATGTGAGGTGCTCTGGTCATCATATGAGGTGCTCTGATCATCATGCAAGGTGCTCTGATCACATGTGTGGTGCTCGATCACATGTGAGGTGCTCAATTACATGTGATCTATCACATGTGAGGTGTTCGATCACATGAGAGGTGCTTAGATCATCATGTGAGGTGTACTGGTCATCATATGAGGTGCTCTGATCACATGTGAGGTGCTCTGATCACATGCGAGGATGCAAGGTGCTCTGATCATCATGTAAGGTGCTCCTATAACATTGAGGTGTTCTGGTCATCATGTAAGATGGTGCTCTGATCATATTTGAGGTGCTTGATCACATGTGAGGTACTTTCATAAGCAGATATTCTGCACTTTTTTTGACATTGCTTTCAATATCCGGCCCTTCTGCATATCTGTATAATGAAGAACACAATTAAGCACTAACCAGCGAGAGTTCATTTGCACTGTATTACAGCACTGCTTCCCAAGCTGAATGCAATGCAAATGGCATAATAATCCAAGGAAGATCTGTGGGGGGAGGGGGGGGGGGGGGGGGGGGGGGGGGCCATAGTCCGTGTCCCTCTAAGTGAATATTAAATATGTTCATTGTACATATTGTGCACACATGCATGGTGTTTGGTATTTTTCTTGCATCGATTGACCATTGCCATGTTATGTGCTATCAGATTGAAGCAACAATATTACTGGCATTAGGATATAGTCTTGACAGTATGGTCATGCCAGCTCATAAATAAAATTAATGCACAAATAGCACAACATTCATGAACTGAGGCATGCAAAGTTATATGAGATTGCATGGCCCTGAAGCAGGTACATGTATATTCACTGGTCATGAATATGAAAAACTGTAGTGAATAATATACAGCTGATCTGCAAATTTACATCAACAGGATATTCCAATTGTAGTAGCTACTTCTTAATATTTAGTTTTGCTGGCAGTAAAGCTACTAAATTATCTGCCACATACCACTGCTTGCCTTATGAGATTGGGTGATTTCTTTGGAGAACAGTTTGGGACCAAATTGCAGCTAGCCTAGAAGAAAATCAGCGCTAACTGATCTATTTACTTTTTTGTACCGTTCACCCTTAATTCTTTCCTTTTATTTTTCTTACAAGCACCACATCCCTCGTGCAATGCCATCTATACCATCCCTCATGTATGAACCACCACTTCGTAACAAAACAAAGCAGAGTGTTGATGTGCTGTCAAACATACTACTAATCTGGAATAAATGTTATATATTACAAAACTGCTAAATATAGGACTATTATCACTGATCCCATCTTTTTACTTTGCCACCTTTGCCTTCAAATTCTATATACAACCCGAGAGTGTTTTTTTAATTACTTGCTTACAATAACTTAGTGCCTCTCGAAAAGCATTCTTGTTTTGATGTGTTTGATTGCTTTTTCTATCAGGTTTATGTAAGTTTCAATCCAAAGCTGAAATTGATACATTTTATGTCATTCACTTTATGTTTTGTGTGAGTTATTACTTATTTTTACCAATAACATAATCATAATATGAAACATACTAAACACACACAAACAACTACATGCACAGATAACTGTCCTGTTGGGTTGATTGGGGGGGGGGGGGGGGGGGGGGGTAGGAGCGGACCAAGATTGATCAAGCATTAGATCTAATCAATAACAGGCTGAGGCAGCCAAATAGCTCAGCTACCACCTTAGACTTGGGGGTGTTACCATGAATGGCTAACCGTGAAGCCACCTGCGAGAAGGCCTTTAATGTCTCTTGTCCCCAGGCCCCTTAGTTCACCACTGCCAATGGTACACATTGCCAGCCCAACTCAGCAGACTTGGGATCATTTTTGTTAGGTTTTCTGTGCTCAGCTGCCTTTGCTGAAACACCCTGGTACATGCCCACTTCCAACATAAGTGTGTGAATTAAGTGGGATGCAATGGTAATGTCAATAGCAGCTGAGGTGCCGCAATCCCATATTACTTATTGTTTTTAAAAGATGTTTATGGAAAAATAATTTATAATCCCAGAAGCTTTCCTTATATACAGTTTAGGGCTGGGAATACTGAGGCGTAGCTCCAGCTGTTTACAGACTATGGCACCAAGTTATTGCTTCAGCATGTTGACATTATGTAATGCTAATGAAACTTTGCAGCTCCTTGCTAGGCTATAGGGAAGGTATCATGCCTTTTTGGAATGAAAGCTATACACAGTAAAACTCAGTATTGTACCATTGTGTGCAATATTCTTATCTCTCATTATCGATTCCAGATATGCACTGCATCTGTCTTTTTTTTCCCCCGGAATTAGCTAGCTAGGATAGATACCACCATTTTAAAGGTATTAATGGTCTGGGGACATAAACAGTTCTGACATTTTATCTGATTCTAACAGATATTCTTTCGATAAATTGGAGTAATTGGCACTGTTTAAAACCGTTTCTATCCTAATTTGAGAAGATAATGATGATGATACAATGAGTCTGGTTATGGGAACAGCTGGGTTGTTTTTGTGTGCATGTGTGTTTTTTCCAGATGTGAATCCAGGATTTTATAGGAGGTTTTTGGGCAATACGGATATGCTCCATTCTCTTCAAACAAACCATCCAACTACGTGACCAAAACACTATATTAAAAAACAGATGCAAAACTATCTGATGCTCGGTGCTCCCGTTAAGTGCAGGTCACTTTTTCCACTGAATAACTTCATTATGTTCTGGCCACAAATCCTATATCAATACATTTTATAATTGCATCATTTGGCAACAACATTTGTATTTGCTGCCTTCAATTTAAAAAGCAGTGTTGAAAATATGACACTAAGGCTGGCAAAATTATTCAACATATTAGTCCTGCACCGTACTTCGAAATATAAATGATTATCTTTGATAGCATGCATACAAATGGAACATGCAGCCCACCTACTACTTTTGTGAACACTATTGGAGATGCAGCCAAATTTCTCCTACAGTTATGTTGACATCAGTATGTGTATAACATATCATAACAGGCAATTGCACAAATTATTATGCAACACTTGTTTTAGTACCAGTTATGGATCACGGTAGGGTATTATAAGCTGTGGGAGTGGTCACCCCACCATATCTAAGGCTTTTAATTTAATGATTATGACAGCCCATTAGAGGAGGATTTTAAATCTTTGTTCATAAAGTGTTTTTTTATCTCTTTAAAGGGCATTATAATAAGGGCACTACATGTGCTGATATCAACATGGCACAGAGAAAGAAGCTTACTGCGGGAGAAGGAAGAGAGAAGAGGGTACTGTTAAAATACGAAAATACGAAGCAGCTCACACCCTGGAAGCAATATGTCCTACAACAGTATACTCTTTGTCCTCCAAGAGTATACTCTTCCATATGCCATACAAAGAGTATCCATATGCCCTGCAAAGAGTATCCATATGCCCTGCAAAGAGTATCCATATGCTCTACAAAGAGTATCCATATGCTCTACTTTTGAAAAGAGTATGGAGAAAATTCCCTGCCACAAAATTGTGCTATACCTTCAAGTATCTTGCTTTGACCAATATCATTACATGTAATTGCAATTATGCACTCTAGGACAACCAGCCTGGCCTGTCACTCGAAAATTGGTCTGGGCAAAAAGTGATCTGGGCGAACCACTTTTGACTGCCAAAATTGGTCCGACCCCAGACCACTTTTGGTTACCAAATTTGGTCCGACCCCGGACCACTTTTGCTTACCAAATTTGGTCCAGGTTTAACTTGCATGGAATCACTCCTCGTTCAATGATGTTTGTATGTATGCAACACATGGTGTGTTACTAACTATGATCGGAGGCCGGCATTAATTATGAATGTGTGCAGTAAAATTAATATTATAATATATTATATATGTATATTCACATACATACGTAAATATATACATGCTTTACATTGCATGCTTTATTAGGATGACCCTCTATGTCCTATATAAATGTCATGCTTTAGCTTGAGAGACTCATATATGACGGAATGAATTCTGTATATTGTCCTGCACAAATTCAATCAGCCTTTGCTATAACATGTAGCTGTTTCATGCAGGATAGTCCTATCTCATAAATTATCAATTGTGATGAACAGATAAGAAGAATGCATGGTTTGAAGAATTGTGAATCAGATAGGCTGTGATGAGCACCTGGTATGGTAGTGCAACTGATCATCAAAAGAAAAAAAGCAGGCTAAATCCTTGCCGTTGCTACTGAAAGGAGTGACTTCCATTGCAGATGTTCTTGAGTGGGGCCCCAAGTAATCTGTACACTTTCTACTTTCATGCATGCATTGTATAGTAAATCAGTATGAACAGTATATCCTTATAATTGCAGAGACTTCTCTTGGTCATGTATTGAGGTGCATCAGAGCCAAGAGCAGATGCAGACATAAGAACCAAGCATGTGCACAATATGAAATGAACTACTACCACACTTCAAGCAAAGTTCTCTACTTTAAACAGTATGCATGTGCAATGCAATGCTAATGTAGCCTGCTACAATCATGATAATATTTCTTCCAAAGGCTTCCTTGAGTGGTGCTTTACCTTTACATGCCTGTCATGCAAGATTCCTATAATCATGCACCTTGCTGAAAGTCTATTATTTTGTCTTGTGCATCAGTCATAAGAGCCTCCATTTACCCGAATTCATCCTCATCTCCCCTGGCCTTTTGAAGCAATGAACAAGCACCAGGCCAGACCTCCATAGGTGTAGAAGATTTGGTGAATATGGAATACGTGCACGCATGGAGTCTTATTTAACTTTTTCTTCGGCACTGCATGGTGTTGCATGTGTTTCTTTACCACATCGCTAGAACCTGTATTATCAGCATGCAGTGCATGCAAGGTGGAGTCGGCTGCATGTGGTAGCTACGCTTAATGAGCTGCATTTAAAAAGCCCGCGCGTGATATGTATGTTATTCGATTATACATTTACTGCGGCTACATATAAATGCGTCACACACAAACGTCAGAAGGCAAGGAATGGTTTTCTGCAAGTTGATGTAACCGGACCGCTTTTGGCAACCCGGACCAATTTTGGCAACCAAAAGTGGTCCGGGGTCGGACCAATTTTGGCAGTGAAAAGTGCATGGTCCGCCCGGACCACTTTTCGCGCGTGACATGTACAGGCCTTCGCGTTATGAAGTTAAAAAATGGAAGGGAAAAGAAAGTCATACATATCCCCATCTTGTGCAAAGCTTAAGCTTGTTAGCGTAATACAAAATTGGATAAACCACACTGACAATCAAGCTCTATATACAAGTGGGTGAAAAATAGTTGTTGGATTTTTAAATGGGTTAGTTGCGCGGGCCACTTTTTAGGGTTAGGTTTATAATGCCTCGATGGCATGTATAATAAAAGTGCATGCCATCCCTCGTGCCATCCTTTTTTTTTTATGTAAGAAATAAGCAAAAGTTTCCCAATTTGGTTCATTTTACTATATCATGCATCACCCATAGTGAATCAAGAGTTGGCAATGGGAATTAGTAGTCCTTTGTAGGGCATATTAATGTAAACTGATAATTGACCCATTTCTTCTACTATGCCGTCGCCCCAACCTAGCTATTCTTCAATTCAGTTTTCCTAGCTGTTTCCACTTAAAGTAGAAGTGAACATGCAGCAGCATGCGGTGGATATTAGTTCAATGGACATACTACCAATAACACGTCGTACATGTACCTTGTCTGCACAACGATGAACTCGATCGCAGATATCCGCTAAATCCATCGCAAAACTCAACAAGCGCACTGGCTCATCTCGACATCTGCTTGTAGCAATCTCTATTGGATCGCGGAACGCAATATAGCTACTATTATAAATTGCCACTACATATAAGTAGATTCCAGAATCTCCTGACCACTGGTCCGGCCAGTCGCCTGATCTTAAATTGTGGCGCGCACGCCGAAGTTTAAAAATTAAGCCCTATTTGGCTATATGGCGTTATAAAAAGGTTCCAATTTTTAATGTCATATATGCCATATTTTTGAGTTGGTTTCCAAGTTGTATCGTAAAGCGTCAATTTTTTTTTTTTAAAGATACGAGCTTACAAAGTTTGCCTCATAGCGCGTCATGTCCATTATCACCCACAAGTAGTTAGTTTCGTACCCAGACCCACGTACGTCACAGCTTCAAATTATTTATTTCTTTTTAGGACAATGAAGCCTTCATAACGTATGATGGTGAAATGGGAAGTGAATGACATAAAGGGTCTGTCAGAGAAGAGTGGATCTAGCAGAGTCAACTCTTTGAGTAGGCAGGGTCTGGCTGTGGAAGGTGAGAGCAGTTGTGAATGGTGGCATGATAGCAGATCTCAGCAGCAAAAATCCTTGTTCACAGAGTAGCCAGAAAAGTGTTGTGGCTGTAGTTTCGTTCAGATTGTCGATTACATCACCGTGATGTAATCCATCCGCAGCTATGATGTAATGTATGATATGTATATAATTATGCATTACGTACCCAATTCCACTTGCACCACTCCGTATAGCTTGAACTTTTAAAATATATATTAATCGTCCTCGAGGGGCTTTCCCCATACCTCCTAATTTGGCTAGCGCTGCTGTGACAATGTCAAGTTTAACCAGTAGGTTAACTGAGAGGAAACGTTAACAACAGACCAAGACCGTCATTCACTTCTCTCTTTTATTCTACTTGCACGTACTATTTTGTTCACACTATTTGGTATATAAATCTCCTATAAACGGTGTTAAATAATCATTACATCAAGACTGGTAAAACGCCAACCAACGCAAAATAAGCGGGAATAGGGTTAAATGTTACAGAAGCTGCATGGTTGCAGATCTAGAGATAATATCTTGTTGGCGACCATATGCGATCATTGGCTTTTGCTTTTCGAACCAAATGTGCTAGCACGCCAGAGAATTGAGAGTCTGGTTAATTTGTTTTTGACAACCTGGGAACTCGGCCTACTTCCCTACTAGGAATTTTGGGGGGGGGGGGGGGGGGGGGGGGGGGGGGGAAGAGGCCGCCGCGGCGGGGGGGATCTCGGATTATCTGTCTGTTTCCAGGAGTACAAAATCTACATAGTCATAGATCTATGAAAGCATTATTGAGCTATGATCCTATCTAGCGATGTGTATGAGAACAATAAATCAGTAGACTCGAGCACCTACACGTAAGCTTTGCTACTGTTGAATGTGCATGCATGAGACATTACTTGCCAAAAAATGCCCACGATTGCTGACACAAAATTAGAGCACAAGAAATAATCACAAACACCATACAAATAGTTCACTTAAAATGGCTGACCCTCTTGCCCCATCACGCCACTACTGCAATGTCTTCATTAGCCACAGAGAACTTCACATTACTGTCCTTTGCCTCTAACTCTTTGGCTTCTGCATGACCACACCCCTTGGCAAGTCCCTCAATGTTGCCATGGAGAACATCAGCTACATCACCTCCATCACCACTGGGCATTACATCACCTCCATCACCACTGGGTATTACATCACCTCCATCACCACTGGGCATTACATCACCTCCATCACCACTGGGCATTACATCACCTCCATCACCACTGGGCATTACATCGCTTTGTTGGTTGGCAAAGTGGATGAACACGTCATCCAGTGTGGTCTGGCTAACGGAGTAGTCCTCAATCTCAAGGCTTGCCCTTCCCACCTCCATTGTTTCAAACACCTGCGAGAGGCCATGTCCATCTGATGCAGGGAGCTGGTATATTAACGTGGTGAAGTGCTCTTCCTGACAGGGAAAAAAAGAACTTTCGTCCACACATGTACATGTACAAGAACATGCTACAGAGGTATATGTAGTAGTGCCTGTGTACATGTGTATATGTTATGTGTGCATGTGTATATGTTATGTGTGCATGTGTATATGTTATGTGTGCATGTGTATATGTTATGTGTGCATGTGTATATGTATGTGTGCATGTGTATATGTTATGTGTGCATGTGTATATGTTATGTGTGCATGTGTATATGTATGTGTATATGTTATGTGTGCATGTGTATATGTTATGTGTGCATGTGTATATGTTATGTGTGCATGTGTATGTTATGTGTGCATGTGTATATGTTGTGTACATGTGTATATGTTATGTGTGCATGTGTATATGTTATGTGTGCATGTGTATATGTTATGTCTGCATGTGTATATGTTATGTGTGCATTTGTATATGTTATGTGTGCATGTGTATATGTTATGTATGCATGTGTATATGTTATGTGTACATGTGTATATGTTATGTGTGCATGTGTATATGTTATGTGTGCATGTGTATATGTTATGTGTGCATGTGTATATGTTGTGTACATGTGTATATGTTATGTGTGCATGTGTATATGTTATGTATGCATGTGTATATGTTATGTGTGCATGTGTATATGTTGTGTACATGTGTATATGTTATGTGTGCATGTGTATATGTTATGTCTGCATGTGTATATGTTATGTGTGCATGTGTATATGTTATGTGTGCATTTGTATATGTTATGTGTGCATGTGTATATGTTATGTATGCATGTGTATATGTTATGTGTACATGTGTATATGTTATGTGTGCATGTGTATATGTTATGTGTACATGTGTATATGTTATGTGTGCATGTGTATATGTTATGTATGCATGTGTATATGTTATGTGTACATGTGTATATGTTATGTGTGCATGTGTATATGTTATGTGTGCATGTGTATGTTATGTGTGCATGTGTATATGTTATGTGTACATGTGTATATGTTATGTGTGCATGTGTATATGTTATGTGTGCATGTATATGTTATGTGTGCATGTGTATATGTTATGTGTACATGTGTATATGTTATGTGTGCATGTGTATATGTTATGTATGCATGTGTATATGTTATGTGTACATGTGTATATGTTATGTGTGCATGTGTATATGTTATGTGTGCATGTGTATGTTATGTGTGCATGTGTATATGTTATGTGTGCATGTGTATATGTTATGTGTGCATGTGTATGTTATGTGTGCATGTGTATATGTTATGTGTGCATGTGTATATGTTATGTGTGCATGTGTATATGTTATGTGTGTACATGTGTACATGTTATGTGTGCATGTGTATATGTTATGTGTGTACATGTACATGCACACATGTACACATGCGTGTGTGGAGACTCCTCACCTTCAAAACAGCATGTCCCAGACGCTCTGTCATGAACTCCTTCACCGGTCCTGCCAAACCCCTGGTACGTATCTTTAGCTTGTAACCCCCACCATAGGAGGACTTGAGCTGCTGTGGGGTGCCCAAGCACTGGAAGGACCCATTGACCATGATGCCCACACGAGAGCACAGGGCCTCGCACTCAGCCATGCTGTGGGTGGTGAGGACTACAGAGTGGCCAGATGAGGTCACGCCCTTCACTATGTCCCACAGGAAGTGTCTTGCATGAGGGTCAACTCCAGATGTAGGTTCGTCCTGTGAATGTGTGTGTTTGTGTGTGTGCCATGTGTGTTTGTGTGTGTGTGCCATGTGTGTTTGTGTGTGTGTGCCATGTGTGTGTTGTGTGTATGTGCACAAGTGTGAGGTGTGCACACGTATTAACAAAAGAGGAATAAAATAGAATAAACAATTGGAGGGTGTAAAATGGATGGAAAGAATTCATGAAGTACATGTAGAAGATAAATACTGGGTAGGGAGGGAGGGGTGCATGGGAGAGGTGGGAGGGATGGGAGAGGTGGGAGGGGTGGGAGAGGTGGGAGGGGTGGGAGAGGTGGGAGGGATGGGAGAGGTGGGAGGGATGGGAGAGGTGGGAGGGATGGGAGAGGTGGGAGGGATGGGAGAGGTGGGAGGGATGGGAGAGGTGGGAGGGATGGGAGAGGTGGGAGGGATGGGAGAGGTGGGAGGGATGGGAGAGGTGGGAGGGATGGGAGAGGTGGGAGGGGTGGGAGAGGTGGGAGGGATGGGAGAGGTGGGAGGGATGGGAGAGGTGGGAGAGGTGGGAGGGGTGGGAGAGGTGGGAGGGGTGGGAGAGGTGGGAGGGATGGGAGAGGTGGGAGGGATGGGAGAGGTGGGAGGGATGGGAGAGGTGGGAGGGATGGGAGAGGTGGGAGGGATGGGATGGGTGGAGCTGGGGAGGGGTTGTGGTGGGAAATATAAAGACTGACCAGCAGGATAACAGGAGGACTTGTGAGGAGAGCTATTGCTGTGGACAGCTTTCGCTTGTTCCCTCCGGAGTACGTACCAGCTGCCTTGTCAGCATACTGGAGCAGCCCGAGCTTCTCCAGTGCCCAGTCCACTACCCCTGTCAGCTGCACACGTAATAATTTCCACAAATACATGAGCAGTAGTGTGTGAGTGTGTGTGTGTGTGTGTGCATGCACATGTACATTACATGTACATGTAGTTCTGATTTGATTTCACACACATTTACAAATACAGGCGTTTGTGGTACATGTTATGTAAGTCACATGTACATGTACGTCACATGTATGTTACATGTGCGTCACATGTATGTTACATGTGCGTCACATGTATGTTACATGAACGTCATATGTATATATATATATATGTTACATGTACGTCACATGTATGTTACATGAACGTCACATGTATGTTACATGTACGTCACATGTACGTTACATGTACGTCACATGTACATTACATGTACGTCACATGTACGTTACATGTACGTTACATGTACGTCACATGTACGTTACATGTATGTCACATGTATGTTACATGTACGTTACATGTATGTTGGCCACAGGCACCATAACTACACACAACACTTACCTGAGGTGGGTGGAGCCCCCTCAGTCGTCCAATCAACATCAGATGCTCTCTGCCTGTAAGCTGGTCTATCAGAGCATCCACTTGGGGGCAGTACCCCATGCTTGCTTGGACACACCTCCTGTCCCTTACCACGCTCTGGGAGTTAAGCAGGGCATCTCCATAGGATGGGTACAGGTCCCCTGTCAGCATCCTAAACGTGGAGGTCTTCCCAGCTCCATTAACCCCTAATAAACCAAAGCACTGCCAAATTGAAGAAAAGGAATGTCATAGACACTCCCACCCACTGTAAAATTACAATCGCCACCGCAGTCCACCAGTCTCCCCTCCCCCAGTCCATCAGTCTCCCCTCCCTCAGTCCACCAATCTCCCTCCCTCAGTCCACCAGTCTCCCCTCCCTCAGTCCACCAATCTCCCTCCCTCAGTCCACCAGCCTCCCCTCCCCCAGTCCACCAGCCTCCCCTCCCCAGTCCACCAGTTTCCCCTCCCTCAGTCCACCAGTCTCCCCTCCCTCAGTCCACCAGTCTCCCCTCCCCCAGTTCACCAGTCTCCCCTCCCTCAGTCCACCAGTATCCCCTCCCTCAGTCCACCAGTATCCCCTCCCTCAGTCCACCAATCTCCCTCCCTCAGTCCACCAATCTCCCTCCCTCAGTCCACCAGCCTCCCCTCCCCCAGTCGTCTCCCCTCCCCCAGTCTACCAGTCTCCCCTCCCCCAGTCTACCAATCTCCCCTCCCCCAGTCCACCAATCTCCCCTACCTCAGTCCACCAATCTCCCCTCCCCCAGTCCACCAGTCTCCCCCACCAGCCTCCCCTCATCACACACCTCCTTCTTGTGCACACCGAAGCACAGCTGGTTGACGGCAAGGTGATGCCTGAATCTCTGTGTGGTGGTGAACTTCTTGCTGAGGTTCCTCAGGACCAGCATATCCTGCGAGGTGTCTCCTCTCAACACCCTCTCCCTCTCAGCAGCCACAAGAGGGTCGCTGGTGCTTAGAGGGAGGGCACGGGGCCTCCAGCCAGAACTGGTGAGCAAATATGATGGAGACTTGAGTCACAGCTTCAAAACAGATAGAGGGATGATCCAAAATACAATCTCCACCCATGTAAAGGGGAATTTCATGTGTTTGGAACTTGCTTATTGACAAGGAGGCTAAATTCCCAAGTCATAGCAGACATAAATGTGCATGTATATATGTAATGTCACGTTACTAACATACATGTACATACATGTGTACATGTGCATAACAGTGGTGCAGCTTTTTGTTAAGGGGCTACAAAATGGCTTACTATGGCTAGCTTTTTGTTCAAATCACTTCAACTACACACGTACATCTATGATGCAAAGGACACCTCTACCTAAAGGACACCTCTACCCTAAAGGACACCTCTACCCTAAAGGACACCTCTACCCTAAAGGACACCTCTACCCTAAAGGACACCCCTACCCTAAAGGACACCTCTACCCTAAAGGACACCTCTACCCTAAAGGACACCTCTACCCTAAAGGACACCTCTACCCTAAAGGACACCTCTACCCTAAAGGACACCTCTACCCTAAAGGACACCTCTACCCTAAAGGACACTCTACCCTAAAGGACACCTCTACCCTAAAGGACACCTCTACTCTAAAAGACACCTCTACCCTAAAGGACACCTCCCCTCCTCTAAACAACGCCTGCTCACTTAAGAAAAGCCCCTCCTCTACACTTCACCTACCCCAATGGACATCTTCACTCACCTTCTATAGCTCCTCACCCAAGGAGGTACAAACTCTAACACAAACACCAGCAGGGTGTACACAGCCCCTTGGACCCACAGGGATGCCACGAAGGGCCAGAGGTCAACAGGGGCGGCGGGCACCTCATTCCCAGTCAAGGTGGCCACCACCTTCTTGATGACCCTGTCCAGGTTAAGGTACACCATCCCACGACCGAGCGAGTAGGCAGGGAAGGGGGCGTACACCAGGAAGTAGTTGGTGGTGGTTGCCTCGGTGATGTAAGCAATGATGACATCAATGATGAGCAGGCAAAATCCGGAGAAGAAGTTTAGGCAGAAGAGGATGATGTAGCCTGTGGCTGGTGACTCAAACAGGAAGGAGAGGACATACATCCAAGGGGTTATGGCTATGCCGTAGGACAGCAGGAGGAGGACGAAGCTGGGGAGGGTCTCGAGGGAGGTGAAGTTGGGGTCCTGGAAGGCCAGGTAGAGGAGGAGGATGAACGCAGATACCAGCACGTAGGCACACAGGTCCCATGTGAAGCAGGACAGCCAGTAGACAGTCCTGTTGAGGCCTGAAGCTACCTGGAGGTGCTTGACCTTCCCCGAGCGCTCCTCTATGATGAGAAGTACAAAGCCAGCAGCTATGAAGCCGACGGCAAAAACAGCACCAAGAGGGTCAACAATGGAGGCACCAAGTTCACTGAGGGAGGGAGGGAGGGAGGGAGGGAGGGAGGGAGGGAGGGAGGGAGGGAGGGAGGGAGGGAGGGAGGGAGGGAGGGAGGGAGGGAGGGAGGGAGGGAGGGAGGGAGGGAGGGAGGGAGGGAGGGAGGGAGGGAGGGAGGGAGGGAGGGAGGGAGGGAGGGAGGGAGGGAGGGAGGGAGGGAGGGAGGGAGGGAGGGAGGGAGGGAGGGAGGGAGGGAGGGAGGGAGGGAGGGAGGGAGGGAGGGAGGGAGGGAGGGAGGGAGGGAGGGAGGGAGGGAGGGAGGGAGGGAGGGAGGGAGGGAGGGAGGGAGGGAGGGAGGGAGGGAGGGAGGGAGGGAGGGAGGGAGGGAGGGAGGGAGGGAGGGAGGGAGGGAGGGAGGGAGGGAGGGAGGGAGGGAGGGAGGGAGGGAGGGAGGGAGGGAGGGAGGGAGGGAGGGAGGGAGGGAGGGAGGGAGAAGAGAATAGAGGAAGCACAGCAAGCAGTAAAAAAAGGTCTCACAGTACAAGGAATGGCTGAACTAATGGATACTTACAGTACAGCATATTGCAACTTTTGAAGCTCAGTTGTTGGGAATGGGTGGTTGAAAGTTCTTATACCTGCACACACACACACACACACACACACACACACACACACACACACACACACAACACAAACACAACACAACACATTTAATATTTTGACCAATGGATCCACCCACAGTAACCAACCATGAACAGTCGGGTCCTTCGATGGGTCCAAATGGGCTCTGAGGATAGCATTATTCAGAGTATTGAGATAGGTAGGAACAGAATGGTAGCCCTTGTTGGAGTACCAGGCCTTTGCAGCTCCACGCACAGCCAAGAACGGCAGCGATGAGTTAGGATACGAAGAGAAGTAGTTGTTGAGGTAGTCCGAGACCTCTGGGCGTTCATGGCCGAAGGAGACCCCACCATATCTCCTCTGGACATAGCTCATCTCAGTACGCAGCAGGTATGCAGTAAGGTTGAGGTATGCTTCAGCAAGGTCCATCTGATCCACGGTGAGATCCAGTAGCCGGGTCCCTGACTGGGTGCCATTGTAGCAGGGCGGAGTCACCACTTCCCTCATGCTGCAGCTGGCACAGCGACAGGGCAGGATGGGCGGAGTGCTGCGGTCACATGACAGCGACCACGCGGTACGATTAGAGCAACGAGGGGAGGGGCCAGAAGCCAGGGGCAGGAAGTCAGGACCGAGCTCGCACGGGTGGAAGAGCATGTTCCTGTAAGGGGCGGTGGCACTGGTCCCCAGGCCACCAACAAAGGCGTAGTTATCGGGGCTCTCCTGGAAGAAGAGGGAGGGGCTCAGCTCCAGAGTTGGTGGGTTCTGCACGTCGAGGAGGAGATAGGAGATGACCAGGGAGGTGAGGACCACCAGCAGAGGGAGCACGTTCTGGACAAAGGTGGCCAGCACCTTGCGCTGGGTGTAGCGGGCTCTCTTCACTAGCAGGGCTCGGTACTGAGAATACCAGAGCCGGAAGCCTGTCAGTCGATGCACGGTGCCCAGGCCACCCAGGGTGACCTTTGGAGTGGAGTGATTTTTGATAGGGGTGCACACAGCAATCGTGGGTGCTTCAATTTCGATCTCGACGTTACTTTCACTATGGTCAGGGACAACACCAATGGTAGTGCCATTTGCATGCTCCTTGGATATTCCTATTACGGCTTCACTGCCTGTACCTACATGGTAGGTACACGTATGCATGCAGAACAGTTGTGATTTCATTGAATGGCTTTGCAATACCACCACACATGCAGAATGCCCACACATGCACATCTACATGTACACTAATGCCCCTCATTTTACTCCCCCTCCCCCACATAAAACACTCATGGATGACAATCTGCCACTCCTCGTACCCCCTCCTCTTCCTCCCTATACTATATCCTCCACTTCCACACCTCCTCCCTCCACCCCTCTCCTCCTCCCTCCCTCCATCCCTCTCCTCCCTCCACCCTCTCTCCTCCTCCTCCCTCCACCCCTCTCTCCTCCTCCTCCTCCCTCCACCCCTCTCTCCTCCTCCTCCCTCCACCCCTCTCTCCTCCTCCTCCCTCCACCCCTCTCTCCTCCTCCCTCCACCCCTCTCTCCTCCTCCCTCCACCCTTCTCCTCCTCCTCCCTCCATCCCTCTCTCCTCCTCCCTCCACCCTTCTCCTCCTCCTCCCTCCATCCCTCTCTCCTCCTCCTCCCTCCACCCCTCTCTCCTCCTCCCTCCACCCTTCTCCTCCTCCCTTCACCCCTCTCTCCTCCTCCTCCCTCCCCTGCCCACCCAGTACATGTGCGCACTTACCAACATCTCCTTCTGAAGACAGCAATGCTGTTTTATCATCACATGATGCATCAAGTTCAACATCTGCTTTTGAATGCAATACAGCAAGGTCATCATCGGTATTTGGAGATTTGGAACTTGGAGATTCAGTGTTTGCAGGTACATGAATGTGCATCAAACTTGTTACATTATTGTCCGAGCTTGTAGTGCTCTGAGATACATGTGGTGGTACATCTATGGAACTAGGGTGGTCTTTGGAACCTGAGGCTGGCTGATATTCACTGGCAGGTGGTATGGAACCTGGACCTGGTTTGTCTCCATCGGTAGGTGATATGGAACTTGGACCTGGTTTGTCTCCATTGGTAGGTGATATGGAACTTGGAGCTGGCAGGAGTTCACTAGTAGGAGACGCATGTATGGAATGTGACACAGGTGGGTATTTGTAAAGTGGTTCAGGTGTTTCTCCATTAGTAGATGTACATGTAGAAAGAATGGCACTTGGTTCTGACTGGTCATCCCTGGTAGGAGGCATGGCAGGAGATCGCAGGGTCAAATTGCTTTCCTCGGCAGATGATGCATTCACAGTACTTCCTGTACCACCATGGAAGCCGCCATCAATTACATCACTATTCTTTGGCACGCCTCTTGGACCATGTACAACAGCACCCTTGTCTGTTCTGACAGGTAGGTCAGTCCTCTGTTGTTCTGTGAGCTCCACAAATATCTGCAACACACGGACACAAGACCACAGTGATGATGTTGGTAGTGATGGTGATGTGGTACAGACGGTGGTGCAATGGGGATGGTAGCATAGTGGTGTGGTGGTGATGGGAGTGTGATGGAGGTTGTAATGATTGTGATACAATGAGGTGGAGGTGTGGTGTGTGCATGTGCCTTGGTGTGACATGAACAAAGCCAAATTACCTCATCCAATGAACAAGATGTCAGCCCATATGAAGACACAGCCAAGGAGCCCTTAGCCTCCTCCAGCTGGTGGAATAGCTTGGCTAGCACAACTGGCTGAGCCTGCTTGAGAGGCAGCAGGTAATGCAGCTCCTGACCTCTGACCTCCTCCAGAGTGGTGTCTTGAACTAGCCCCTGTCGGAACAAGGGAGATTCATAGCATTTGAATCCCAGGGAAAAATTCATCTTCCCAGACATGAAGCATGCTATACATGTGTAGGTCACAGAGCAACAACATTCCATGTTCAGTTAAGTTCATCCACACACTACAATCAATACCCCCCCCCCCCCCCCCCCACCCACCTCCCACTCAATGTACAGGAGCTGCCTGCATGTCTGTATGTTACCAATGGAAGATGGGAACTTAAAGTATGACATAACCCCACTAATGAAAAGCGCACATACACGTTACCACAACCGCCAGCTACATGTAGGCTGCCTATATGAGACATGGCAAAGTGGAGATGTACATGTACGTTGTTTTGAGATGTACACATTTGCAGGTACAAGCTTTAAGTACACGCAATACACCTTGGGCCTGGCATACATGTGGTATTACCAAAGATATTGCTAACGATTCCTGCATTTTGACTGTAATTTGTCCGTAATCAAATAAATTATGAACAAAACATCCCGGAATCGCCCATGATATCACACCTTATATGCAGAGCCTAAGTGGTAGCATAGACCACATATTCCAAAGTTACAAGTACATTCACCCTTGGCCTATGATGGTACCTCTGCGTCCCTCCCCTCCAGTAGGTGAATATAGTTATACTCTTGCCCTCATGAATGGTGGGAACTTGCCTGAATAAAGCTGGTAATAATATTGTCTCCAGGCAGCCTATTGGTTGGTTCAGCTGTTGTGATGCGTACTGGAGATGAGGCATCAGATGTGGCACTTGAAGCTTGCCCATCCTGTTCATCAGGGTTGGTGGGAGCTACAGGATGGCCAGTGTCCATAGCTTCAACACTGTCAGTTGGTATAGTGTGTCCAACATGATCAGCAGGATCGGTGTGATCAGCAGGATCAGTGTGATCAGCAGGATTAGTGTGTACATGATCAGCAGGATTAGTTGCAATGTGATCAGCAGGATCAGTGTGATCAGCAGGATCAGTGTGATCAGCAGGATTAGTGTGATCAGCAGGATCATTGTGATCAGTAGGACCACCACAGCCAGTAGAGCCATCAGGGTTAACGGGAGGATCACATGGGGCAGACCCAAGTTCTGACGAGGACCTAACCAGCACAAGATGGTGACCACGACCAAACCTGTTCTTAAGGTATTCAAAAGACCCACAGCAGAGGAGACTCCCACTTGCAATGATAGCAATACGATCACCTGCAGCAGACACACACAAACACACACACACAGGATGCCACTGATGTTTCCTAGCTGCAGGACACAGCTGCACGTACCAAGGATCTCTGCCTCATCCATGTGGTGGGTGGACAGGATGAGGGTGTGGCCACTGCGGTGGCGGCACAGGAAGTCCCATATCTGCCGACGGGCAAAAGGGTCCACTCCGGAGGTGGGCTCATCCAGGATGACAGTACGAGGGTCGCCCAGGAAGGCCAGCATGATGGAGAGCTTCCTCTTCATACCGCCAGAGAGGTGCTTGGAGAGAGTGTTGGAGTGACAGGACAGGTTGATCTTGCGGAGCCATCTAAAGAACGGTGAATGTCCAAAACACATTCCAGTAAATCTGTTACCCAGAAGTTATATCTACCCGCCCCCATCCTCCTCGTCATCACCCCCACATGATGGCATCTTTCATCAGGGGACATACATTGTACACATATCCCTTGTATAAGACATACATCCAACCTACATTTACAACCCTTTACTAGCATAATACAAAGCACCCTAATAACACTTTTCCTTTTCCTAACAAGGCAATCAATGACAGGTAAACTGAACGTACATGTACAATGGAGATATACATGTACATGTACAATGGAGATATACATGTACATGTACAACGGAGATATACATGTACATGCAGCAACTTACATTGGGATCTGCCTCTTAATCTCTGCCCTGCTCATTCCTTTGAGCTGTCCATAAAATATCATGTGCTCTTCAATGGTAAGACTGGTAGGAGTGGTCACAACCACCTCATAAGGCACAAAAAATCTACCTACCTGTCAAACAGGACGTTGAACTGAGGACACACCCCCAGGGACTGTCGGATGAGGTCCATCTCTGTCCTGATGTCACTTCCGTACACATGGGCAGTACCAGAGGATGGTTCAAAGAGGCCCGTGAGAAGGGACCTGCACACACAGGTGAGCACAAGACTGAAACAACACCAGATGTGCTTGCAAATAGATACAGAGGTCCCCCCCCCCCTACCCACCCACCGCCCTAATGTGATGATCCCTTACCCTCCTTCCCATGAATACGCACTACACATCACCATACCCCATGCACTGATAATCAAACAACAACCACGCCCATAAGTATGAACATACATGTACGTATCATGCCTAGCTACTACCATATGCTGTGCCCAGGGTTAGCATTCACAGCAAATCCTCACCCCCACAATCACATGCACATCAACACCCTCACATAGTGGTGGTCTTCCCAGCTCCATTGTGTCCCAGGAGAGCTGTTATTTGTCCTTCGTAGAACTTGAGGGAGAACCCCTTCAAAGCTTGAACGCGCTTCCTTGAGCACCAGACACCACTGGAGTACACCTGTGGGAGGGGAGGGGAGAGAGGATAAAGAGGAGGGAGGGAGGTGGTACCAGTGACAGGTGATCTCGTCGAGTAGTACAGCACACTAAGGTACCACATGCAAACACAAGATGATTGCATACACAAATGTATAACATACACACACACACACACACACATACACACACACGCACACACACACACACACACACACACACACACACACACACACACAGGACCCACCTTAGAAAGATTGTCCACCTCAATGCCAACCTTAAGCTCAGGTTCTTGCTCACAACACAAGTTCTCTGGCACAACAGAAGTTCAAAGAACTAAGCATAAATAACAGGCTGTTGGATTTTCAACGTACCATTCTCTCCAGGTGCCAGGGGTTCTAGCTCAATATTGACTGCACTGTGTTTGGTGTGACCAGCTCCCCACAACTGTCGGCACGAGTACCTCTGACCGAACCAGAAGGTAGGCATGAGGAAGAAGTACCATGGCTTTGCCACTCCATACTTCCCTGGGAACACAGCTTCAAGGTACCAGGCCAGGACATAGTAGAGAACCGTGTCCAATGCCAGCATCCCACATATACCAAGGAAGGTGAAGTGGTTTTCCTGAGTCTGTAACGAAGATACATGTGCATATTATATGCTCCATTTGTAGGTAGTGGGTCCAGCCAGTGCCTATCATACGCTCCATTGGTGTGTACCACCCGTAAGTGTGTACATATAGGTACCAAGAGTAACTAACTGCCCTACATGCACATGTAGGAGGAAGAACACCTTCCATATATGGGCAATACATTGTACCACACACATGCAACACCAAAAACATGGTTGTGCGTTGCATGTGTGTATATGTGCATACCCTACATACAGTACATACAGTACATGTATTTATGTGCATGTGTGTGCATGTGTACATGTACATGTATCTGTGTATGTGTATATCTGTGTATGTGTTACATGGGCTCACCAGTGAAGTCCTTCCCCCTCCCCCCCCCCCCCCCCCCCAAAAAAAAAGGCACTACATCTGTACACAAGATGTGCACAGTTCCAGTACGCTGGGATGTGAACAATGTCTGATACTACACTTGGACAAGATCCATGCAAGGCACACCCAAATCCACTACAAATTCATCCCACTGCAAACCCTACATTCCTTCCTCTCCCCAGAGGATTCGCTGACTCACTGGTTGGGTATTTAGGTTGGACCACTGCAGACCTGTTTCCATTATTTCCAGTTGCATCATGTACGAAGACCCAACACTGAAGGCAACTGGAGCAGACAGAGACTGGAGGAGGATGGATGTACATGTAGCATGAAGTTTACTGTACATAGGTCCCCTCTTACAAGAGAACATCACTCACACACCTGCACACAGGCATGCACATATACATGCACACACACTTGCACACACACATGCACACACATGCACATACACACACACACACGCACACATGCACACACACATGCACACACACATGCACACACGCATGCACACATGCATGCACACACACACATGTACACACTATATAATAAAGAATGCGCATACAAAAGCAAACATCCTTACCAGGGCTGCAATCCATGCACCACTGAGGTACTTCTGCTTGGCTATGACTGTAATCTCAGCAAAGAAGAACATGAAATAGACCAGGGCTGAGATGCAGGCAGCAAGGTTTGCACTGGTGAAGAACACACTGAGCAGGAAGCTAGGTATCAGGTGTGGAGGGGGGGAGGGGTTTCAGTGGAATGCAGGGTTACATAATGGTACTCACCAGTAGCTGATCATAGAGCAGGCATAGAGCATCAGGTATAACCAGAGAATGATGCCATTTGAAGCAAAAACAATCCCTGACACCTGCATGTTGTTGAGAAGTACACACACTGACTCCTACACACACTGACTCCTACACACAACACTCCTATTACAGGTCCCAATGGCACGCCCTAATACCTGCAGTAAAAGTATATATACCTTGTATAAGTATTCCTACGAGCATAACCCAATCATGCATGTGCACAAGCACATGCACACATACATGTACCAAGGTACACCACAGCAAAGCAATGAACACATACCTTGAGGATTAGAGCAATTGTGGACACAGACACGACAAGTACAGCAAGTGCCGTCAGGTACCATGACAACCGCAGAGCCCCATCACCCAATCCCATCATCCTCATCACCTCCTTCAGACGCAGCTCCTTCTCAGACACTATGGCCCTCACCGTAATGGCCACAGAGAACATCCAGGCCAGAGTCATAGCGATGGGAAGGACTATGATCATGGACTCTGTGAACCTGCAAAGCAGAGCATTCCTCAATGTTTATGTCACTTTTGTACCTCACTAACACTCAGATCAACAATACATTATGTGTTGATGTTGACCACTCAGTTACTCACATACACACACACACAACCTACCAACCTCTACATGTGTACATGTAGGTGAGGTCTAACAGGGTGACGCCTATCAGGTGAGGTCTAACAGGGTGACGTCTATCAGGTGAGGTCTAACAGGGTGATGTCTATCAGGTGATGTCTATCAGGGTGATGTCTATCAGGTGAGGTCAAACAAGGTGATGTCTATCAGGTGAGGTCTAGCAATGTGAAGCCTTATCAGTACTGGTGTGGACTAGCATAGTACAAAAGTGAACCTACACTCCCCTGCTCAGCTCTACACTAGCCACTCCCCCTGCCCAGCTCTACACTAGCCACTCCCCCTGCTCAGCTCTACACTAGCCACTCCCCCTGCCCAGCTCTACACTAGCCACTCCCCCTGCCCAGCTCTACACTAGCCACTCCCCCTGCCCAGCTCTACACTAGCCACTCCCCCTGCTCAGCTCTACACTAGCCACTCCCCCTGCCCAGCTCTACACTGGCCACTCCCCCTGCCCAGCTCTACACTGGCCACTCCCCCTGCCCAGCTCTACACTAGCCACTCCCCCTGCCCAGCTCTACACTAGCCACTCCCCCTGCCCAGCTCTACACTAGCCACTCCCCCTGCTCAGCTCTACACTGGCCACTCCCCCTGCCCAGCTCTACACTGGCCACTCCCCCTGCCCAGCTCTACACTAGCCACTCCCCCTGCTCAGCTCTACACTAGCCACTCCCCCTGCTCAGCTCTATACTAGCCACTCCCCCTGCTCAGCTCTACACTGGCCACTCCCCCTGCCCAGCTCTACACTAGCCACTCCCCCTGCCCAGCTCTACACTAGCCACTCCCCCTGCTCAGCTCTACACTAGCCACTCCCCCTGCCCAGCTCTACACTGGCCACTCCCCCTGCCCAGCTCTACACTGGCCACTCCCCCTGCCCAGCTCTACACTAGCCACTCCCCCTGCTCAGCTCTACACTAGCCACTCCCCCTGCTCAGCTCTACACTGGCCACTCCCCCTGCCCAGCTCTACACTAGCCACTCCCCCTGCTCAGCTCTACACTAGCCACTCCCCCTGCTCAGCTCTACACTAGCCACTCCCCCTGCTCAGCTCTACACTAGCCACTCCCCCTGCTCAGCTCTACACTGGCCACTCCCCCTGCTCAGCTCTACACTGGCCACTCCCCCTGCTCAGCTCTATACTAGCCACTCCCCCTGCTCAGCTCTACACTGGCCACTCCCCCTGCCCAGCTCTACACTAGCCACTCCCCCTGCCCAGCTCTACACTAGCCACTCCCCCTGCTCAGCTCTACACTGGCCACTCCCCCTGCCCAGCTCTACACTAGCCACTCCCCCTGCTCAGCTCTACACTAGCCACTCCCCCTGCTCAGCTCTACACTAGCCACTCCCCCTGCTCAGCTCTACACTAGCCACTCCCCCTGCTCAGCTCTACACTGGCCACTCCCCCTGCTCAGCTCTACACTGGCCACTCCCCCTGCTCAGCTCTATACTAGCCACTCCCCCTGCTCAGCTCTACACTGGCCACTCCCCCTGCCCAGCTCTACACTAGCCACTCCCCCTGCCCAGCTCGGGTCCCCCTCCACTTACTGGTTCCTCTGATAGCAGGGATATGGCATCTGGTGGAGGTAGGCACCTGGGGATGCCAGTGTGTGCCCAAGGATGTACTCCATGGCTGCTCGCTCGATCATGTCCTGAAGGAACACAAAGCCACCAAGAAGGTACAGCCTCCTGAGCTGCCCATTCTCAGGACCTGGTATGTATACTCTAAAGGAATTATGAGGAAAGATGGGGGTGGGGCTTTAGCATTCATGTGCATATGCATGTGCACACACACCATACATGCATGTAAATGTACTATGTAGGGCAATTGTGGTCTTGTATTAAGGATACATACACGTAATTTTGACTGAGGTCCTGCCATAATTTGCAACCTCTCCCCCCCATTTAACACAATGCACACCTTTCCAAACAAACAGGGCAAGTGTGTGTGTATGTACATGTGTGTGTGTGTGTTTGCTGTTTGCAGTGCGTGTGTGTGTGTGTCTGTGTGTGCATGTGTGTGTATGTGTGTGTATGTGTGTATGTGTGTATGTGTGTGTGGTGTGTGGTGCATAAAGTGGCCATCCCATTAAGGTCACTGTAGTAAGCATCCTTTACACTTTACACTTTGGCAATGGACCTTTCTGATGGAACAGGATGTATGTGTTTATTATGATACGTAGTCCTATTTAATGCACAAAAGATCGTGCATGTTGCATGAGATAGCATCTTAGTTAGCTGTGGGGTGAGGGGGAGGGAGGGATAGGTGAAGTTAAGTGACTAATAACAAAACTACACTTCACCATTCTTCCAGGATTGTTGAGAACATTCTAAATTGGTCTTACATTATACTTTCGCACAGGGGTGTATATTAAGAGATACATGTACATGTACATGTATTAAAGCTTAAAGTAGTGGTCTCCAAACATATGATCAAGGTTTTTTGGAAAAGCTCTCCAATTTTTTTCCTAAGCCTAAGGCACCCTATTGGTAGATGGTCAATGGTTATTACACTTCATACTCAGTTTGGAACTTAGGTTGTTGATGAAATGTAGAAGTAGGTGTAGGTGTGATCCTAGCAATCTGGTAATAGGGATGTGGAGTTGTAGATGAGGTAGAATTGAGGACAGTATGCAATGGATGGAAGAGAGTACAGGATTAGCCATGTGAATTTAAAGAATGAAAGCTGTTTCAAGTCCCTTGTTTGGTGCTACATGTGCATGTACATGTATGTATGTACATGTTTGATGATAGAGCATGTACACATATTTAAAATATGTAATGCAGTGGTGGGCTCAAAAATCAACTATTAATAATTTCTGGTTATGTATATGTAAGCCCCAATGGTTAAAAAAAAAATCAGTCCCAGTTTACACAACAACTTGCTGTGAGGCTACACATACATGTACCTCATGCAGAGGCTATCTGTTACCATCCAGAGGGGTAACGCAGCATCTGTTTTGGAACCCTGCCCTGCCCCAATATGCCCCTCTGTGTACGTATGTGTACAGTGTGTGTTCTAGTTATCCCATCAATGATAGTTCAACTACATTTCTGCACAGTCAGCAATAAAATTAGTTTGACTTACATGTAATGGTAAAAGTGTTTCTACACAGACCCTGGGACATCCATTACATGTATTAATAACGTTTTGGTAGTTTGATTACAGGCTAATTAATAGCCATTTGCCTCCTGTTTTCCGTGAATTTGTGAACAGTGTTAAGTAGGGTGACTTGTAAATTGGCTAGAGCTTTTGACATTATACCTGAGCATGTAAGTTTTTTTAACAGATATCTGTACATCAACAAATGACATTTTAAATTATGTACAGAAATGCTGGCTAGTATTGATTCCTTTGCACATAGCCCGGAATGAGACACAATTGCAAAAAAAAGTGACTTTCGGCAGCTTTTAGTGTGGGTACTATATTAGGGGGTTTGCCTCATCCAATGTGTGGGGTACTATATTAGGGGGTTTGCCTCATCCAATGTGTGGGGTACTATATTACGGGGTTCGCCTCATCCAATGTGTGGGGTACTATATTAGGGGGTTTGCCTCATCCAATGTGTGGGTACTATATTAGGGGGTTTGCCTCATCCAATGTGTGGGTACTATATTAGGGGGTTTGCCTCATCCAATGTGTGGGGTACTATATTAGGGGGTTTGCCTCATGAATCCAATGTGTGGGGTACTATATTAGGGGGTTTGCCTCATCCAATGTGTGGGTACTATATTAGGGGGTTTGCCTCATCCAATGTGTGGGGTACTATATTAGGGGGTTTGCCTCATCCAATGTGTGGGTACTATATTAGGGGGTTTGCCTCATCCAATGTGTGGGTACTATATTAGGGGGTTTGCCTCATCCAATGTGTGGGTACTATATTAGGGGGTTTGCCTCATCCAATGTGTGGGTACTATATTAGGGGGTTTGCCTCATCCAATGTGTGGGGTACTATATTAGGGGGTTTGCCTCATCCAATGTGTGGGGTACTATATTAGGGGGTTTGCCTCATCCAATGTGTGGGTACTATATTAGGGGGTTTGCCTCATCCAATGTGTGGGGTACTATATTAGGGGGTTTGCCTCATCCAATGTGTGGGGTACTATATTAGGGGGTTTGCCTCATCCAATGTGTGGGGTACTATATTAGGGGGTTTGCCTCATCCAATCTTGCACAAGACATGGAATGGTTCAAGTTACATAATGGGGTGCAGGGTCAAAGGATTGACGTGTACTCCTTCAAATGATCACCACGTTTGGTGTGCTTTCATCACACTGTACAAAGCACAGACCACTTTAAGAATTACATGTAGTTATTCAGGTGATGTGTACGCACATGTACAAGTTCTCCTGCTGCACGTGGTGCTAGTGTTAAAAAAAAAAAAAAAAAAAAAACAAGAATCTTGGAAATTCAAGTTTACTGAACAAGTTATGTATTGATGGGCCTGCTTACAACCACTGCATGGTACCATATATGGGGTGCAGGCCAAGGGGTGGTACCATATGGGGTGCAGGCCAAGGGATGGTACCATATGGGGTGCAGGCCAAGGGATGGTACCATATGGGGTGCAGGCCAAGGGATGGTACCATATGGGGTGCAGGCCAAGGGATGGTACCATATGGGG
This sequence comes from Spongilla lacustris, assembly GCA_949361645.1. Lineage (NCBI taxonomy): Eukaryota > Metazoa > Porifera > Demospongiae > Spongillida > Spongillidae > Spongilla > Spongilla lacustris. Next base: position 3,120,728 of record OX442434.1, on the reverse strand, counting down.
TGCAGGCCAAGGGATGGTACCATATGGGGTGCAGGCCAAGGGATGGTACCATATGGGGTGCAGGCCAAGGGATGGTACCATATGGGGTGCAGGCCAAGGGATGGTACCATATGGGGTGCAGGCCAAGGGATGGTACCATATGGGGTGCAGGCCAAGGGATGGTACCATATGGGGTACAGGCCAAGGGATGGTACCATATGGGGTGCAGGCCAAGGGATGGTACCATATGGGGTGCAGGCCAAGGGATGGTACCATATGGGGTGCAGGCCAAGGGATGGTGCATTCCTGCACAGTATTCACGTCATACATGTGTCTCATATCCTAGAGACTTCCATTCAACTTGACCTTTAGCCCTCTACTTCCCCATTGGACTCCTTACACACCACCCCACCCCTCAATCCTTCCTATTTGAGTCACCTTTATTCCCTGCCCACCCCCTTCAACCATCCCATCAGACCCCCTCAGCCTTAACTCCACCCACCTTTGCCTAAGGGTGTCAGTTGCAGGAACATATGTGGAGTTCAATCTGATCCTGATGTCCACACTCTGGAGCTGTCCCCCACTGTCCAGCACAAAGTTCTCCATGACCACGCCCCCAAGTACAGTGGTGATGTTCAGCTCCTGCTGTAGAGTGTAGTTGCTTGCAAGGACCTTCATCTGGTCTTCACTGGTCGCTGGTATCAGCACGTTCCAGTCGAAAGAAGCAATTGTTTCTAAAATGGCTTTGCTGACATTGGCTGCATTGCCCACAGTCACCCATATGTTCTGAGGGTAGGACGGGTCAAGCAGCTGCCTGGCTTGTGTGCTGCGAGAGTCATTGAAGAGACTCAGCAACTATAGTGTAGGGAGTGCGCGTGTGTGAGGTTGTGCGTGTGTGCAAGGTGTGGTGTGTGTGTGTGCATGTGTGTGTGCATTTGTGTGTAGTATGAGGTGGTGTGTGTACATGTGCGTGTGTGTGTGAATGTGTGTGTGCGTACATGTACATATGAAGTGGTGTGTGTACATGTGCATGTGTGTGCATACGTGTGTACATGTGTGTGCATATGTACATATGAGGTGGTGTGTGTGTGCATGTGTGTGTGCATGCGTTTGTACATGTACATGTGTACATGTATGAGGTGGTGTGTACGTATGTGAATGTGTGGTATGTGCAAGTGTGTGTGTGGGGGGAGGGAAGGGGTGGTGGTTGGAATAATGAGCATATTAGGTCATCTGTTTACCTGTACCACCTGGTCCACTTGGGGGCTCCCCGGGGGGAAATGTTCCAGGAAGTACTCCGAACAGTTCAGCACCTGTTCTGCCCAATTCTTGATGTACTCGACGGACTCGAACGTCCTGTTGGCTCGCTGAATGATAGCCCTAGCCATGGGGGCAAACTCCGGTTGTGCGTAGTAGAGGACCTTTGGGGCAGTGCGCTGGGTGGGAGGGGCCGCTGGTGATGGGGGTGTGGTGGGGGGTGTGCCGCTGCCATTCTCTGGTGCTGCGTCCTGCCTTTTAGCACGCTGGCTTGCGGAGGTGCTTGTTGTCATGGCTACAGTACCAAACATCATGCTGTCATCCCAACAAAAAAGTAGACAACACACATTGTGTGATGGGCTGTTTCAACAACATGATTCACAGACATTTAAAAGATTTTTGCAGCACGCACACACGTTACACATGTACACACACAGACCTTGTTGGGTTTTATCCCCCAGGAACACTCTTCTGTTAAGGAAAAGATATGCTGCTGAGTTAACGGGAAGATCTCCACAGAGAAAGTGCTCCATTGAGTCTTGTCGACCCTCTAGAGTTGTGTTGGCCAATCTTGGATACAGAGCTGTGAACTCATTTAGAGCTAGAATCTTGTCTACTTGTTCATACTGTTGTCTCAATGAAAGACAATCCTGGAAAGGACATGGGGAAGAGGAAGGGGAAGGGCATTGTAGTTGATAAAACCACAAGGGACGAGCACTTGGATACACAGTTACATTCACAATGTAACACTACATGTATGTAAACTAAGCTGATGGTGCTCTCGAGTACATGTAAAACCTTGCATGGTTCTCAGGGGTTATCAATACACAGCAGAGTTTTTATTTCAGAAAACGATTTGTATTGATAGGACCTTGAATTGAGCACAAATAATAATTTCAACCTAGAAGACACCTCTATATCACAAAAATGTGGGGGTTTTTTTTAATATTAACCCTTTAACCACACCAAAAGTGGGCATCATAACTAATAATGGACTTGTTGGCATTCAATTTGATGCCAACAATACCTATGTCAGCCATATAATGACAAAGATATGAGGGTGCAACGTGCAAATATTAATCATTGAATGGCGTGTACCATTAAGGTTTTTAACTCAATAAATGATGCTGGTCAATTTCATATCAAGGCCAACGTATACAAGAATATTGAAAGATGTGAGTCATTACTCTGGTTCATAATAGATGGATTAACCCCATGGGGAAGTGGAAAGACATGGGGAAGAGGAAGGACATGGGGAAGAGGAAGGACATGAAGAGGCTGTGTGTTCATGTGCATTTGTGTACATGTGTGTTTAAGTGTAGATGTATGTGTGTGTCCACCCACACCTAGCTGAGCACTGCATGACACCCATCTTAACAAACTCTCACTTGTCCTCCTCCTGATCCCCTTGTCCCATCATCCTCTCCCTCTATGTCCCATCATCCCCTCCCCCTATATCCCTCCCCCTATATCCCTATGTCCCATCATCCTCCCCCTGTCCCATCATCCCCTCCTCCTGTCCCATCATCCACTCCCCTATGTCCCGTCATCCCCTCCCCCTGTCCCATCATCCCCTCCCCCTATATCCCCTCCCCCTATATCTCCTATGTCCCATCATCCCCTCCCCCTGTCCCATCATCCCCTCCTCCTGTCCCATCATCCCCTCCCCCTGTCCCATCATCCCCTCCCCCTATGTCCCGTCATCCACTCCCCCTATATCCATCATCCCCCTATGTCCCATCATCCCCTCCCCCTGTCCCATCATCCCCTCCTCCTGTCCCATCATCCCCTCCCCCTGTCCCATCATCCACTCCCTGTCCCATCATCCCCTCCCCCTGTCCCATCATCCCCTCCCCCTATGTCCCATCCCCTCCCCCTGTCTCATCATCCCCTCCCCCTATGTCCCATCATCCCCCCTGGGGGCCCAATCAGCTCTCACCGCAGGTAGAAGATCTTCAGGATTGGTTGGAAGTGAGCCAAGCACTGCATTGGGTGGGGAAGGCTATGGAGGGATGATGTCAGACACACTGGTACCACCCACCTTGTTGTGCACTAAGCTCTAAAGTAAAGGCACTGATGCAGGCATCTGACACCTCCACTGTTGAGCTAAGTGCAGGGCATATGCTGTTCCATGAGCCATTCCACAAAGCTACATCATCTAATATGTCATAGAGTTTGTTGACCCTGATGAGAGATAGATAGGGTGAACGGATAGAGGTGAAGGAAGGAGGAATAGTAAGGGTGGAGGGAGGGGAGGGGAGAGGAGGAGTGAAGGGAGAAGGGAGAGGAGGGGTAAAAGTAGGAGGGGTAAATGGAGGAGAGAAAGGATAAGAGGAGGAGGGAAGAGAGGAGTGAAGGGAAGAGGGAGAGGAAGGATGAAGGGAAGAGGGAGAGGAAGGATGAAGGGAGGAGGGAGAGGAGGGATGAAGGGAGGGGTGAAGGGGAGAGTTGGGTAAATGGACACGAGGGATGATGAGGCAAACCAAAGATATAACATATTAACTCTAGGCTGGCAAACGGGGGGAGGTGAAAAGGGTCAGTGAATTAAGGGATGAAAGGTGTAATTAACGGATGGGACCGGAGAGGAAGAGAGCAGAACTGCACTTGTAAATGAGAGAGTGCAAGGAAAAGAAAGGAAGCAGATCGAGAGAGAAGCAGAAGAGACTCACGTGGCGTTGGGATAGTACGGCATGTCAGAACTGAAGTCAGAACTGCCGCCATTTAGGTCACATACAACGGACTGTATGAACGGAAGAACACCGGCCGACGGGAGTGCAGTGGGTCGGTATAAACCTGCAGGTAAAAAGAAACGCCGGGCCAAGAGAACGAAAGGGCCTAATAAATGCACAGGACACATCACCACCTGACGTAGCCTACTCTCGTATCTCTGCAGTGGTGAAAACCTGACCCTGAGCGGCGCAAGAATGGCACCGAAGAGGAAAACTGGCCACACCAGTTCCAGAACTAGGAGTACCTATCGTTGGATAACTTTGTATTACGTGGGAGCCAAGAACGTGTACGCTTACAGGCTGCCGTCGCTTAAGAGTGGCGTTCTTCCATAGCAGTATAGCTAACTGTTTCAGGAACATTGCAACTGTGCGTGTGTTCAGATCATGTCAGAAGACAGCACGACACATAAACAGAGGCGGGGCACAAATTGCCTATGCGTACGGGTATTTTTTGGCCGGATGTGTACATGACGTTTGTTTTTCTAATTCCTACATGTACACTTTGCACTCTAAAATGGATTTTGGAGTGCTCTGATACCTATAACGCTAAATGTCTAACCTCAATTGTGTACCATAGATAGTCTAAACTATGTGTATACCATATACAATTTAATATTGTACACACTACGGCGTCATATCATGTTTGTGTTAACGTTTAAAATCTCCAAAAGTCCTTATTTAAGGAGCATGGTCTTTATATAAGGACGATGTAGAAGGATAAAAATGATGGCAACAGCTTGGTAGCTATAATTTTCATTGATAGAAATTAGAATTGTTCACGTGACTAAATTGTTTTATCTGTCTCAAATCCTAATAGGGAGATCAAAGGGGGAAAATGGAATCAGTAAACATTTGAATGGCAAAGCAGTACAATAGAATTGCATATTTCTTGTACAGCAAGTTAACAGCGGCAATTAATGCCAATGACCAGTACAGAATGTGCTTACTCAGGTGAGGGATGACTGCCAAATCAATTGCTCAAACTTTGAACTTAATTTGATTCATATCGCCTCCGGATGCCCTCGTCGCTTGGTTGCGGTTGCCTCTGTTGTGCTATCAAATTCCTCATCTCTAGGCGAGAAGGGTCTATTGCCGATAAAGTATAAACCTGACGCCTGATTTCCAAAGCTCGTATTGCTTGATATGAAGCTTTCTGAATATATAAATTTATAGTACTTTTTCGTTCATAATTCCTGCGTCAAAGTCAATGTTTAAAAAAAAAAAAAACACTTCCACCGCTAAAACTGATAGGGGAGCAAGTTGTTAAAATCAGTATAAGCTAGCTGTCCTTAGCAGAAGAGGTGACCTTCGTGTAATCGGAAAATGAAATAAGCTGCTCTGAGTTACTCTTCTTCATGGCTATATGGTTCAAAAAAGCGCGTCCTTAATCAAGCTGGCGTCATTTAAGGACGCTAACCGCGCTTAAATAAGGACCACGAACTGGAGATTAAACATTAAGTTGCAAAATATATAAGAAATATCATAGATATTAAAGTAAGTAACTCCATTTACGCTTCTTACGTACTACGTCTGTAATATCACAACCGTAACGCCCGAGATCATATTATCACGAGAGATTCACAAGTGTGTAGAACTGGTTGTGTAGAATGGAGGTTACGAACAAAAGAACAGTCCTCCGTACACCAAATTAAATAAAGGCACACAGATATGACCTACCAACAACGTAGTAGTAACAGAATCGCGCTGAGATGAACTGGTCAAAAATAAAAGGTACAGTACGTAACCGAGTCGCGTAAGGTACTAGAAAATCGCGTTCAGCAAGCAAACAATAAGAGCAAAGAGCCGTGCCAGTTAAAGAATGGCTTACAGACACGTAGGAAGATGTAATATGACGTTTCAGGACGAAAACAAATCACACAGTAGCAGCAGTTTTCAAGTCTTCGTTGGTTTAAGGGTAATAATAACCGTGTCGAGGAGTGTACATGTACAATCATGCGCTCACGTGATGCGTTTCCAATCCCCTTACTTTAATATCTATGGAAATATGTGATCCTCTTGCATGCAGTACCCGTGCAGGTGATGATCCCACGGGTTAATACTTATCAATGAATTTCAATATCAAACTATTAATAATCTCTGGGGTATTAGCCGCGCCGATGTGCGGGGCTTCCTGACATAAGCATACCCCCCACGTAATTGCTTTCTCGCTCTAACATGCACTGACTTAAGGTAGTACAGTATACTGCTGATTTATTAAAAATTTATTTTTTACTTCAATTGAAACAGTGCCGCGTCTAGGCTTTTCCTTTTTTCTTTTTATCTTCCAAGAACTTGCAAATTCCCTCCATCAAATGCTCTTTGCAAAAATTGGTTCCATGCAACCTTACTTTTATTTCAAAAAGCGTATACTAATGGCAACTGTTCAGTCATTCCCCAGTTGACATTTTGATCTTTGGCTCGAACGGGCTTTCAACTATGCCATATATGTTTGGTTGTAGGAGTAGCTAACAAGAAAGAACTTAAATATCACACGCACAGCTGAGACTCGCTCCCTGCTTGCAATATGGCTGGGGTCTCCCAAATTAAATATACCGTAACAGCAACTGCAGCAAGTAAATCTATTCAGGAGGCTGGGTATGGCTATGGTCGGTGGTGAGGTCATTGCCAGCTTCAATCTGTACACTGATGTAGGCTTGACAGCACGTTTCGACCAGCACATTACGTACACGTAGTGTGTTGTGCCGAATTACTACATCAACTTCACGTTTGCAGGTGATCACTGATGGCATGATGTCCAAGAGGATCAAGGATGTTTTCTGGGCAAAGTGCACATTGAGATCCCTGAGATGTGTCAAGTCCAAGCCACCACTTTATGGCAACATGAAAAACTGGTGGATCCAGGTGCAGATGCAGCCCTTGTGATGGAACCACTGAAAGCCAAGAGGATTCATGATATGATGAAACAGAGAGCAAGCATGCCCTATCAGCGGTTGATGAGCCTGTAAAAGCAAATTGAACATCTGAGTGTCCAATAAGAACGTTTCTTTTAGGAGACTTTAGGGGCAGAGAGAAGGGTCACAATCTACAGTGTCTCATGGGGTGGAACAATGGAATTAAAATCTGCTATTGCAGAACAAAGGTGGTGATGAACCAAACCATGTAGGCTGCAGGTGCAAGATAATTCAGGGAGCGAAGACCCAATCCCCCATTAGGGAGGCATAACACGGCAGCCTGCCTCCAAGCTGCCTCTGATGTATCAACAGCCGTGGAAGAGGAGAAGCATATGCAAACATCATCATCACATCAAAGGAAAGCAGCACCAGATGATGATGGAGGTATAGTACATGCAAGGTGAACAAGCCGGCAGAAACCACCACACACACGGAGCAAGATTAGGGCCACCTGAGGGTCCACCAAGCCAATGTCATCAAGCCTAGAAAGAAGGTTCTGGGCTTCAGACCGTTTGTGAGAAATGAACTGATGGCAAAACTCAGCATGGGGGAATCCAGGATTTCCATACCGGCATTAGGCTTGCATGACTTTTTAATGCCAGATGGAAAGATGTCAAGGGGGCTATGGCTAAACACTTCACACTTACTGATGTTAACATGGAGGCCAAGAGGTGGACCCAACTCTTGAAGAACTGCCAGAGCATTAACTTGGACCTGCCAAGGTACCGTCATCTATAAACCAGGCATGGAGAAGGAGGCCAGCACAATCCTCTCTAGTAGAAATGGCTGAAATAAGGACGTTAAGGACTAAACAAACAATAAAGGACCAAGGGGATCACCCTGCTGAACACCCAGCTCTGAGAAAAGGAAACCCAATGGGTGCCAGATCGAGGAATGGATGATGGCTATAGCACCATCTGGCCTGTGGGAGTAGTTCTGGAAAGCTGACATGACAGATTGGTGGGACACCATACTAAAAGTACTAGTGTTCTTTAGGTGAAATTTCAGAATGACAACAAAGTCCTGATCCCCTTGCCAATGTTGTTCAATACAGCCCCTTAAGCCATGTATAATCTCTTCAGCACCAAAAGGGCATGCTTGAAAAAAATAAATCAGCTTTTATTATGACTGCGGCGCAAAGACATTATGACAAAGAGCCCCACCCACTGCAATGGGATGGACAACTAGAGCACAGCCATATTTGGACTTGTTGACAGCAGTGAGATTGCCTCCTGCCAAGTATGATGAAACATCAGAAGGGGCCCTACCTGCAGCCGGAAGATTAACCACTGCCCTCAGTGAGTGCAGAAATGCATGCAGGGGTCTGCAACTGCATCTCTGAAGCAACTATGAGATTTTATATACGGAGCCCTAGCAGTCAATTTGGGGAACGATCGCAAGATTACCATGAGGTTGACCTCCACTGGGATTGAGGTGGCTGCTGGACACTGTCCCATATATACAATGTATAAACATGTATTATAATGATTGGAGCTTAAGTGATAATAATGAATGAATCAGGACTGCACTGATATCATTTGTTACTTAACTCAGGAGTTATACAATGAATACAGTAACATACAAAACTGATCTACATATGCACACAAAACCATATAGAACAAAGATGGTAACAGAAGCAATAGAAGTATATCTTACCCTCAGCAATTACACAGCTCATAAATGGGGTGGATCTGATACCATGAATACACATGAGTTCTTGACCAGATGCTACACCAGAAAAAGGCTTTATCTAGATCATGGATCATATGAGGTTAATACATTATTAAAAAAAAGAAAAACATTAGACTGCATGACATATGTACATTCATGAGGGTATAAACAGATATGCTCATGCATACACACAGGCACACACTATAATGGAAGTTTCAAAAGCATTCAAGGTTTGTGCATTGCATGGATAATAATATAAAAATCACTATCCATGAAGACAGGACTTCAACGATGAAAAAGCAAAACTTGCAGCTAAGCTCGAAAAGTATCTAGGGTGATGTATAGGGGTAGCATGGTCTAACACCCTAGCAGATTTCTTTCACAAGGGATATCCCTTTACTCAGAAACTGAGACATTGCGCTTGGATATAGCATTGATCATGACATATTTGAAAAAAAAAAAGATAAACTTTGGGCTAAATGAGGTGGCCAGGCAGTTGGCACTTCTACGTGCCAAATCAGATAACTTGATAGATTCAGAATCCTGATAACTTAAAAGCCATGGATAAGCATCCTGTCTAATAAACTATTTAAAGGCTTCCTTTTACTGACAGCAGATTGGTAGGAGAATTGCAGCCATGAAGCTGTGCACAAATCTTTATCAGACTCTACATACATGTACATTGAGCAGCAGGCATCAATGATAGGCCTATAGCTAGCCGGGAATCAGAATCCAGTTAACCTTAAAAATCCTATCTGTGAGTGGATAGGATATTTTAGAGCTTTCTACAACAGTGATAGGACTAGAGTATTGGAATCATGCCATGGAAGGGAGGAAATATGATCATTATCCTGCTGCCTATATTTACATCATCACCATGCAAGTGCCTATGTGAAGTCCTTCACATGTACTGCGAACTACTGTACAACGCACATGACACATGTTACAGAATGATATGGAGGGGATAAGGAAGGGAGGGAGGGAGGGGGGAGAATAAAAACCATTAATATTCATTTGCACCAATCCTATCTCATTTCACTTGAGGTTGCAGTTTTTTATCCACCATTATAGGATAACGTTGTGATTTTGCACTTATCAATAATGTGCACGGTACTGAGCAGATGTGTAGAGGCATACTGATTTCGGCTGCTGATATCCGGTTATAATAATGATTTATTATTCCATGACAGGAAAAGGACACACTAGACTGGCAGAAGTAACTTGGTGATCTGTCATGCACTTGCAGTGAGCCTGCAACATTACATATATATATTTTGCACATGACGATACCTGCATGCATTTTCTTGTAAGTATTGAAGTAGAATATAATGGAAACAGAAATCTCACAGGCAATTAAATCTTCACGCGGACTCTTGACAATGGTGGACAATTCATAGACCTTGTTTGCAGGGCTGCTCCATTGTATAGCTCACCAAGTCCTTATACAGTACCCGCTCGCTCCAGCGGTAATTATCACCTTCGCTCCAGCGGAAAAATAATTATATTCACCTGGTACAGAAGAAACTGTTGGTGTACTCAGCCTACCCACCTGTGGTTGACTTCTCCCCTCTCTTGATGGAATTCACTGTTTATACGCGCCTTTGCTGTATACACAGCGCTTCGTAATCCACCCTTTTCTAATATTTCATTTCCTTCTCTGCACCCCGCCTACCTGTACTTCTTACTAGTACCTTCATTACATGTAAGATCGGACGCTACGTGTATGCAATACCTGCACGATCACTTCCTAGCCAGAATAAGAGCTCCAACCTAGCTTTGTTACCTTGGTGGAGGCAGGATGGACACAACCTGAGTACCCAATCCAAAGAAGGAAACTTTCACCATACAGTACACTGTTCCTTCTATTTTACCTCACGTGTTCACTTTCTTGATGATACACATGCACCCTTGTTCTCTTGGTTATGCACCTTAGTTGAGCATCTGATCATGTAACACCTCAGGTTGAGAGGACCGGTGTAGGTATGCATTGATAAGGACGTACCTGGAATATCAGTTTCGCTACATAGCCAATCATCTAAATTTGGAGCATTAAGGGATAGGTTGAGTACAGTTTTCCTAATCCCACCATACCACAATAACATGAGCACACCATTTTCTGCTATGTGAGGATGAAAAGCATGCACGACACAAGAAAAAAAAAAGTACAGTGTGTGGAGTGATGATTTTCTTTATGCCCACATGCTCGTGCATTATGCAGCATGTCGATGGAAATGGTCATTTGGTATGACAAGTGTGTATGGTACCATACAAATTGTAGCTGCAGCATTACATGTCAAAAATGGGATACCTGAAAATGCTTTCTATTTAGGACAGCTTTGCCAACCATTCATACGGAACACAGATCAATTGCGTTCAGGTCTCTGGCTCATTGAGGCAGATGGACGTTGCGGACAAATGTCTGTGGAGTACGATCAGGTCAGGCTGGCTGCCACGGGGATCTAAGCTACATGTTGTGCTGCTTCTTTGTATGTGTAGGAACCATACACACTTGTGCATATGCATCTGACCATGTACATCAACTAATCTAAAACAGTACAGTACATGTATATTGTATGCACGATGGACATCTGGCTGTTAACATGCCCTTACCCCCTTTGCGGTGTGGAGAACCCTGCCAGTTTAGCTTCGGGTTTTGGTTATAAACATGCACGTGCCTACTCTGTACAACATGGTTACCTCTTCACTTAAATTTGTATTACTTGAGCCAGTTAGTTTAGTTCAGCCTTTTGATTTCACTGTGCCACACTGTACACCTGTAATACAATAAGTTAAATATTAGCATTTGATAGTTGTCTCTTTACAAACACTCAGCATATGCAGAAACCAACCATCTCCACCAATTTGCTAAAGTACTGTCATGTCAGGTGGTAAATGAGCAAACTGCAAAGCATTGTTGAAGGATGCTATGAAATAGGTGTATACGTGGATAGCACCAAACCTTTGCATTGGTAGTGTCTTCAAATGCACGGAGAATTGATTTCAAATGCTCATCTTTGCAATGAATTGCAGTGTAGGATGGTACTAACCAAGGTAAGAAAAACAGCTAGCCACCAATACCCAGTGTGTGCAATATAGTGTCTCATCCCACCGCGTGTAGGCAAAGCCCCGATAACGTTGTCATGTACGTTTAAATCTTCACTTGAACTAAATATAATCAGCATGACAACAGTTCACGTGCGCAGTGGCTGGATCCCTGTGGCTAGCTCACGAAGCTTGAACTGTGGTCACGTTGAAGACACGTGCACTAATAGACTATACATTTATTCACTTGCCTCATACTTTCACACATATGATCCCAACGTTTTGCGACTGTAAGTGCGGTGTGTACGACTGCCCGTACTTCAGTCTCATAGCGGCCGCGCATGCTGTAAACATTATAAAAAGGTGCTCATTCATTAGAATATCGTGGTTCGAGTCCCGATTTCTAGTGAATGAGCACCTTTACATGCCTGTGAATTTACAGCAGCAGAAACTACAGTCATACTCTGCCTACAGTCGTGGAGCTTTGGGATCATATGTGTGAAAGTATGAGGCAAGTGAATAAATATGTGGTCCGGCCGTCCCTGTATGGCGTCTTCAACATGACCACAGTTCAAGCTTCGTGCGCTAGCCACTGGGATCCAGCCACAGCGCACGTGAACTGTTGTCATGCTGATTATATTTAGTTCAAGTGAAGATTTAAACGTACACGACAACGTTAGATATCGGGGCTTTGCCTACACGCGGTGGGATGAGACACTATATTGCACACACTGGGTATTGGTGGCTAGCTGTTTTTCTTACCTTGGTTAGTACCATCCTACACTGCAATTCATTGCAAAGATGAGCATTTGAAATCAATTCTCCGTGCATTTGAAGACACTACCAATGCAAAGGTTTGGTGCTATCCACGTACACCTATTTCATAGCATCCTCCAACAGTGCTTTGCAGTTTGCTCATTTACCACCTGACATGACAGTACTTTAGCAAATTGGTGGAGATGGTTGGTTTCTGCATATGCTGAGTGTTTGTAAAGAGACAACTATCAAATGCTAATATTTAACTTATTGTATTACAGGTGTACAGTGTGGCACAGTGAAATCAAAAGGCTGAACTAAACTAACTGGCTCAAGTAATACAAATTTAAGTGAAGAGGTAACCATGTTGTACAGAGTAGGCACGTGCATGTTTATAACCAAAACCCGAAGCTAAACTGGCAGGGTTCTCCACACCGCAAAGGGGGTAAGGGCATGTTAACAGCCAGATGTCCATCGTGCATACAATATACATGTACTGTACTGTTTTAGATTAGTTGATGTACATAGTCAGATGCATATGCACAAGTGTGTATGGTTCCTACACATACAAAGAAGCAGCACAACATGTAGCTTAGATCCCCGTGGCAGCCAGCCTGACCTGATCGTACTCCACAGACATTTGTCCGCAATGTCCATCTGCCTCAATGAGCCAGTGACCAGAACGCAATTGATCTGTGTTCTGTATGGTTGGCAAAGCTGTCCTAAATAGAAAGCATTTTCAGGTGTCCCATTTTTGACATGTAATGCTGCAGCTACAATTTGTATGGTACCATACACACTTGTCATACCAAATGACCATTTCCATTGACATGCTGCATAATGCACGAGCATGTGAGCATAAAGAAAATCATCACTCCACACACTGTACTTTTTTTTTCTTGTGTCGTGCATGCTTTTCATCCTCACATAGCAGAAAATGGTGTGCTCATGTTATTGTGGTATGGTGGGATTAGGAAAACTGTACTCAACCTATCCCTTAATGCTCCAAATTTAGATGATTGGCTATGTAGCGAAACTGATATTCCAGGTACGTCCTTATCAATGCATATCTACACCGGTCCTCTCAACCTGAGGTGTTACATGATCAGATGCTTAACTAAGGTGCATAACCAAGAGAACAAGGGTGCATGTGTATCATCAAGAAAGTGAACACGTGAGGTAAAATAGAAGGAACAGTGTACTATATGGTGAAAGTTTCCTTCTTTGGGTTGGGTACTCAGGTTGTGTCCATCCTGCCTCCACCAAGGTAACAAAGCTAGGTTGGAGCTCTTATTCTGGCTAGGAAGTGATCGTGCAGGTATTGCATACACGTAGCGTCCGATCTTACATGTAATGAAGGTACTAGTAAGAAGTACAGGTAGGCGGGGTGCAGAGAAGGAAATGAAATATTAGAAAAGGGCGGATTACGAAGCGCTGTGTATACAGCAAAGGCGCGTATAAACAGTGAATTCCATCAAGAGAGGGGAGAAGTCAACCACAGGTGGGTAGGCTGAGTACACCAACAGTTTCTTCTGTACCAGGTGAATATAATTATTTTTCCGCTGGAGCGAAGGTGATAATTACCGCTGGAGCGAGCGGGTACTGTAAGGATGAGGCGCCTTCATCTGCCCAACTAATATATATATATAATTATTGTATATAATTTTAAATAATAATAGTTCGCTACAGCCCTCCGAGCCACCTTTATGTTTCAATACGTCGTCTCCTGAGCCATCCCGATCGTCGGTTTCGCATGGGACACCATCATCACCCCAGCCCTCTCCTAGCACTTTATTCACACCTTCTTCGGCAGTGCCAGCGCTGTCTGATCCTCCAATAGTATCCACGGACCTTCCGCCATCTGTAGTTGTCCAGCATTTGCATGCTCAGACCCATCTGCCAGCAATAGCCCCCGCACCTATATCACCAGAACAGGGGTCCTCTCCATCTTCTAACCATTCGTGCTCGCAAGCGACATCGGAAGGCCCCATTCAATCTCCACCTGAGCTTTCATCCCCAGGATATATCCTGCCTTCTTCTGCACAGGCACACTGTTCTTACACAGCCACCTCCACACTTTCCTCATCATGCTGTCCCTCTCCTTCCCTTTCTTACACCTCGAACAGGAAACAATGCGCAGTAGAAGGTTGCCCTGAACTAGTTGCTCCCACAATGTGGCGACACCACATGACATTACATGCCCAGAGGTTGCTTCCAGGTAATGTGCCTGACACCTGGCTGAAGGAACACGGTCTTTTTATTTGCTCTGACTGCCAGGTGCTGATAGCTAATTCCCACAGCCTATCCCATCGGACTAAATGCGCACGCACTGCACATGCAGTGGTGGAAACGTTAGGTATGAATTTGCCAATGTCTGCCAGCATTGATGAGACGTCTGCATTGCCAACATTTGAAGACATATGCCAACTGCCTGGTTACACTCTAAGACGTGTGCCTACCAAAGCTAGACCTGCATTTGCATGTGCCCTATCTGTTGCACTAAGATCAGCTTTGTTAGAGAACACTGAGGACTCATGGTTAAAGCTATTCATGTTGCCTAAATGTTTGCTTCTTACCCCAAAACGTAGAGGACGTCACCATAAGCCTATTCCCATCGAGTACCTCTGTGGTTTATGGTTGAAAGGTCAATACGGAACACTTTGGCAGCGTGCTGTTGGTCAGACTACTTCAAGACCTTCTCATTCAAGGCACAATGATACTGACAGAAGGATCCACACCTCAGTTGCTCTAGCCAGAGAAGGACTGTATGGAAAGGCCTGTCAAGTCCTAACTTCATCGGGTCTAGCACCTCACAATAATGACACCTGGGAACTCCTGCAGTCTAAACATCCCAAGGGCCCTCCTCCAACTCCACCCACTGCTGGTAGTTCATGGACAGCTATTCTTCCAAAGGATTTCAATGTAGGGGCCATTCTGCGGTCTTTCCCAAAGACTACTGCATGTGGACCTTCAGGCCTTCGAATTCAACATCTCATAGATGCAGCGGAGATACATTTGCAGGTTCCCATATGCTCTTCTCTTAGGGATATCATCAACCTACTAACTTCTGGTGAAGTCCCAGTGGTTGTCTCTAAACATTTAGCTGGAGGTAGTCTCACTGCGCTGTTGAAAAGTGAAGAGGATTTGCCACTTGATATTCGCCCCATTGCAGTAGGTGAAGCTTTACGTCGCCTGGTGGGAAAATGTGTTTGTGCAGTTGAAAAGTCCAAAGCCAGTGACTTCTTTGCCCCCTACCAGTTTGGAGTGGCTTGTGCAGCAGGAGCAGAAAAGGTTATCCATGGTCTCAGGTCTTGCATGGATGATCACTGGACAGATGAGAACTTCACAGTGCTGAAAATAGACATGCGTAATGCATACAATCTTGTGTCTCGTCAGGCCCTCTTGGATGAGTGCAGCATTCAATTCCCAGAGTTGCTCCCATGGGCATCATGGTGCTATGGCCAACACCCAGTTTTGCAGCATGTATTGGGTACTATAAGCTCAGAGGTGGGTGTCCAGCAAGGAGACCCTTTAAGTCCAATGTACTTCTGCCTAGTACTACACAAGATTGTGTCTGCTATTGTATCAGATGAAAATTGCTCCAGTTTATGCATGGTACCAAGATGATGGTGTGGTTGCTGGTCCTAAGCATGCAGTTTCACGTGCACTCACCATCATCCAAGAGCTTGGCCCTCCATTGGGTCTGTTTATTAATGCAGCAAAATGTAAACTCTTCAGTATTAGTGATCTCAGCATGTTCCCACCAGAAATGAAGAGATCTAGTGTACCTCATTTGGAGATCCTGGGAGCTCCTATTGGGGATGCAATTTTTTGTGCCAAAGCTGTATCTCAGAAGTGTGCTACAGCCTCCAAATTACTTTCCCAACTGGAAGAGGTTGGTTCTGTGGACCCCCAAGTTGCTCTGCTTCTGTTACGACAGTGTGGCGGATTTTGTAAGCTTGTGCACCTGGCAAGATCTACACCCCCTTCTCTCATTGCCGAAGGACTGGAGTACTTCGATAATGATGTTCGTCACTGCTTTGCTCTATCTACAGCTGTAGACACCACAAACAGTGCTTGGAAACAGGCACAACTCAGCCTTAGCAGAGGTGGTTTAGGGCTTCGTCGGCTTTCAGAACATTCATCTGCCTGTTATATAGCATCTCTAAGCATGGCTGGCATGTGCTCTGAGACCAATCAGCACCTGTTGAATGCCATCGATAAGTTTAATGAACATGTTTCTAATGAGGATACAGTTACATTGGAAGCTATCAGGGAGACATCATGCCGCCAAAAGATGCTTTCGAACAAATTGGAAGACAGCCTATTTGCACAGCTTTTTTCAAAATCATCATTGCCTGACAGAGCTCGCCTTTTATTAGTTTCATCTCCCCATGCTGCAGCATGGCTTTCCACAGCTCCTTCTCCTGGTCTCAATCTGCAGTTGGAGCCTTCTGAGTTCCAAGCAGCCTTACAATGGTGGCTTGGTGTTAGTATCTCAGGCTCTCAGGGTGTCACATGTCCTCACTGTCCAGGTCATTCTTTGGACCCTTTAGGCCATCATGCTTTGACATGCAAGCATGCGGGCGATGTGGTCATTCGTCACAACAGGCTCCGGGATGTATTTGCAGAGTCATGTAGGAGAGTTTGCATAAGTGCTCAGGTGGAGGTTGGGTATGGCTTTACATCTGAGGAGCGCCACACGCGACCAGCTGATGTCCTGGCAGCAAACTGGATGATGGGAAAGCCTGCTGCATTTGACTTTACTGTCACATCACCGCTAACCTCAAGTAATTTACCTGAAGCGAGTGTGACAGCAGGGTCTGCAGCCTTTGCAGCAGAGGAGAGAAAGCATAAGGCCAATGACTCCAAATGTGCAGAACTGGGTTGGGTATGCATCCCAATAGCTGTGGAGACCTATGGGTGTTGGGGCACTGAAGCAAAGTTGGCAATATCGCAGCTAGCCTCTCGCTTGGCCACACGTCAGAACTGCCCAAAGTCTGCATCTGTCACAGCCCTATATCAGAGGTTGAGCATGACCCTTGTTAGGGCAAATGTGAGGGCTCTTCTGTCAAGGGCCATCTCAGACACAGGCTACTGATATATTATTTAGTCTAGGTGGTAGGTAATTTAACGTTATGTGCTTGTTTATCTGTATTGTACAAGTTTTTGTCTGTATATAAATTATATTAATATTATATAATAATAATAATAATAATAATAATATAATTATAATTATATATATAATTATTCTGCATGCCGTTGCATGGCTGCCTGTATTTCTATGATGGTCCTGGCTTGTCTTGTAACACCCGCATCATATTAGACCAAGTATACATGTATAGTGGTATTTAAGCTGGTGAGTGGCGCCTTGTGTGTCATTTGTCCATGTACATGTAGCTTGCTACTCTGTTAGCCATCATGCTGTGGAGGTAGTCTTTCGGCACAATAAGATTCAGTTGAATCCTTTTGTACTGTGAAAATGATATGATCAGGTTGAACTTAGCAACCTCATGCAGACATCACGTGCCGAACACCTGCATGTACCATGGCAGACAAGTAGCTTTTGAACTTCCAGTCATTTGCCTGGGCTACGGATAATGGTATGGCATGATTAGGGTCTGTGTGCCCTAAAAAACCGCTTAATTACAGCATTCGTTGTCTTAGCTGGTTTCAATATATACTTCAATTGCCCCCGTGTCTCAAGCCAGTCTGCATCCGGTGCATGCATTAGGTATGAATTTATAATCATCTTCTTTGCGATAGATATAAATTATAACCTGGTTACATGTAGTCCCGGTATTGTGAACCAACAGGGGGATCATGATCATCTTATTGGAAGATGCGCTACTTTTTTTTTAAAGCTTCCGAGTCAAATGTAGTGCAACGACATTTAAATTGTATGGTTTTAAGCTTTGGAACGGTATCTTTACAATATTAAACACTTATCAGGCGTTATAACTCCGAGTGTCTGAGTTATTGTCACAGTTTCTATGTCCGTATCTTCAACAAAAAGTGGTTCACAAGGTATTACCAAGGATGGCGTCAACAAATTTATAAATCTAGCATTCTAGGCATATCTTGCATGGTTCTGGCATTCTCCATTAGTAATCCATGCAACTAATTTCCTATGTGTATCAGAGCACAGTTCCGTGTTTTCTACCCTAAACAGGTTGTTGTCATTAACGAAGTACTAAAAATAGCGCGTGCCCTTCGCTAGTACGCACGCTGTAAGTCGGAATAACGAACATGTTCGCAGTGCTCATTATTTTGTGTGCCGTTGCGCTCTCACGGTGTACAGGTAAGTAAGCATTCTTGATGAACAATGCCAGTGACAAATCATGGTTCATTCTCCAAACTTCAAAATTATTTCTCACCTGATAAAGCCACTCGAGACGAAGAGCAGTGCCAATCTCTCGTTAACCTAAATTCATGTCGGCCATGGGGAAACTGTTCTGGTCTCCAATGTCTAAAAGCATCTTTCGTGGTGTTCAAGTGCCAAGATCCAGTTGCCGTCCAAGTGACAGTGAACAACAACACGCTCCGACTCACTGAATCGGCTCAGACATATTTCAACAACAGCCGAGGTCCGAAGGTTTCGATAGGGAGAGACGACAATAACCTATTCTTCAACGTAAGCGTTCTAGCCTAGTCAATTGACATTGTACATGTGTACGTACAACTATTACCTTATACCCTATATCCCGTGTGGGTATAGGCCACGCTGAACGAAGAGGTTATCGTTCCCAACGTGGTCGTTCCCCTAAATACAAGCGACTGCATGTGTCGGTCGCTACAACAGCTGTCGAGAGACGTTCAGAGCACCGTGCCGCGATCCAGTTGCTCAACAAACGTACAGTGCGACAGCGTGCGGTGTGTACCGCCTTTGCCGGGGAGTCCGTATGGGGCAGACATGGCCGTTCTGCCCTGCATAAGTCTCCCGGCACTGAGAATTTCGCTCACTGACGCCCAAGGACACCAGACGTACAGCGGCGTATTTGATAGGTCGCAGAACGCCAGTGTGTCGTCTCTGTTCACGCTACATGTAGCCATTGTCCAACGACAGTACTCCATGGACGTCCAAGTAAGCATCGGGCACTGCAGAGATAGCTAGGATAGTTTCCCAAATGCTTCCTCTCCCAAAACAGGCCAGCGCCAGCAGCTTACTATACGGCACAGTCCCCATCTTCCCGAGGAACACAATCATTCTGGACAAAAGCAACTGCTCCTTTGCAGCTGTGACTCCGCCTACTCCTGCCACATCCACGTGCCGAGCCCTTCAAAACCTTCGTTCTGGTCTTCCCACGTGTGCGACTAACCAAGCTTGCACTGGGCTGAACTGTGCGGTGCTTGGTTTACCGTACACAGTTTCCTTCGAAGTTGAGCCTTGCACTCAACCGGCTTCCATCTTACTGACCGTTAGGGACTCCACTGGCGCTGTACTCTATAATAGCTCTATTAACGACACAACTACAGTCCCCCTGGGATCAAATACTTCTTTATACGTTGTGGTGAAGCAGCTGCCCAACGCCCTAGGTCTAAAGGTGAGCTTTATGACATTCCCACTAACTGTTAATATAGT
The DNA here is from genome assembly GCA_949361645.1 of Spongilla lacustris. NCBI lineage: Eukaryota > Metazoa > Porifera > Demospongiae > Spongillida > Spongillidae > Spongilla > Spongilla lacustris. Next base: position 3,100,800 of record OX442434.1, on the reverse strand, counting down.
ACGTGTGTATTAACGGCTCCGATGCTGAAATGTAGAACAGTTCTGAAACAATGTCTACAGAATAATTTCCACTTGCCAATACAGCACAGAACACTCTGATTATCAATAAGTTAAATACAGCCAGCTGTGTATCCACAAAGCATTCTGCATCCTCCACGTGTGTCTACAATATGTTAGTTGTGAGAGAGAAAAAAGATGGATTAACGCAAGGCACTATTCTATTATTGTATGAGACAGTATTGAATTATTATATCACAACAATGGAATATTCCACAGGTTGACTTGGTGGTTCCAACAGGCCCTATCACTCTTGTTCCATTCTATACCATACCAATCGATCAATCACAATGTGGCAATGACTTTGGATCGGGAATGGAGTATGGAGGATCAGGAGCAGGCCCTAGTAAGTATTACAGCAATGTGTGAGATATACATGTACATGTATGGAGGAGACTCATGTATTTAGTATGAGCATAGAGACATACATGTACAATGTACTTTAGAGATAGTATTTTGTGGGAGCTAGAGTTTTGAATAAAGGGTTAAAACCTGAATTCATCCTGAATTCATCTACTATTTTATATTAGCCCATCTATCCTAGAGTCACATGCACCCCCCCCCCCCCCCCCCCCCCCCCCATATCCATCCTAAAAAATTGAATACTGCACCTGTCGTTTGTCTTTTGTTGAAATGCATACAAAACTATCATGGCTTGGCTATTGTATCTTGTTCTGTTCTTTAGATTGTGCATTTCATTTAAGGGTCCCACCTCCATTTCTTGCAGCCACTCCTGGTACAATGGACCAGTGTGGGGCTTTCAATAGCCTTTCAGCCAACAGCCAGAGATGTGTGGCAAATGCAGCATGCGATGGGGTCATTTGTTCCTTCCTTGGGTTCAGGACTGCAGTCACCACTCTTCCATGTCACTCGCCTCCTGCAGTGTATGTCATCGTCCAAGATTCAAACGGCACCACCCTCTTCTCACAAATTATCGATCGGACCCAGCAGGTACCACTGGTGGGCGGAACCACCTTGCGCATAACATTGGATCAGCTGACGGGAGGCATTGGACTAATGGTATGGCATCCATGTGTGTTGTCATGGCAACATAATGTTCACTAGTGTACAATAAATCACCAACAGATTGACCTCCAGACCCCTCTTGGCACAACAAATATTATTCCGTACATGGTTATACCACTTAACACTACTAACTGTGGCCCCACCCAAGGTGGGCATAATTGTGTCCCTTTTCCACCAGAGGCGTTTACTTACATTTTACATAACTGTTTTATTTTTAGCCACAACCTCACCATCACCCTCACCCTCACCATCACCATCACCATCACCTGGGACAACATGTGATGCACTCAGAAGTATAGCCGTTTCTCAGCAGGCTTGTTCCACCAACCCTGCCTGTGATGAGATAGATTGTACTGTCCAGGCCTATACCGCTGCAATGGCCGTGTTGCCATGCAACAGTCCCCCAGCCATCAGGCTGACGGTCAACGACAGCAGTGGGGCCACACTGTATTCCCAAACACTGTCTCAGTCCCGCCAGGTGCCTCTGTTTGGAGGGGCAGTGACCCTGCTGGTCACAGTGGACCAGCTGGACAGTGCACTTGGTGTGCAGGTCTGTGTAGCCACGCCCACATGTGCAGTGAGCTTACTCTTAGTGTCACATTGCAGCTGGATCTGACCACACTGTTTGGTACAGGGACCATCGTCCCCTACACTGTGATCCCCATCAACACATCCAGCTGCCCTCCTACCCAAGGTACTGCCATGCTTCCTGTTCACATAAACAGTGTACATATGACCTACTCCTTTAACCCTCCTGTAGCCCCACCCACTTCCCCTCCAGAGACACCAACCACCTGTGCTGCCCTGTCTGGCATTGCATCATCCAATCCCGCCTGCCTGACAAATGGGGCGTGTGATTCGCTGACCTGCTCGACCTTTGGGCTGTCCACTGGGTTCACAGTGTTGCCATGCAACTCCCCACCGGCTATAGCAGTCTCTGTGAACAACAGTAATGGGACTTCACTGTTCAACCAGGTCATCTCACAGTCCCAGCAGATTCCCTTGTTTGGGGTGACAACGCTGGACATCACTGTGGTACAACTAACAAATGCTTTGGGTTTGAAGGTTAGGTGTTCTAATTACCGGTATAAACTCTGAACTCTCTTCCTTCCCCAGGTTGATGTGATCCCTCTACCAGGTACCAGGGTCAATGTGATTCCTTATACTGTAATTCCTCTAAACACTTCCAACTGTGGTCCCACTGGAGGTTTGTTGGTTACCTTGGCAACTGAGCAGCATGTGATATGAGCATGCTGCAACTCTCTAGCTCCTCCCACTTCAACCCCACCCACAACCACATGTGGGGCTCTGAACACCATTGCTGCTGCCAATCAGGCCTGCTCTCCAACAACAGACTGTGAGCAGGTGGACTGCTCCTACCTGAACTACACCATAGCAGTGGCAGTGGTGCCTTGCAGCACCCCACCTGGTGTGAAGCTGTCTGTCTCAGACCCCCAGGGTCTATCTCTGTACTCACAAATGCTCACACAGTCACAGAATGTGACCATTGTGAGAGGACTCCTTTCCCTTCATGCAAGGGTAGACCAGTTGAACAGTTCACTTGGAGTGAAGGTACTGTTGTGTTGGTTTGTTGTTAATTTTGAGATATACATGTATATCTCACAATGTATTTGCACTTCCTGTTAATATACCTCTGTGTTGCTGTACTCCCATGTTGCTGTACTCACATGTTGCTGTACTCCCATGTTACTGTACTCCCATGTTGCTGTACTCCCATGTTACTGTACTCCCATGTTGCTGTACTCCCATGTTGCTATACTCCCATGTTTCATGTCTTGCTGTCTATAGGTGGATGTTAATTCCCTTGGTAGGCCCATTAACATCATACCATACACCATAATTCCCCTCAACACCTCCAAGTGTGTCTATAACTCCACCCAAGGTTAGGGTTAATTACTGCTGTGTGCTCACATGAGCTCACATGAGCTCACATGAGCTCCTCAGAGTGGCTCCTTATGATCTCTATATCCCCTTCATCCAGCCACACCCACACCCACACCTCCTCCCCAGGATACATGCAATGCTCTCAGAGGCATTGCCACCACTGACCAATCCTGCTCTGCCACTGTTGCATGTGATGGGGTGGACTGTCTCTACGCTAATTATCGTCTAGGCATGCGGCTACTCCCGTGTGAGACCCCTCCCAGCGTTAGGCTGTCGGCATATGAGCAGACAACAGGCAAGGTGTTGTATGACCAGATCATATCGCAGTCCCAGCAGATATCCGTGGCTCCATATACCACTCTTGATGTGACCATGACACAAATGGCCAACGCTGTTGGACTGAAGGTACAATAATAGGGCTTTTGATTTCCTGGGCATGGTTCGCTACTCTTCCTACCACCCACCCACATACACACACACACACACACACACACACAAACACACACACACACACACACACACACACACACACACACACACACATGTACATGTATATGCAGGTTGATTTGGTCTTGCCAGTTTCAAGAGTCACCCTTATTCCATTCACAGTGATTCCCATTAGCACGGTTGGCTGTAATGCCACCACCCCTCCAGGTATGGTGTACGTACTGCAGGGCCTTTAAAGTACTTTATTCATGTTGTGTTCTGTAGGGACTTCCCCATCATCCCCTCAAGGTATGTGGCTGTGGTACTGTGCTTGCTGATAAGTATGTTGTTCACTCTGTCTACTTGTGGGTTTTCTTGTCATTTTAAATGTCTGGCAAATTTCGTGTGTAACCACAGAGTAGCCCAGGTGCTTTGCCAATGAAGAGCTGGATAGGTTTTGTTCACTGTGGGGTTGCTTTGTAGTAGAGCGGATTATGCACGTACAGTACTAGAGGACTTTCACTCTCTTAAACTCTCATGTGTCTATATGGTACCACTGTGCTTAAATATGGTCACTCCCACCCACATACATGTACATGTACACACACACACACACATACACACACACACACACACACACACACACACACACACACACATACAAATTCACAAGTGAACACAGTGTAAGTATAGCCTTTCAAGGTCTGCTAATTGCCCATCTGTCATTAATTACATTGTAGCCTACAACTATAACTATTATTCCATATTAAAGTCGTATCATTTAGAGCAGGTACCAAACCTTTGGTGCTTTTCTCCTAGTATAACAGCACCATAAATGAAGTATCAATACGGTGCAAAACATGCCTTGTATTCAATTACATTTTTATTGTGTGCATAGAGTAATCATTATGTACGTGTATCTGTGTAAAAAAAATTCTACGTATTATGTATTTATTTGTTAAACAGCTTAAATATCTTCAGATTCAGTACATATTGTGTATTGTACTTTCTTGTAATAAATCATTAGTGGGAACCACATGTACATACCATGGGCAATGTGAAATGCATGTTTAGGGGGCAAGTGAGGAGAGTAGGCAGCCACACCAGCCATGCGTGTTGAGCCACCAGCCATGTGTGTTGAGCCACCAGCCATGTGTGTTGAGCCACCAGCCATGTGTGTTGAGCCACCAGCCATGTGTGTTGAGCCACCAGCCATGTGTGTTGAGCCACCAGCCATGTGTGTTGAGCCACCAGCCATGTGTGTTGAGACAGGGCCACGAGCCATGGGCTGGGCGAGGTGAACGGCCAACAAGTAGTGCCAGGACTGTAGCTACGGGCAACTGCCAAAGCTTAGATCTGATACACTGAACCCCCAAGCTGAGGGTGAGAGCAAGGCAAGAAGGCCTGGGGAAGAGGGCCTGGTGCTGGAGAGGCAAAAGGGTCTGGGGAAGAGAGCCTGGGGCTGGAAGTAGGACAACATGAGACTGGAGAGAGAAAGAAGCTAAGGTGGAGGGAGGGGGTGGGGAGAGTGGGTAGGAACATTGACAGACACCCACAGGCCAAAAGAGAAGTGAGATCTAGTGATCCCTGGGCAAGAGGGCAACAGATGCAGAGTTTTGAGAGACATTGAGCGTTGGGAAGGGATAATGCTTGTATAATCAGTTAAGACATAATCCTACACAGACCACCAGACAATCAGCTACATTCTGTTTGTAAAAAAATCATGTTAGTTCATATGGTAATCCTTTCTTCAGGTTCAGCATCTTTGTCTGTTACTATCAACCCCTCCCCAATACCACCAAATACAACTGCAAGTAAGACTGATTCTCCCTCCCTCCCCCCTCCCTCCCTCCCTCCCTCCCTCCCTCCCTCCCTCCCTCCCTCCCTCCCTCCCTCCCTCCCTCCCTCCCTCCCTCCCTCCCTCCCTCCCTCCCTCCCTCCCTCCCTCCCTCCCTCCCTCCCTCCCTCCCTCCCTCCCTCCCTCCCTCCCTCCCTCCCTCCCTCCCTCCCTCCCTCCCTCCCTCCCTCCCTCCCTCCCTCCCTCCCTCCCTCCCTCCCTCCCTCCCTCCCTCCCTCCCTCCCTCCCTCCCTCCCTCCCTCCCTCCCTCCCTCCCTCCCTCCCTCCCTCCCTCCCTCCCTCCCTCCCTCCCTCCCTCCCTCCCTCCCTCCCTCCCTCCCTCCCTCCCTCCCTCCCTCCCTCCCTCCCTCCCTCCCTCCCTCCCTCCCTCCCTCCCTCCCTCCCTCCCTCCCTCCCTCCCTCCCTCCCTCCCTCCCTCCCTCCCTCCCTCCCTCCCTCCCTCCCTCCCTCCCTCCCTCCCTCCCTCCCTCCCTCCCTCCCTCCCTCCCTCCCTCCCTCCCTCCCTCCCTCCCTCCCTCCCTCCCTCCCTCCCTCCCTCCCTCCCTCCCTCCCTCCCTCCCTCCCTCCCTCCCTCCCTCCCTCCCTCCCTCCCTCCCTCCCTCCCTCCCTCCCTCCCTCCCTCCCTCCCTCCCTCCCTCCCTCCCTCCCTCCCTCCCTCCCTCCCTCCCTCCCTCCCTCCCTCCCTCCCTCCCTCCCTCCCTCCCTCCCTCCCTCCCTCCCTCCCTCCCTCCCTCCCTCCCTCCCTCCCTCCCTCCCTCCCTCCCTCCCTCCCTCCCTCCCTCCCTCCCTCCCTCCCTCCCTCCCTCCCTCCCTCCCTCCCTCCCTCCCTCCCTCCCTCCCTCCCTCCCTCCCTCCCTCCCTCCCTCCCTCCCTCCCTCCCTCCCTCCCTCCCTCCCTCCCTCCCTCCCTCCCTCCCTCCCTCCCTCCCTCCCTCCCTCCCTCCCTCCCTCCCTCCCTCCCTCCCTCCCTCCCTCCCTCCCTCCCTCCCTCCCTCCCTCCCTCCCTCCCTCCCTCCCTCCCTCCCTCCCTCCCTCCCTCCCTCCCTCCCTCCCTCCCTCCCTCCCTCCCTCCCTCCCTCCCTCCCTCCCTCCCTCCCTCCCTCCCTCCCTCCCTCCCTCCCTCCCTCCCTCCCTCCCTCCCTCCCTCCCTCCCTCCCTCCCTCCCTCCCTCCCTCCCTCCCTCCCTCCCTCCCTCCCTCCCTCCCTCCCTCCCTCCCTCCCTCCCTCCCTCCCTCCCTCCCTCCCTCATGCTATGTGTCAACTCTAACAGGTACATCAACTGGTGCACTTGGACAACAGCCATACCTTGGTGTAATTGTTGGGGTTCCTCTGGGCCTTGTGGTCACCCTATTGGTGGCATTGACTGTAGCTGTGGTGGGTGTGGTCCTCTGCAGGCACTACCGCAAGATAAAGGCGGGGTCATACAGGCTGATGGAAATGACTGATGCAGTGACCACCAATGACGATGACAGTGACTAGTTGTAGTGTTATGTTTGTGTATCCATCAATACCTTTGCTGAATCCATTGTTCCGTTTTGTATCCTATTCTGTTTATTAATGACATCATGATTATTATTCTGTTTCGTAATTCTTATTCTGTTTATAGCTGGATGATCTGACGTATATCAGTTTTTTTAGTAGAGCATAAGAAAAGAAATTATGGCAATCATGTTTATATATAGCATTTATAAGTAAATAAATTAAAACACTGTTTACAAAATAATTCATTATCACTTGATTGGCTGTAATTTGTTGTTTTCTACTCAACCAACAAATCCTACATATAAACTGATTGTAAAATTCATATTTCCTACTAAATCTGGGGGAAGGCATATCCCCTCTGGCCTCTGTACTGCATATAAATGATCGTCCAATTATGGTAGCTCTTGATACCACTGTGTATTCTCGTACCCTCAATATCATACATTCAAATGAACACATATAATGCATACATACAACAATACAAACAGTACCACGTATTTACACTAGTATATCCTTCCTAACTCTTCCAAGGAATATCGTACCAAGTACAAATAAACTGGTCATGATTTGAAGTGTCGTGAATACGATTAGCAACACACCCGATCCCACTGTTATAATATTGCCAATGTTCCCTATAATCAGTTGGATGGAGCCTGCAATGTAGTAAAACTGCCGACACTTAGAACGCATGGATAACGCTCACTCGTTCACACACTCGAACGTTACAAAAAGAATGTCCCCCCGGATCTGATAAGATAAGATTAGCTCGGATAAAGAGACTGCAGGTATCTTGTCAGGATTCATTGATTGAAGCATCGTGTTGGCGGGTATGAGAGAAGTCAGTTTAGAAACTTACTATTAGAGATATGCAACATATTTTATCGGCATTGACACCTAAATGTATAAAAGTGTAGCAGGCCAGAACATGCACCTATACCAATTAACCAATTTTGTTACTGCTAAGAGGGTCTGGATTTATAGTTCGATCGATATACGAATACTTTGGCTGGAACAATGTGCAAGCTTGTTAATCCACGATGGCAACATGCAGAAAGCTGCAGTATGCATTACGTCATTATCCATGTAGGAAAAAGGGTTCCCCCCCCCCGTCCCTGTTGTATAGCCTTACCGGGAACTTGCTTCTTTTCAATGGTCAGTCAGTCCAATCTGATTACTTAGAGGGGACCACGGTTCTCTGGTGGGAGGTAGGGGCTTTAAACTGATGAATATGTGTCATTGGAGAGGGAAATGATTACATGGAATGTAAACTTCCTAGAATTAAGCGCTGCTGTGCATAGATCTATCGCATAAAACTGTGGTTTTGTTCGGACGGTATAATCTAATTCACAAGGCTGTTTACAGACCTTGTCCCACTTGTTCTGACCCGTACGTGTACCCACAGATCTTTAAAAGGGTAATCTATAAATCATACCGAGCAGACACGTGATGAGAGGTCTTTATTCTAACTTGCAAATCGTTTACATCGAGTATTGTACTATAATTTACAATATTATTAACTGCATACCAAGGATTATTAACTAGTTAATAATCCTTTCTGGTACGTGTATGTGTACGTACGTACGTTGTACTTACGTACGTACGTACGGACAATTCATTAATAAATCCGTATTGATTAGGCTTCATTAAAGTTCTGGTTTAAAAAAAACAAACTTTTCTACATGATTTAAAAAAATTCTGAACAGCATCCTTCAGTAAAATGACGCAAAATAATATCTTCTTCGGACTTCTAGTAACGATGGTCGTTGTTGCAGCTCTTCCTTACTCCCTTGCCTCGTAAGTGAGCACGCAATGTTTATTGATACGATATCACGTTTTCGTACGCAGGAACGGAATTTGCTCGGTGACGATGTATCAGTATGGTTACGCACCAAGCATAGCTTCGGGTGTCACATACACCACACAGTACTTCACCTACGATTGCAGTACTTACGGCTGGGGGTGGTCGTACTGTCAAGGCTCTCGCAGTGTGTCCTCGTAAGTAACCTCGTGCCCTGGCCCCTTCGCTTTGGCTGTGAAGGTTTGGCTGCCAGATTATTGTCTTGATACTGCATGCACATGGTTAATATACTTCGTAGAGTGGAATGAATAAAAGAAATAAAATTAATATAATAGTCTGGGTATGAGACAAATGGCTGAGAACGAGAAACAGCACCCAGTGTTTGTGCAATGGAAACCTCACCCAGAGGTATTCAGTGATCTAAAAGGGTAACTCTTGTGGCAGAAATGATATGCCCATTGTGGCACACCAGATACAACGGCAATACAGTTAGTGTACGTTTATGTGCCTGCAGTGCATATATATGGCTGCAGCAGTACATGTAAAGGTTTCACAAATCGTTGTTTTGTACTGTGCAGGACCTATTACTACACCCAATACTATGGGGTCAGCTCCTACATTAGTTACCAGTGTTGTGCTGGCTATACTGGAGACCCATACTATGCTTGCTATCGTAAGTTTGTTAACTTATACATGTATAATGAGTGCATATATTTATATTAGAACAGTTATAAAGTTGTGAAATGATACAAATGTCAACATTGCACATAAGCATACATGTTGTACAGTAAGCCAGCATGTGTACTGTTTTCAAGAAGTCACATGTAAGCAGCTTTTCTTCATCTCTATGTCTTATGATAAAACTTAGAGGAACCTTCAGATTCATTACAATCAGATTTTAGAAGCATTCGGATGCATCATACTGATGAAAGTTGGTTTAAATATAAGTTTCAGGGATTTGTCAGCCATCTGGGGATCTAGGATTAGTTTGTAATGAATCAGCAGTATGAAGTATTGGGGGTGGACATGTGTGGCCTATTCCAGTATAACCATGAATCTGATTAGTGCCCATGCTTCCAGTACATGTACAATAGCATAGGGACTAATAAAATTCATGGTTACTGGGAAAGATGGTCATAACATATGCCTCCAACTTTAGTGCAATGTCAGAAACACAATAGAGTCTAGTATCATAATTAAAGAGGCCATAATTGTATATTATTTGATGATTGATTAACTTTGAATGTGGTTGTGGTTATGTATAGATCTAAGTTATGTACATATACCTAAATGTTGTGAACACACTAGATCTAACTGTTCAGTTTTATTTGTAAATTGCCATGTATGGTTAATGTAATCTATTGGCATGCATGGTACCAAAGAAATGAAATTGCAACAGAAAAAAAAAGAGAGCCAACTGCAAAATGAAGTTTAATTTATTCAGTCCTGGCAACAAAAGCATGCATGATCTTGTTTTAAAGGATATGTTTGTGGGATTATAGGTACTTGAAAGCCAAATATTTAAACTGGTGCAATGGAAACCCTATATTAGGTTGCCAATCCTCATTAGATCAATAGTATGTTTAAGGTCATCTCATATTAATGAAATTTTGGCCTAAAGTCATATGCATGTTATAATTCATATTCACTTCCTTTTCTGTTTGCAGCTGTTTGTAATAATCCCTATTGCCTGTACGGGTCTTGCACTGCTCCTAATGTGTGCACTTGCTTTGGTGGTTGGAGAGGTGTCTCATGTTCAGAAGGTTTGGTGTGCCCTTTATTGTCATGGTGGTAATATGTGTTCCCTGGTCCAGATATTAACGAATGCCAGAGAAATAATGGTGGCTGTGCACAACGGTGTACAAATAGTCCAGGGACCTATGCTTGCTCATGTTTTCAAGGCTACCAACTGTCAAGTGATGGTCTTCATTGCATAGGTATTTGTCACACTGCATATGTGCAGGGCATTGGGTTATTTATTGTAACGGAGTCCTGAAATCTAGACATCAATGAGTGCAGCACTAACAATGGAGGATGTCAGAGTATGTGTACCAACACCATTGGATCTTATTACTGCTCCTGTAGCCAAGGTTACCGACTTGACAATGATGGCCATCACTGTGCAGGTACATGCTGCTCCTGTACTGGTGTCAGGTGTCGTAATGATGCCCATATGCAGATATAAATGAATGTGCTAGTAACAATGGCGGATGTCAACAGACATGCCACAATGTGATTGGGTCATATTACTGTTCCTGTTTGGAAGGCTATTTGCTCAACAGCAATCAACTCTCCTGTGATGGTAGGTGATAGTGTTAAGGAAGTATGTGTAATTCCCATCCAAGAAAGGTTTATATGTATAATAATTTTAATTATAATAATTTTAATTTTTGTTTTTAAAGTAACGTTAAGGCCTCAAAAATAACAATAATGTATTAAATACATATGATAATTATCCAAGCTTTATGGCCGGCTCAATCTCCATTTAGTTAGGGCAAATGTGAGGGCTATTTTGTGCAGACCTGCCCTCATCAGGAATACATTTGAGTTTGTATGTTGTTTTGTGACTTGTGTTTAGTTATTGTTGCGTTTGTGTAAATAAAAATAAATAACAAATATGGACTACTATAACATAAAAGGAAATAAAATACAGATAAACAAGCACATAATATTAAATAACCTACCACCTAGACTAAATTAATAATATATCAGTAGCCTGCATCTGAGATGGTCCTTGAAAGAAGAGCCCTCACATTTGCCCTGACAAGGGTCATGCTCAACCTTTGATACAGGGCTGTGATGGCTGCAGGCTTTGGGCAGTTCTGACATTTATTACTGATATAATCTGATTTCAGATATTAATGAGTGTGCAGTTGGGAATGGTGGTTGTGATCAAGTTTGCACTAATCAAATCGGAAGTAACAGCTGTTCTTGTGATGCAGGATACAAACTTGCTTATGATCAGCACAATTGTATAGGTAAGTTTGTAATTGCAGGGTCTTATGCAGTTTGACAAGTACTTTAATTTAATTGTGTGTCAATGCCAAGAAAGTCAATGTTCTTTAAACAAATAGAATAGTAGGAATTGACCATTCGGCTAACAGGACTTTATGGTAATGATGTTTGATCCCCACCCCAATTGAATAAAAAATGAATAGGAAATTGGATGTGATTTATATAATAATAATGTGTATGAATTTAAAAAAAAAATCAGTTTTAATTAAAGTACATAATTTACAACAAATACACAAAAAATGATAATATTAATAGCCTATAGATCAGTAGTCCATCGCATTTAATAACAAACACCAAAAAACATAAGATAACAATAAAATAAAAACAAACCCAGACGAGGTATATAGGATTTGAAGGGAATGATGGTGTAATAAGTAGGGAAACAAGGGTTGGATAATAATTACAGAGAAATGAAATTCAGTAGCGGATCCAGGGGGGGGCTAGGGGGGGCTATAGCCCCCCCCCCCCCCCTCAAATTAAAAATTCATAGCATACTTGCATGGGTGTTTTAGGCGATAATACTAGTAATTCAGTGTAGAAATAACACAGCGTTCCCCATACCCCCTAGCTGGGCGGGAGGGGTGCCCCCTCCCGCACCCTCCCCGGGACGGCTCCGCCTACAGTCAGCCCCTCCCCTTTTCAGCCCCCCCCAACCGTCCATGCTGGATCCGCTACTGAAATTCCTATATTTAGCACATACTGTGTTCTTGTGCACTAGATTGATAGACTGATAATGATTAAATGCATCTAATATTAATAGTATCATAATAAAGCATCATCAAGCAATGTGCTATCTAATAGCCATTAAGGCCACCATTATATGCCAGTGTCTTATGATTAATGCATAAAGTAGCTCCAATAGTAAAAAGAGATGGATGTACGGTATAATGCCTATGTGTTGGGCCTTACTATTATCATTCAAAAAAAACATTACATTTTAAGTCTACTCTAAGCCTATCAGTATAATCGGCATTCTTTGAAATAGTTTTTGTCTCGAGCTATTCGAAAGTCAAGGTAAAACAAGCTGAAGAACCAGAATCAGGAGAAATTTGGGACTGGGAACGAGAACGGGTAGGATCACTTTGTGGCATAAACTGCTAATTTCTGTTTTCTTATTTGATTACCAGCAGGCTAAACAATATGATTGTTAGGAGACTTGTAAGAAGCAGGCCACGTTTTTAATGACTTTCATAATACAAGTCAGATCCTGATGCTGAATAGCTAAGCTAAGAATGATGCAGTGAAGTGTGATATTTGAGGCAATGTTTATAACATCCCATCCACTCCTCCCTTTAATGCATGAGCCTCAAAGGTATAAATTGGTGGCTCTGATGATGGCAAACAATAGCCTAGCTCACAACCATCCAACTAACTTTATACAAAGTAATAGCCATTCAAATTGCAAATTTCTTGAGAGACGTTAACCTTTAATCTGCGTGAAATGATCCTGAATTCAGGATCGGTAAAATCCTGAATTCAGGATGGTGTGTTCTGCCGTTTATAACAACCATTGCAATGAAAATTAAAATCATTAAAACATAAAAGCTGTTTGTTCCAACAATGGTGCACACATTCTATAGCATGGAATAATTTTTATCATCTAGAAAGCTGCCCAAACTTCAAGGATGCATAAGCACTTTCGTTGCTCCCGCGTACATAAATTGTAATGCTTACAAAGACAATTGAACATATCAATTTTACTCCTTTTCACTACTTATTGGTGGTAGCACCTCCAGACTCTTGGTAGAAGTTGTATTTTTATCAAACTTGTACACAAAATAATAGAAAAGTGTAATTTATTATCACTGTCCGAGCATCCGCCCCTTCTTTTTATGTCCCAACAGTACTGGTGACAGCATTTCTACCAATGCCAGGCATTTCTGCATCACTCTCAACGACAGAAATGCTTTTTTATTTTTATTTTGCAGAAGCTCACCATCGTACCACCCGCTCTGACTCGCTTCGCTTAGTCCGCCTTGAGTTAATTCGATGCTTGTACCGCCTGTGTCCCATATTGTTTAATTTGCTAATATGGCTCTCCTTACAGATCTTAGTAACAGTTTCTATCTTGAAAGTAAGTTTCCTGCTCTTTCCTCAACCTTATACCCGACTTTGAAGGTAACCGAGGCATTATTTGCGAACGAAAATGTAAACTAAGCCTAAACATTGTTTTTTCTTAAAGAAATAAAAATTTGAATGACTAAAATGGATAGCGCTGTTTAGATGAAAGCCTATAGAAGCTAAATATTTTTAAAAAATCATCAATACCGTTCGAATTTATGTCGATACGAGTGGCGTAAAGTCATCCTTAATTCAGGATTTCCATCCTGAATTAAGGATGAAAATAGATTAAAGGTTAAGATACATGTCATTAGTAGAGTGCTTGCTAGAATTGTAATGAGATATATTTGTGGCACTGGTGAGTTTCTTTTATAACTGTAAATGTAAATTGTATTCACAGATCTACCAGTTCTCACTGTGTCTGCTCTATCCACTTCAATTTCAATAATGTGGGCCATAAATGCCACAATGGAGGAGTATGAAATCACACACACCTACGTTGGACCCTGTCCTGGGAGTATAGACAGTGGAACTGCTACAGTGCCTGCTAATTTGACTTATTACACTATTATTGGTGTGTATGGGTTCAGTGTATACAATATTACTGTGGCTGGACTGAAAGATGGAATCTGGTATCAGTCAAGCCAGCAGGCTAGTACACTTCCAGCAGGTAACGAAAGCTCCATCTTCATGAATGTATATATACATGTACTTCTTGTTTGACACAGTACCTGTTGGTTATCCTTCAAATGTTGCTTTGTTTGAACTGAATTCTACCTTACTGACTATTTGCTGGAGTGAAGTTCAATGTGGCCTACAACGCAGTGAGATTGTCGCCTACATGGTAAAGTATGGAACACTGCTTGGTAACAAGACAGCTGTTGAAACTGAAGGCACATGCTTCACTGCTAGTGCACTGGTACCATATACTGGTTACACGTTTGAAGTTGCAGCTGTAAATACACTAGGACTCAGTGGACCCTTCAGTCCTCCATTGAAAACTGAAACTCTTCTTGGTTAGTATCAAGTTATAAAATGCATTAATGCAACGTTGTTCTAAAAATTGTACAGTGCTGTCACAATTAGCCTGTCAAAGCAATGGCAGTACGAGAGGGTTATAGTCATTGCAGAAATTTAATATTTTGTATATGCCATGTCATCATTACCTACTGCCATGTCACCATTACCTACTGCCATGTCACCATTACCTACTGCCATGTCACCATTACCTACTGCATGTCACCATTACCTACTGCCATGTCACCATTACCTACTGCCATGTTACCATTACCTACTGCCATGTCACCATTACCTACTGCCATGTCACCATTACCTACTGCCATGTCACCATTACCTACTGCCATGTCACCATTACCTACTGCCATGTTACCATTACCTACTGCCATGTCACCATTACCTACTGCCATGTCACCATTACCTACTGCCATGTCACCATTACCTACTGCCATGTTACCATTACCTACTGCCATGTCACCATTACCTACTGCCATGTCACCATTACCTACTGCCATGTCACCATTACCTACTGCCATGTCACCATTACCTACTGCCATGTCACCATTACCTACTGCCATGTCACCATTACCTACTGCCATGTTACCATTACCTACTGCCATGTCACCATTACCTACTGCCATGTCACCATTACCTATTGCCATGTCACCATTACCTACTGCCATGTTACCATTACCTACTGCCATGTCACCATTACCTACTGCCATGTCACCATTACCTACTGCCATGTTACCATTACCTACTGCCATGTCACCATTACCTACTGCCATGTCACCATTACCTATTGCCATGTCACCATTACCTACTGCCATGTCACCATTACCTACTGCCATGTCACCATTACCTACTGCCATGTCACCATTACCTATTGCCATGTCACCATTACCTATTGCCATGTCACCATTACCTATTGCCATGTCAGTGTCATTGCCTACTGCAATGTTACCATTACATATTGTTAAAGTTGTTATAGAACTATTTAGGATGAAAGGTATTTTAAGTGTCCAAATGTATGAGGCACAGATTAATGGGCAGGTGGGATGCTAGCCTGGAGATGTTGTCTGAGCCACATGGCCTCAATTGCCACAGGTCTCCTCTGCCAATGGAATGCGGGAATAATAATATTTATTGTGTACCTCTATTATTTAGCTGATATCACATCCTAGGGGCATGCTGAATAATCTGTGTACGAGTGCCCATGTAAAATGTAAAAGAGAATTACCCACCTTGAGTCCTTAATAAAATATTTAGCCAATTAAGGTGTTGTGTGTATTAATTTTATTATGACACCTGCAATCCTGCATTTAATATGCACACATCAAAGGTTCTCCAACCATTGTCAAAAAGCAAACACTCTCTCCCACATCTGTGCTGCTCACATGGTTACCAAGTGATGGGGATAGGCTTACCAACTACACAATTTCTTATACATATGAGGGAAGATGCAGTGGTATCGCCGAAAGCTATGCACTGGAAATGGTGACTTCTACCAATTGCATCATTGAGGGGTTGGAAGAGTTTAGCATCTACACTGTGACTGTCATGGCAGCGAGAGGAGATGAGGTGACTGAAATTAACTGCACTGTGATTACTCCACCTGCAGGTATGATAAGTGTTCTGGCTCCTTTTGTTATTCATTCCACGTTGCTTGTACATAGCCCCTTCTGCTCCACCGACAAGTGTGGTAAACACATCCAGTACATCCACAAGCATAACAGTGGCATGGAACCAAGTTCCTTGTATCCATCAGAATGGTAATATTTCCCGATACACAATTTGTTATGGAAGTATAAATATGAATGAGACGGCTACGTGTGATGACTCCTCTGCTATGATGTATACTGCTACTGGCTTGGAGCCTTACACAGAATACACCTTTCAAGTTGCAGCTGTGAATGCTGATAATTCCTCAGGCCCATTCAGTGAACCCATTAATGTTGCAACACTTCAACGTAAGTGAATTCACACAGCGTATATGGTACAATGGTTGTTAATTGTAAATCTTTTTAAAAACAATAGCAATCTCTCCCAAAATGGACATTGTAACTCCGGTTAGTATTCCAATACATGCCATGAACTATTCTGTGACCTGCAAAGTATATATTCCAATGGAAGCACTGGGGACAGTCACAATGAAATGGTTTGGTCCTACCGACAACCTCACTGCAATCAACAGCATTGTTTTGTCTAATATCGGAGGAGCAACTTTAAATTTTGACTTGGTATTCTCCCCTATATATACCAGAGATGGAGGATGGTATTCTTGTGGCATTTCATATGAGTTGTATCCAGTTGGCTCAATCAAGAAAATAAAATTGAATGTTGAAAGTGAGTATCTTAACGAACTCTCTTTGCTCAGTGCACTATAATGCTAATGCTGGTCTGTTAAATTTTATTATTTAATCATTTTATATTTAGGTATGTGTGGAGAAATAAACATTTAAATGCATGTGAATGAGATATGTATGTCCAACATCCTTTTGTGCTTAATTATAATTTAGATTCACACCTGAAAAGTTACTTGCATAATAGAGAAAGAAAAAATATATATGAAAGACTGCAGCTAATTCCCACCCTCAATTTGTTATCACTGTTGATGGGCTAGTTTAATTGCCTTGCCAGGCATGTATTCATTATTATGCTTATTTGGCATTGTAGTTCGTAACATTAGTAGCAGTTCTGTTTTAATAAATTATGTTTAACCACTTGCAACAGAACAAAGCATACCTGTCATCTTGTTCGATCTTACATGTAGCTTGTGTGGGCAAGGTGCCCACATACAAGAGACACAATTTTCTGCAACGGTAACCATGCTCCTTATTTTGATCTACCAACATTTATATGTGCATATTAACACCGCGTCCGTGAAATTCGAATGTTTTTTTGGCCTATTTTGTCGAACTCACTTTTTGGAAAATTAGTCGGAAGGGTTCCAATAGCCACAAATAGCGGTGTACCTAGTAGTTCAACTCCCTACACGATGTTTGGAGCTACTTTCAGCCTTGTAACCACTTCCGCCGAGGACCTGCATCTGTTTAGAGTCGAGAGGGTAAGACTGTTACCGGAAAAAGGACACTTTTTTCTGACAAGGTTTCAGAATTTAAAAATAACATAGACATGCTCAACTGGATCGGATAGGTAGCACTTGAACAAATTCTGGCAATAGCCTATCGTGTTAGCGTAGAAACAAACAATAAAACTCTTTTGGATCTCGTCTCCGGACCTAAATGCCTAATTTTGGCCATAGGTAATGTACTTTTACGTGTTTATTGACGTCACGCGAGTCTGAGTTACAATACGTCACTACGATAAGTTACTATAAATATGCACCACGTGAGACAAAACACCGCCCTTTTTCCTCCAGTTGTTCGTTCCCGTCCGGTTATTTGATCATCTCGTACCCAGATATAAATCAACTACACTGATCTATGTAAGTCCTCGAACGAGGTGAATAACTGTAAGTGAGTTTTGTACAAGAACTAAGCTAACTGCCGACACAGTATTGATTGTGGCCTCCTATTCATACCAAATGACATTTAAAATCGTATCTAAAGCGGCTCTTAATTGTCTAGAAAAAAAGTGTCCCCAGCAGCGCTTCGTAACCGAAAAACATCAAACCGCGTCACTTTGAACACATACAGGTCCGTGTCCATGATAGATATAAGGCAGACAACAATGCCAAATGTATTGGCGATAGTTGAACTGTATAAAAAATATGCTTTTCCAGACAATTGGGGCGTTCCGACTAATTTTTAAAAAGTTGAGTTCGACCAAAAAACATTCGAATTTCACGGACGCGGTGTTAAATAACTCGGTCAGATCAAACTGCAGTGGTGACAATGGGGAAGTGGCATCTTCCACAGAAAATTACTTCTGTAAAGTATAATAAACGTGACCACTTTTGAAATTAAATGTATACGAGCTGAGCCTTCTATCACATAATGGAGAATAATGCACTATATATGTCAAAACATACATGCTGTTCTAAAAACACACTCACATGTATACATAAAATGCACTTGAAGCACTATAGAAATTCACAAGTCTAGAGTAGATTAGTAAGTTGCATGATTTTAGGTAGCAAGAATTTCACCTTCACTCAAACCTTTCTAGACTTAACAGCCAGACATCTAATGTCATTGTTCCCCCACTTTATAATTCGACTGTATATAGCTCTACATGTATTCCATCATAAATATTGTTTTTGCAGTGTAATGAAGTGTATATTTCCACTGCAGGTGATGCACTATTTCAGGTGAAGATTGGACCTATAACTAACTGCATTCACCTATGGCCATTGGCTGAGTATGAATTGATGTTTGAAACACATAACAACCCACAGCTTGAAAACATACAGGATGCACTTTTCTCAGCAGTTGAAGATCTTGTTAAAGAACACTATGGCTATTGTGAGGCTGAATTTATTGACTGGGTCATCAGCTGCAAGGCCAACAGTCATGAAGTTGTGTTCAAATATTCCCTTCACCTGAGCAGTGACCATTGCAACTGCAGTGGTACTGAATTTATTTTGGCTGTAGAAAAGTGGGTGGAGTCATCAGGAACAGTTGAAATGGGAAGATATCAGATGTATGCTAACTCAACATGCCAACCTGTAAGAATAGAATCACTGGATGGCCATGATTGTTTGAGCAAGAAATTAGAAAACTAGGGATACTGATAGTTAGGAACAGAGAGTTTTGCCTTTGTATCCTTTTGAACTATGACTTTGTGAATGGTGGATTCTCTGAATGCAATAAAAAACTGTGTATATGCCAAGGCTGACATACATGTAGGCACATGTACATGTATATTAGCCTACACGTACATGTATATTAGCCAACATGTACATGTATGTCAGCTTACATGTATTTGCATGTGCCTACACTGTGTGTAGACACCAAGGAGTGTGACTACATGAATCTAGCCCCCTGGCCCTCTGGAGCCAGGGTGTGGTGATGCCCTTATAATTCTGGGTGCAAGCAGTGGCAATTGCGCTGCTTTCTGAGTTGAAATTTGTTATAATAGGCTTGTTGTGTATTGCATGAGCTTTCCAATCTAATATCATGTGTAATATATAGTTCCCAGTCTTACATGGCTGGCAAGGAAATCCAAAACAATCACACGGCTGATCTGTGCACAATGGATAGCTTGTCAGTTTCCTAAATAAACTCTCCCATGCATTAGCCATTTTGATAGGAGTTTGAATCAAATGCAAGGGGACCAGAGGTGATAAAACAGTACTTCTGGATTCTCTGCCAAACATGAGGAGGACAAATGGTGATATGATTTGTGTTCAGCATGCGCAGTGAGATAGGCAAAGAACTATTAAATGGTAAGTAATGTTCCCATTCATAGTATTTTTCCACATCAAAAGGAGGTGTTCTTCATTTGTTGCAATGATTAGATGCTCGTGGCTTAATGTACTAATTTCATGAACATCCTGATATATATAGTGAGGTCATCTTTGTGTGCTTTCTAAAGGCTGTCCAATGGTTGCCCTGCTCTAAGCATTCCTCTGTATAATGTTGCAATGTTGTACTGTTGTTCTGAGGCTTCTACTGTACTGGCACAAATAATGACATGGCCATTTTGCTCCAGTACAGCTCCTAATCCAAGGGCACTTGCATCAGCCTGTAGGTTGAAGCTAGGAGAATTGTGGTCAAACACTTTAGGTAGGTCATTAATGGGGCATTCACAAGATGCTGCTTAAAGTCAAAAAAATTCCACAGCACTCTGTAGGGTGTTACTGTGGCAAACTTGTTAACATACCTTACATAGTAGGACGTGTGGCCAAAGAATTATAGAATGGAATGAACATTCTATATTCTTGAACCTTACATTGACCAGGCATCATCTGATTTCTTAAGCTTCTTGAAGGCCATAAGCAAATTTAATTTATGTTGCCATTTCACAAAGGTTTTAAAAAATGGGGGTCATGTAGACATTAGTAAATAGAGATAACAAATGATATATTTTAATTAGTCTTATTATGTGTAACAAGACTATGATTATTATTAATCAATTTAAATGATAATGAATTGAGCCAAAATGATCGAGTTCTATTTCATTTGAATATCATTAAAACCCAAATATGTTTGGAGTCATCCTTATTAGTTTATACAAGTGACTTAAAAAAAAAAACACGAATCTTACAACAAAAAAAAATCAAAAGTGTAAAAACAAGGATTGACAAACTAGGTCTGAATACTGACAGAAAAATTTAGCTTGAAAGTACATTCATTTTCTGAACAAGATTATGTTCCTCTCTCAAGCAGGCAAGTAGATGTTCTTCCAAAGAGAAGCAACTAGATCTAGCTTGTTTTAAGTACAAGACTGAACATTGTGCTCCTCACCACAAAACAAGTATTTGACAGCATGTTGGAAACTTCTAAGGATAGACAATAGGATCAGACTTAATCCATAATCATGTTATGTCATAAGGTAAGTTGACGGGCTGGGTAGTTTTGGAGCTAAATGACGAGAAGGTTTATGTTGTTATGCGCTAGAGGTTCTTCTGACTATGTATTCAATCCTCGAATCATTTGCATTATAATCAACTAACTCACAATATGAACCTACTCTTCTGTGGGATTTTTTCAGGGTCAAACAGTAGAGTCTAGCTGTGTTACCAGTTGTTGCCCAGTCTCTCCAGCCTACTACTAACCTTAATGATCATTGCTAATATTCTCTTCTTTGCTTCTTTCCTTTCTTCTTTGCATTTACCTTTGGAAAATATGATTCAATGGCATTATGCATGTAAGTTTCTAAGAAAAACTGCTGGCATGTCCCAGTGTTGGAAGCTTGGGGCACCTGCATGCATGTCAGATCCATGTTTAGGTAAGAGGTGGTAGATTAAGTTAGTAGTTTAATAGGGGAGGGGTGGTAGTTTAGGTAGGGGTGAGTAGGTAAAAAATAAATAAATAAATACTGCATCTGTTTTGTGGTGGCTATGTTACACTGTGGGGTTCAGACCCGGCATAACTTTCAGCAGGAGTAATCAAATCACTTCAAAATGTGTTTGTAACCTCCACCAACACTATACCACCCCTCAGCTACCTAAACTACCACTCTCACCCAACATAAAAAAACCCATCCCTCCCCTACATAGACAACCAACCCAACCCTACCTATGCGCCCCCTAAACTACCATCCCTCCTCTAACTAACTACCAAGGCAACTTAAATTACCACCAACTACCACCCCCTTAGCAGGTGATGTAGATATCTCAAAATATAATTTATAAATATCATGCTTGAAGGGCGTAGGGGGACAATTTCCGCAAAAAGAGGACACAAAACATACACTAACAGTTTATGTCTCTGAACAGAATCTGTTCCGCTGATGATCTTCTTTGATTTGGTAATGATTTCATGATAAATGTATACGTATTCTACTCTCTCCCATATTTACCTCCGCGCATAGTCGAACGTTGTAACTTCTGTATATCTCTGTTTACATCCTTGCTGCACGGCGGTAATTAATCGCGCGATTTGTCGCTTGTAATGTGGGAAAATACATGTATATCCGCCCTAACGCATGTGTTTATTCTGTCCTCTATATAACTTCTTTATTATACAGGACAGTCCATAATGGAGTTTAAACGGTATGATTTTGCGTACATTTCAATTACGCGTGTCAACTTTGACGCTCGTTTCTGGAAATATATTATCGCGTTAGGTGACTTCTCGTACCGCCTCGTTCCCACCGATCTACGAATACGATTGACGTACATGTACCATCGGAAATGGATTTTGTGTTAACAGGCAATTAATGAAGTTTGAGCCGAAATTGCGTCGAATGCAAATGCACGATTGATTACGCCTCGATTTATAATATTTGATCGACGTGCGCGTGATGAAATTTGACCTAAATGGAGTTCAATAAGCATAACACACACATGCACTCGCACACACACATTCACTCGCGCGCACACGCACACGCACACGCACGCACGCACACACATACACACACACCACACACACACACACACACACACACACACACACACACACACACACACACACACACACACACACACACACACACACACACACACACACACACACACACACACACACACACACACACACACACACACACACACACACACACACACACACACACACACACACACACACACACACACACACACACACACACACACACACACACACACACACACGGGCATTTTGCTGCATGAGCAAGAAGCGTCAAAACTATAGTACAAATTCATTACATTTCCTGTGCGTAGATTTGGCATAAAAACAACATGCATGTCCTTGTAAGGAAATGTGGGAGTATATGACAGTACCAGCAGTCAGCTGAGCTATAGTATAGCCTATACATGTATACTGCAAGTACCAGTCTGAGTAAAAGCACTGAAAGCTGTGTGAAATAGTAAGTACTAAATTACCAAATTTTTCGAGGTACGGGTATTATATTTTACAACGCCATGAAATCCTTATATTTACTACGGCTGTTTCTAATATTGATTTTTATCAACAAAGTCAGTGCGTTCTGTGTCTATCCGAAAGGCGAATCGACTAGCGAATGCGAATACTTCGCAACTTACGTCAATAACTCCGTTTATTTTCAGTCGAATTCTGAGTTTTACTTCCATCCTGGAGTACACCTTCTGGAATTTTCTATCGTTGCCGTGAACCAAGTGAACAACATTTCTTTTATTGGAAATGCAGGCACCACGATCAATGCGTCGATCATTGAATGTCGCGGTTCCAGTGGTTTTATCTTCAATGGAACCACCAACCTTACCATTGCTAATCTAACCCTTGTTGGTTGCACTATACTACAGCAAGATCAAAATGCATCTGTCTATCTTATGAATGTTTCCAATGTTTTGATTGATGGAGTTACAATACAATACAGTTCAGAAAACGGAATATCGGTGTCATCGGCTACGGGATATTTTTTTGTTCAGAATTCATTATTTCAGAATATTTTGAATACAGCCATTTATAGTACTAACAGCGGAATCAGCATATTAACATCTGTCTTCAATTCTTGCAGCATAGCCACGCACTCCGTACTGCAGAACATCAATATCAGTGGGTGCACATTTATTCAGAATAACATTAGCATGAGAGTAGATAATGCGACATCCTATGTTCGCAGCTCCAATATCCAGCTTGGAGTAGGCTTGAGTTCTGAATTTTCGGAGGTCTACATTAATGATTGTTTGTTTGGAAATCTGACTACTGCTTTAGAATTGAAGTATTCTCACTCTGTCATAAGTATGTCTACGTTCAGAGACTCGAAAAGTGGTATAATTATAACTGGATTGAATGGCATGGGTACGTATACGACAGTGGAGAGTTGCAATTTCACCAGAATAGTCCTTAATCCTGCTGTTCAAAGCACGTATAGTGATTTCATTTTTGTGCACAGTTGCAATTTCACAGATGTTCACATCGGTGTGTATGTACGTAATGGATTAAACAACACAATTTCAGAGTGTGCTTTTGATAATAGCCAATCGTCATCAACATATTTCAGCGCAGGAGTCGTCACTTCTGAAGTTGCAAATGTATGCATACATTTTAGCACATTCAGTTATATCTCTTGTGGAGTTACATTTTATGGTACAGCTCTCTCCACCATCACAAATTCCACTTTCAAGAATAATGAAAATGCGGGTTTCTTCCAACTCGGAAAAGTGAACATCACGGACTGCTTATTCATGAACTACAGCAACACAGCTCTAATTGCCATATCTAACACAATTAGCCTTAGTGGAAACACAAGGTTTCTCTACGGTCGAAGCCTTGATGACGGTGGAGCTCTATATCTTGTGAATACAATAGTTACTTTGGTCGCCCCAGCAAACATCACATTCATCAATAACTCCGCAAGTATAAAAGGAGGAGCAATCTATGCAGAATATATATTGCAGCCAAACAGGTTGGATAATTCTGCGATTTTTAACACCCCGTGTTTCCTTCAGTATTACGACCTGTACGGAACGTTGAATAATCCTGGAATTAGAATTTATTTTGAAAACAACTCTGCATCAGAATCGGGCAGCACAATATATGGATTACGTCCAGAGTGCAGCTTAGGACTGTCTTTCGTACCCAACTACATGTATGGCATGTATGGCACAACAGCTATCAACATCTTGAGTGCTCTCAGCAATCTGCCAATTAATTCAACACACTTAGCAACTGATCCGTTCTCATTGTGCGTTGTCGATGGCAATAATAAAACTGAGTGTCCACCTAACTCCATTGGTGTCTACAATTTTTCATTATACCCTGGACAGAGTATACATCTATCCTTTGTCACTATTGATGATTATAATGGTACAACCCCTGCTATCGTGTACGTGCAGGACTCCATAAATCTTGCTATTGTTGATACTTTTCGAACTGGAAAGAAACCACTGGCATATGAATTGTCAACGAAACTAGGCAACAAAACGTTGTACTTTGTGACAGATGCTATAAGTAATAATTTTTTTAACGATCTCAATAACGGACTTAACATCACTATTCAAATCTTGCCCTGTCCTTTTGGATTCATCTTGGGCAAAGATCCAGAGGATGGAAAATCGACCTGTACGTGCGGTCCATTTTTTCAGAACCAGACCGGAGTAAGCTGTAATATCACCGATGTGCGAATATACTCTCCCTTGCAGAGCTGGGTAGGTAATATTTCAGACGGCCATCTTGCGTTCTACGAATACTGTTCGTACGAACTGTGTGTCGAGACGACAAGTGTGCAATTAACTGATCAAGATGAGCAGTGCAGAAACAACCGCTCTGGAGTATTGTGCGGGAGCTGCAAGGCTAATCTCAGTGAAGTATTCGGCAAACCGCAATGCATGAATTGTTCCAACTGGTACCTATTTTTGATTCTCCCATTTGCCATTATGGGAGTAGCGTTGGTGGCTCTGCTATTGGTTCTCAATCTCACAGTTTCGAATGGGATGATAAACGGGTTCATATTTTACGCCAACGTGGTAAAGTTAAACAATTCGTACTTTCTTCCAATTACAGTGTCAAATCCTTTCACAAGCTTCTTATCCACTCTTATAGCATGGCTAAACCTTGATTTTGGTATCGTGCATGTTTTTATGACGGTATGAATATATATGCTAAAGTGTGGCTTCAGTTCGTTTTCCCGGCTTACATCCTTAGCTTGGTAGGAGGAATAATTGTAGCTGGAAAGTATTCGGCTACTATCTCTAAGCTATGTAGGTACAGTGTGGTCCCAGTGCTGGCTACGCTAGTATTACTGTGCTACACGAAACTTTTGAGCAATGTCATAATCATCTTTTCATTTGACAATCTTATCGTTGATGGTACGTCTGCACCTCTCTCTGTATGGAGGTACGACGGAAACGTGGCATTCTTTGGTGCAGGACATACACTTTTATTTGTAGTAGGACTGGTTGTAACCGTGTTTTTCATCACCCCATACATGCTTCTAATGCTGCTTTCCCCAATCTTGCTCAAGTTATCTCATCTGAAGGTTGTTTCATGGATCAATAGACTGAAGCCATTCCTTGACTGTTATGAGGCTCCATTCCTACCAAAGCATCGATTTTGCACTGGCATTCTACTGATTGCTCGCATCATAATTTCTACAATGAAGGCCATCAATTTTTCTGGAAAGGACAGTTTCAACATGGTTATTAATATTGTGGTGGTCTTGTGCTTGCTAGTGTACTTGACGAGGTTTAAAGTTTATAAAAGTTGGTTAATCTGTATCACAGAGATGTTTCTACACATTAACTTCATTCTTCTATGCCTTTTTCGTTTGCTTTTCCAAAGCACCTTTTCCTCTAATGGGGAATCAGAGAATGAATATGCAGTGACATACAGTTTGGGAGTAGGAAGTGCGGTGGTAGTGTTCTTTGGAATCATTATCTATCGAGTATATGGACTGATCAGAAAGCAAAAAGCACAAGAACAGAGTGCTGACAAAGACATGCATCCTGAGGTTACAAGAGATGCGGTCAACTATACCTTAATGGAACTCAGTCCTGATACAGGTGACCAAATGAACAAAAATAATAGCAAAACGCCAAGTGAATCATGGATGTACCGAGAAGTATTATTGAGCATGTAAGAAAAACAACACATGTACGGATGTATAATGCACAATTATTTCTTGCACTGCATGCATGTATGCTGCTTGGATCTGTTGCATAACTCATAACAAATTGTGGTTGCATGTGTTTTATAGACGCATGCATGTAACTAGTAGCAAAATATATACTGTACAAGTATGATAACTTTTACCAGGATTGACAACAACTTCATGGCTTCAGTGCACTTGGAGGCAATATAACTAGGTAGTGGCTAAAGGATGACAAGGTGGGGCACCTGAGAGCTAGGCCTTCATAGCTGATGGGAACATGTCTGTGTCACTGGCTGAATATCTCACATTTGGCCAATTAAGATAATATGTAAGCCAAGTGAGGAGCCAAGCATATCTATGAAGGGATCGGCTTATATGTTCAAACTAATTAGTGGTCCAATTAGCAACCAACCGTTTATATACGCATGAGCGTCTAATCAGCTTGCGCTTACATGTACACTAATGGCTGATTAAATTCAAAAGCTACACGAATGCAAACGTTTTTGGGTGCTAATTGAACCACTACATTTGTTTACTTGTGAACTGTCACAAATACATGTACATATACATTTCGTCTTCTATTTTACATTCAAGTTTTATATCAAATTTCATGGTACTATGACAAAATGATTTATGATGTGCTCAATTTGACTGCTCATCAAAGTTACAAGGCACTATTATAAACATGTAATTAGTAATATATACACCTCAATGCAAGTGTTACTCTTAGCTTCAACTTTGCTTGTCCTGATGAATATTTTTTACTCAAGATTCACAAAACGTTCTTGTGCAAAAAAAAAAAATCTAAATCAATAAACAAAGCATATCCTTCATACACATGAATGGCAAATTTCTATTTGGTGAGGTCCAATCCCTTGAGAAGAGCACACAATGAACAATATGCGTCTAAGTCATTTGAGGTGGGATAAGGAGAAAGTAACTTGACGTGATGAGGAAACATGGCCTTGAGTTGAAGGGACCGTTGAACCAAAAGCAAATCTTTGTTCCTTGGATAATGACGCATACCATGAACCCTGTTCATGTTCCTCCGACTTGCTTTGAACCTTGGTGTATGTTTATATTGGAGTAACGTGAGTTCATGAGAACAAAATGCACATACCCACCAAAATACATAAACACTGCTATCATGTGAAGTGGTTTTATTTTATTTCACGTTATCAACCTGTATATATATGTATATGCAACGCTTACTTTTGACACTCAGGCCAATATATTATGTACAAAAGGGTGTTCTATAAATAGAATATTAATCCAGTCAGTCGATAACCAGTTATGAGAGCTTACTAATTGTATTGCCAGTGATTAAAACCATATGTTGTCACATAGTTTTCCATTACCCACTCTAATGCATACACTGAATACTACAGTACTACAAGCAGCCAGTTTTAATGCCAAAATACGAAAATAAATAGATTGGAATGTGGTAAATGGATATTTGGTATCATCCTTGAGCACAAAAAATTTGTTAGAAACAGAGCGCTGTAACAGAGGGTCACAATGTGGCAATGTTGGCATGAGGCTGCCTTGCCATATACAGTGTAGACGCATGAATGGAAGAGAAGGGACTGCCACTGTACTCTTTAGTCAATAGTTCCCTGTGGCATATATGTGTTTACGTCTCAATGGGCTAAATTTGCCCTACTCTGTCATTGTATTTTCATGTATATTTAGGAGATTATCCGGCAAAACCAGGCTTAGGGTACATGTGCACATATTTTGTATGCAGCATGAAAATGCGGCTACCAACTGTCAAGTGATGGTCTTCATTGCATAGGTATTTGTCACACTGCATATGTGCAGGGCATTGGGTTATTTATTGTAACGGAGTCCTGAAATCTAGACATCAATGAGTGCAACACTAACAATGGAGGATGTCAGAGTACGTGTACCAACACCATTGGATCTTATTACTGCTCCTGTAGCCAAGGTTACCGACTTGACAATGATGGCCATCACTGTGCAGGTACATGCTGCTCCTGTACTGGTGTCAGGTGTCGTAATGATGCCCATATGCAGATATAAATGAATGTGCTAGTAACAATGGCGGATGTCAACAGACATGCCACAATGTGATTGGGTCATATTACTGTTCCTGTTTGGAAGGCTATTTGCTCAACAGCAATCAACTCTCCTGTGATGGTAGGTGATAGTGTTAAGGAAGTACATGTAATTCCCATCCAAGAAAGGTTTTATATGTATATATATTTTTAAAGTAACGTTAAGGCCTCCAAAATAACAGTAATGTATTAAATACATATGATAATTATCCGAGCTGTATGGCCGGCTCAATCTCCATTTAGTTAGGGCAAATGTGAGGGCTATTTTGTGCAGACCTGCCCTCATCAGGAATACATTTGAGTTTGTACGTTGTTTTGTGACTTGTGTTTAGTTATTGTTGCATTTGTGTAAATAAATAACAAATATGGACTACTGTAACATAAAAGGAAATAAAATACAGATAAACAAGCACATAATATTAAATAACCTACCACCTAGACTAAATTAATAATATATCAGTAGCCTGCATCTGAGATGGTCCTTGATAGAAGAGCCCTCTCATCTGCCCTGACAAGGGTCATGCTCAACCTTTGATACAGGGCTGTGATGGCTGCAGGCTTTGAGCAGTTCTGACATTTATTACTGATATAATCTGATTTCAGATATTAATGAGTGTGCAGTTGGGAATGGTGGTTGTGATCAGGTTTGCACTAATCAAATCAGAAACTACAGCTGTTCTTGTGAAGCAGGATACAAACTTGCTTATGATCAGCACAATTGTATAGGTAAGTTTGTAATTGCAGGGTCTTATGCAGTTTGACAAGTACTTTAATTTAGATTGAGATTAATTGTGTGTCAATGCCAAGAAAGTCAATGTTCTTTAAACAATTAGAATAGTAGGAATTGAGCATTCGGCTAACAGGACTTTATGGTAATGATGTTTGACCCCCGCCCCAATTGAATAATATTTAAAATTAAATTGAATAGGAAATTGGATGTGATTTATATAACAATAATGTGTATGAATTTTAAAAAAAATATCAGTTTTAATAACAAACACCAAAAAACATAAGATAACAATAAAATAAAAACAAACCCAGACGAGGTATATAGGATTTGAAGGGAATGATGGTGTAATAAGTAGGGAAACAAGGGTTGGATAATAATTACAGAGAAATGAAATTCCTATATTTAGCACACACTGTGTTCTTGTGCACTAGATTGATAGACTGATAATGATTAAATGCATCTAATATTAATAGTATCATAATAATAAAGCATCATCAAGCAATGTGCTTGCTATCTAATAGCCATTAAGGCCACCATTATATGCCAGTGTCTTTTGGTTAATGCATAAAGTAGCTCCAATAGTAAAAAGAGATGGATGCATGGTATAATGCCTATGTGGTGGGCCTTACTATTATCATTCAAAAAACATTACTGTTTGAAATTTTAAGTCTATTCTAAACCTATCAGTATAATCGGCATTCTTTGAAATAGTTTTTGTCTCAAGCTATTCAAAAGTCAAGGTAAAACAAGCAGAAGAACCAGAATCAGGAGATATTTGGGACTGGGAAAAGGATGTGTAGGATCACTTTGTGGCATCAAACAGACACAAAACTGCTAATTTCTGTTTTCTTATTTGATTACCAGCAGGCTAAACAATATGATTGTTAGGAGACTTGTAAGAAGCAGGCCACGTTTTTAATGACTTTCATGATACAAGTCAGATCCTGATGAAATTAAATAGCTGAGCTAAGAATGATGCAGTGAAGTGATATTTGAGGCAATGTTTATTACATCCCATCCACTCTT
This sequence comes from Spongilla lacustris, assembly GCA_949361645.1. Classification (NCBI taxonomy): domain Eukaryota; kingdom Metazoa; phylum Porifera; class Demospongiae; order Spongillida; family Spongillidae; genus Spongilla; species Spongilla lacustris. The sequence continues at coordinate 3,070,202 of OX442434.1, read as the reverse complement.
CCCTTTAATGCATGAGCCTCAAAGATATAAATTGGTGGCTCTGATGATGGCAAACAATAGCCTAGCTAACAACTATCCAACTAACTTTATACAAAGTAATAGCCACTCAAATTGCAAATTTCTTGAGAGATGTTAAGATACATGTCATTAGTGGAGTGCTTGCTAGAATTGTAATGAGATATATGTGGCACTGGTGAGTTTCTTTTATAACCGTAAATGTAAATTGTATTCGCAGATCTACCAGTTCTCACTGTGTCTGCTCTTTCCACTTCAATTTCAATAATGTGGGCCATAAATGCCACAATGGAGGAGTATGAAATCACACACATCTACGTTGGACCCTGTCCTGGGAGTATAGACAGCGGAACTGCTACAGTGTCTGCTAATTTGACTTCTTACACTATTATTGGCATGTATGGGTTCAGTGTATACAATATTACTGTGGCTGGACTGAAAGATGGAATATGGTATCAGTCAAGCCAGCAGGCTAGTACACTTCCACAAAAGCTCCATCTTCATGAATGTATATATACATGTACTTCTTGTTTGACACAGCACCTGTTGGTTATCCTTCAAATGTTGCTTTGTTTGAACTGAATTCTACCTTACTGACTATTTGCTGGAGTGAAGTTCAATGTGGCCTACAACGCAGTGAGATTGTCGCCTACATGGTGAAGTATGGAACACTGCTTGGTAACAAGACAGCTGTTGGAACTGATGAAACATGCTTCACTGCTAGTGCACTGGTACCATATACTGGTTACACGTTTGAAGTTGCAGCTGTAAATACACTAGGACTCAGTGGACCATTCAGTCCTCCATTGAAAGCTGAAACTCTTCTTGGTTAGTATCAAGTTATAAAATCAATTCAAATGCATTATACAACGTAGTTTTTTAAAAATTGTACAGTGCTGTCACAATTAGCCTGTCAAAGCAATGGCAGTAGGAGAGGGTTATAGTCATTGCAGAAATTTAATGTTTTGTATATGCCATGTCACCATTACCTACTGCCATGTCATCATTACCTACTACCATGTCATCATTACCTACTGCCATGTCATCATTACCTACTGCCATGTTACCATTCCCTTCTGCCATGTCACCATTACCTACTGCGATGTTACCATTCCCTACTGCCATGTCACCATTACCTACTGCCATGTTACCATTACCTACTGCCATGTCACCATTACCTACTGCCATGTTACCATTACCTACTGCCATGTCACCATTACCTACTGCCATGTCACCATTACCTACTGCCATGTCACCATTACCTACTGCCGTGTCACCGATGTTGTCTGAGCCACATAGCCTCAATTGCCACAGGTCTCCTGTGCCAATGGAATGCAGGAATAATAATATTTATTGTGTACCTCTATTATTTAGCTGACAGCACATCCTAGGGGCATGCTGAATAATTCTGTGTACGAGTGCCCATGTAAAATTTAAAAGAGAATTACCCACCTTGAGTCCTTAATAAAATATTTAGCCAATTAAGGTGTTGTGTGTATTAACTTTATTATGACACCTGCAATCCTGCATTTAATATGCACACATCAAAGGTTCTCCAACCATTGTCAAAAAGCAAACACTCTCTCCCACATCTGTGCTGCTCACATGGTTACCAAGTGATGGGGATAGGCTTACCAACTACACAATTTCTTATACATATGAGGGAAGATGCAGTGGTATCGCCGAAAGCTATGCACTGGAAATGGTGACTTCTACCAATTGCATCATTGAGGGGTTGGAAGAGTTTAGCATCTACACTGTGACTGTCATGGCAGCGAGAGGAGATGAGGTGACTGAAATTAACTGCACTGTGATTACTCCACCTGCAGGTATGATAAGTGTTCTGGCTCCTTTTGTTATTCATTCCACGTTGCTTGTACACAGCTCCTTCTGCTCCACCCACAAGTGTGGTAAACACATCCAGTACATCCACAAGCATAACAGTGGCATGGAACCAAGTTCCTTGTATCCATCAGAATGGTAATATTTCCCGATACACAATTTGCTATGGAATTATTAACATGAATGAGACGGCTACGTGTGATGACTCCTCTGTTATGATGTATACTGCTACTGGCTTGGAGCCTTACACAGAATACACCTTTCAAGTTGCAGCTATGAATGCTGATAATTCAACAGGCCCATTCAGTGAACCCATTAATGTTGCAACACTTCAACGTAAGTGAATTCACACAGCGTATATGGTAAAATGGTTGTTAACTGTAAATCTTTTTAAAAACAATAGCATTCTCTCCCAAAATGGACATTGTTACTCCAGTTAGTATTCCAATAGATGCCATGAACTATTCTGTGACCTGCAAAGTATATATTCCAATGGAAGCACTGGGGACAGTCAAAATGAAATGGTTTGGTCCTACCGACAACCTCACTGCAATCAACAGCATTGTTTTGTCTAATATCGGAGGAGCAACTTTAAATTTTGACTTGGTATTCTCCCCTATATATACCAGAGATGGAGGATGGTATTCTTGTGGCATTTCATATGAGTTGTATCCAGTTGGCTCAATCAAGAAAATAAAATTGAATGTTGAAAGTGAGTATCTTAACGAACTCTCTTTGCTCAGTGCACTATAATGCTAATGCTGATCTGTTAAATTTTATTATTTAATCATTTTATATTTAGGTATGTGTGGAGAAATAAACATTTAAATGCATGTGAATAAGATATGTCCAACATCCCTTATTGCTTAATTATAATTTAGATTCACACCTGAAAAGTTACTTGCATAATAGAGAAAGAAAAAAATATATATGAAAGACTGCAGCTAATTCCCCACCCTCAATTTGTTATCACTGTTGATGGGCTAGTGTAATTGCCATGCCAGGCATAGTTTACATGTATTCGTTATTATGCTTATTTGGTGTTGTAGTTCATAACATTAGTAGCAGTTCTGTGTTAATAAATTATGTTTTACCACTTGGAACAGAACAAAGCATACCAAACTGTCATCTTGTTTGATCTTACATGTGGCTTGTGTGGGCAAGTTGCCCACATGCAAGAGACACAATTTTCCGCAACGGTAACCATGTTCCTTATTTTGATCTAGCAGCATATATATGTGCATATTAAATAACTCGGTCAGATCAAACTGCAGTGTTGACAATGGGGAGGTGGCATCTTCCACAGAAAATTACTTCTGTAAAGTATAAAAAACGTGACCACTTTTGAAATTAAATGTATACGAGCTAAGCCTTCTGTCACATAATGGAGAATAATGCACTATATATGTCAAAACGTACATACTGTTCTAAAAACACACTCACATGTATACATAAAATGCACTTGAAGCACTATAGAAATTCACAAGTCTAGAGTAGATTAGTAAGTTGCATGTTTTTAGGTAGCAAGAATTTCACCTTCACTCAAACCTTTCTAGACTTAACAGCCAGACATCTAATGTTATTGTTTTTGCAGTGAATAAAGTGTATATTTCCACTGCAGGCGATGCACTATTTCAGGTGAAGATTGGACCTATTACTAACTGCATTCACCTATGGCCATTGGCTGAGTATGAATTGATGTTTGAAACACATAACAACCCACAGCTTGAAAACATACAGGATGCACTTTTCTCAGCAGTTGAAGATCTTGTTAAAGAACACTATGGCTATTGTGAGGCTGAGTTTATTGACTGGGTCATCAGCTGCAAGGCCAACAGTCATGAAGTTGTGTTCAAATATTCCCTTCACCTGAGCAGTGACCATTGCAACTGCAGTGGTACTGAATTAGTTTTGGCTGTAGAAAAGTGGGTGGAGTCATCAGGAACAGTTGAAATGGGAAGATATCAGATGTATGCTAACTCAACATGCCAACCTGTAAGAATAGAATCACTGGATGGCCATGATTGTTTGAGCAAGAAATTAGAAAACTAGGGATACTGATAGTTTGGAACAGAGAATTTTGCCTTTGTATCCTTTTGAACCATGACTATGTGAATGATGGATTCTCTGAATGCAATAAAAAACTGTGTATATGCCAAGGCTGACATACATGTAGGCACATGTACATGTATATTAGCCTACATGTACATGTATGTCAGCTTACATGTATTTGCATGTGCCTACACTGTGTGTAGACACCAAGGAGTGTGACTACATGAATCTAGCCCCCTGGCCCTCTGGAGCCAGGGTGTGGTGATGCCCTTATAATTCTGGAAGCAAGCAGTGGCAATTGCGCTGCTTTCTGAGTTGAAATTTGTTATAATAGGCTTGTTGTGTATTGCATGAGCTTTCCAATCTAATATCATGTGTAATATATAGTTCCCAGTCTAATATGGCTGGCAAGGAAATCCAAAACAATCACATGGCTGATCTGCACACAATGGATAGCTTGACAGTTTCCAGAATAAACTCTCCCATGCATTAGCCATTTGATAGGAGTTTGAATCAAATGCAATGGGACCGGAGGTGATAAAACAGTACTTCTGGATTCTCTGCCAAATATGAGGAGGACAAATGGTGATATGATTTGTGTACAGCACGCGCGTGCAGTGAGATAGGCATATAACTATTAAGTGGTAAGTAATGTCCCATTCATAGTATTTTTCCACATCAAAACGAGGTGTTCTTCATTTGTTGCAATGATTTAGATGCCTGCGGCTTAATGTATCAATTTCATGAACTTCCTGATAGTGAGGTCATCTTTGTGTGCTTTCTTAAGGGTGTCCAATGGTTGCCCTGCTCTTAGCATTCCTCTGTATAATGTTGCAATGTTGTACTGTTGTTCTGAGGCTTACTGTACTGGCACAAACAATGACATGGCCGTTTTGCTCCAGTACAGCTCCTAATCCAAGGGCACTTGCATCAGCCTGTGGGTTGAAGCTAGGAGAATTGTGGTCAAACACTTTATGTAGGTCATTAAAGGGGCATTCACAAGATGCTGCTTAAAGTCCAAAAAGCTCTACAGCACTCTGTAGTCCATTTGAGTTGGGAAGTATAGAGAGGCTGTTACTATGGCAAAAGTGTTAACATACCTTAGATAGTAGGAAGTGTGGCCAAGAAATTGAATTATAACATCCTATATTCTTGAACCTTACATGGATCAGGCATCATCTGATTTCTTAAGCCTCTGGAAGGCCATAAGCAAATTTAATTTATGTTGCCGTTTCACAATAAAAATAGGGGTCATGTAGACATTATTAAATTGAGATAAATAAACGATACATTTTAATTAGTCTTATTATGTGTAACAAGACTATGATTATTATTAATGAATTTAAATGATTATGAATTGAGCCAAAATAATCAAGTTCTATTTCATTTGAACATCATTAAAACCCAAATATGTTTGAAGGCATCCTTATTAGTTTATACAAGTGACAGAAAAAAAAGAAGCACTATAGATATGAATCTTACAACAAAAAATCAAAAATGTAAAAACAAGGATTGACAAATATGGTTTGAATGCTGACAAATTTTTTTAGCTTGAAAGTACATTTCATTTTCTGAACAAGATTATGTTCCTCTCTCCTGATCATCTGCAAACAAGCATGCAGGCTAGTAGATGTTCTTTCAAAGAGATGCAACTTGAAAACTTCTAAGGATATAGATAATAGGATCAGACTTAATCCATAATCATGTTATGACATAAGGTAAGTTGACGGACTGGGTAGTTTTGGAGCTAAATAATGAGAAGGTTTTTGTTGTTATGCGCTATAGGTTCTGCTGACTATGTACCCAATCCTTTCGAATCACTTGCACTATAATCTGAGCTAGTACCTGATGCACAGGAGTGAATTTAGGCAGTCAAGGTGTTCAGTATTCACTATTCACTTCGAAGAAACAACTCACAACATGATAGAGAGATTAGTAACTAATTCATCAAATACAACCCTGTCACATTCTTGATCTGACCTACCCTTCTGTAGGATTTTTTTTCAGGGACAAACAATACAGTTCTAGCTGTGTTACCAGTTGTTGTCCAGTCTCTCCAGCTCCTACCACATTAGATATGTCTACTACAATCCCTGTTTTAACCTTAATCAATCATCATTGCTATTATTCTCTTCTTTGCCTCTTTCCTTTCTTCTTCGCATTTACCTTTGGAAAATATGATTCAATGGCATTATGAATGTAAATTTAAAAACTGCTGGCATGTGTCCTTGTGTTGGAAGCTTGGGGCACCTGTCAGATCCATGTTTAGGTAAGAGGTGGTAAATTAAGTTAGTAGTTTAGGTAGTAGGGGAGGGGTGGTAGTTTAGGTAGGGGTGAGTAGGTAAAAATAATAATAATGCATCTATCAAATCACTTCAAAATGTGATTGTAACCTCCACCAACACTATACCACCCCTCAGCTATCTAAACTACCACTCTCATCCAACATAAAAAAAAACCATCCCTCCTCTACCTAGACAACCAACCCACCCCTACCTAACCTAACCTACCAACCAATCCCCTAACTAAACTACCACCCCCTAAACTACCACCCCTCCTCTAACTAACTACCACCCCCTTAATTAGCAGGAGATGTAGTTATCTCAAATAAAGTATCATATACTTGAAGGGCGTAGGGGGACAATTTCCGCATAAAGGGGACACAAAACATACACTAACAGTTTAACAGAATGATCTGTTCCGCTGATGATCGATCTTTGATTTGGTAATGATTTCATGATAAATAGCTTTAAATGTATACGTATTCTACTCTCTCCCATATTTGCCTCCGCGCATAGTAGAACGTTGTAACTTCTGTTTACGTCCTGCTGCACGGCGATAATTAACCATGCGATGATGTGGGAAAATATATCCGCCCTAACGGCTGTAACGCATCTATTTTTACTGTCCTCTATATAACTTCTTTATTACGCAGGACTGTCTATAATGGAATTAAAACGGTATGATTTTGAGTACATTTGAATTACACGTGTCAACTTTGACGCTCGTTTCTGGAAATATATTATCGCGTCTCGTACCGCCTCGTTCCCATCGATCTACGAATACGATTGACGTACATGTACGTCCATCATCGAATCGGCAAATGGATTTTGTGTTAACGGGCTGAATTAATGAAGTTTGAGCCGAATTCGACCTTTAAAATTGCATCGAATGCAAATGCACGATTGATTACAAAAATTGCGCCTCGATTTATAATACTGATTTGATCGAGGTGCGTGATGAAATTTGACCTAAAATTTAAATGGAGTTCCATAACCATAAAACACACATGCACTCGCACACACACACACACACACACACACACACGCACACACACACACACGCACACGGGCATTTTGCTGCATGAGCACGAAGCGTCAATACGTACGTTAACGTTAGGTCTATAATACATGCATGTCCTTGTAAGGAAATGTGGGAGTATATATGACAGTAGTAGCACCAACAGTCAGCTGAGCTATAGCCTATACTGCTCTTATTTCAAGTCTGAGTAAAGCACTAAAAAGCTGTGCGAAATAGTAAGTACTAAATTACCAAAATGCATGCGAGCGAGGTTAAATTAACGTGATGCAGTGAGTGAATCATGTGTATATGTTGCGTGCAGTAGTGTTCATTCAATAATTTGCATCCACTGCCAAAGGTGTTATCATTTGCTGTAATTTTTCGAGGTACCAACGCCATGGAATCCTTATATTTACTACGGCTGTTTCTAATATTGATTTTTATCAACAAAGTCAGTGCGTTCTGTGTCTCTCTGAAAGGCGAATCGACTAGCGAATGCGAATACTTCGCAACTTACGTCAATAACTCTTCCATTTATTTTCAATCGAATTCTGAGTTTTACTTCCATCCTGGAGTACACCTTCTGAAATTTTCTATCGTTGCCGTGAACCAAGTGAACAACATTTCTTTTATTGGAAATGCAGGCACCACGATCAATGCGTCGATCATTGAATGTCACGGTTCCAGTGGTTTTATCTTCAATGGAACCACCAACCTGACCATTGCTAATCTAACCCTTGTTGGTTGCACTATACTACAGCAAGATCAAAATGCATCTCTCTATCTCATGAATGTTTCCAATGTTTTGATTGATGGAGTTACAATACAATACAGTTCAGAAAACGGAATATCGGTGTCATCGGCTACGGGATATTTTTTTGTTCAGAATTCATTATTTCAGAATATTTTGAATACAGCCATTTATAGTATTAACAGCGGAATCAGCATATTAACATCTGTCTTCAATTCTTGCGGCACAGCCACGCACTCCGTACTGCAGAACATCAATATCAGTGGGTGCTCATTTGTTCAGAATAACATTAGCATGAGAGTAGATAATGCGACATACTATGGAGTAGGCTTGAGTTCTGAATTTTCGGAGGTCTACATTAATGATTGTTTGTTTGGAAATCTGACTACTGCTTTGGAATTGAAGTATTCTCACTCTGTCATAAGTATGTCTACGTTCAGAGACTCGAAAAGTGGTATAATTATAACTGGATTGAATGGCATGGGTACGTATACGACAGTTGAGAGTTGCATTTTCACCAGAATGGTCCTTAATCCTGCTATTCAAAGCACGTGTAGTGATTTCATTTTTGTGCACAGTTGCGATTTCACAGATGTTCACATCGGTGTGTATGCCCGTAATGGATTATACAACACAATTTCAGAGTGTGCTTTTGATAATAGCCAATCGTCATCAACATATTTCAGCACAGGAGTCGTCACTTTTGAAGTTGCAAATATATGCATAGATTTTAGCACATTCAATTATTTTTCTTGTGGAGTTACATTTTATATGGTACACCATCCCAAATTCCACTTTCAAGAATAATGAAAATGCGGGGATATTCCAACTCGGAAAAGTGAACATCACGGACTGCTTATTCATGAACTACAGCAACACAGCTCTAATTGCCATATCTAATACAATTAGCCTTAGTGGAAACACAAGTTTTCTCTACGGTCGAAGTCTTGATGATGGTGGAGCTCTATATCTTTTGAATGCAATAGTTACTTTGGTCGCCCCAGCAAACATCACATTCATCAATAACTCTGCAAGTATAAAAGGAGGAGCAATCTATGCAGAATATATACTGCAGCCAAACAGGTTGGATAATTCTGCGATTTTGAACACACCGTGTTTCCTTCAGTATTACGACCTGTACGGAACGTTGAATAATCCTGGAATTAGAATCTATTTTGAAAACAACTTTGCATCAGAATCGGGCAGCACAATATATGGATTACGTCCAGATTGCAGCTTAGGACTGTCTTTCGTACCCAACTACATGTATGGCACAACAGCTATCAATATCTTGAGTGCTCTCAGCAATCTGCCAATTAATTCAACACAGTTAGCAACTGATCCGTTCTTATTGTGCGTTGTCGATGGCAATAATAAAACTCAGTGTCCACCTAACTCCAGTGGTGTCTACAATTTTTCATTATACCCTGGACAGAGTAGACATCTATCCTTTGTCACTATTGATGATTATAATGGAAAAACCCCTGCTATCGTGTACGTATACGTGCATGACTCCATAAATCTTGCTATTGTTGATACTTTTCGAACTGGAAAGAAACCAGTGGCATATGAATTGTCAACGAAACTAGGCAACAAAACGTTGTACTTTGTGACAGATGCTACAAGTGATAATTTTTTTAACGATCTCAATAATGGACTTAACATCACTATTCAAATCTTGCCCTGTCCTTTTGGATTCATCTTGGGCAAAGATCCAGTGGATGGAAAATCGACCTGTACGTGCGGTCCATTTTTTCAGAACCAGACCGGAGTAAGCTGTAATATCACCGATGTGCGAATATACTCTCCCTTGCAAAGCTGGGTAGGTAATATTTCAGACGGCCATCTTGCGTTCTACGAATACTGTTCGTACGACCTGTGTGTCGAGACGACAAGTGTGCAATTAACCGATCAAGATGAGCAGTGCAGAAACAACCGCTCTGGAGTATTGTGCGGGAGCTGCAAGGCTAATCTCAGTGAAGTATTCGGCAAACCACAATGCATGAATTGTTCCAACTGGTACCTATTTTTGATTCTCCCATTTGCCATTATGGGAGTAGCGTTGGTAGCCCTGCTATTGGTTCTCAATCTCACAGTTTCGAATGGGATGATAAACGGGTTCATATTTTACGCCAACATTGTAAAGTTAAACAATTCGTACTTTCTTCCAATTACAGTGTCAAATCCTTTCACAAGCTTCTTATCCACTCTTATAGCATGGCTAAACCTTGATCTTGGTATCGTGACATGTTTTTATGACGGTATGAATATATATGCTAAAGTGTGGCTTCAGCTCGTTTTCCCGGCTTACATCCTTAGCTTGGTAGGAGGAATCATTGTAGCCGGAAAGTTTTCGGCTACTATCTCTAAGCTATGTAGGTACAGTGTGGTCCCAGTGCTGGCTACGCTAGTATTACTGTGCTACACGAAACTTTTGAGCAATGTTCGTTGATGGTACATCTACACCTCTCTCTGTATGGCAGTACGACGGAAACGTGGCATTCTTTGATACAAAACATGCACTTTTATTTGTAGTAGGACTGGTTGTAACCGTGTTTTTCATCACCCCATACATGCTTCTAATGCTGCTTTCCCCAATCTTGCTCAAGTTATCTCATCTGAAGGTTGTTTCATGGATCAATAAACTGAAGCCGTTCCTTGACTGTTATGAGGCTCCATTCCTACCAAAGCATCGATTTTGCACTGGCATTCTACTGATTGCTCGCATCATAATTTCTACAACAAAGGCCATCAATTTTTCTGGAAAGGACAGTTTCAACATGGTTATTAATATTGTGGTGGTCTTGTTCTTGCTAGTGTACTTGACGAAGTTTAAAATTTATAAAAGTTGGTTAATCTGTATTACAGAGATGTTTCTACACATTAACTTCATTCTTCTATGCCTTTTTCGTCTGCTTTTCCAGAACACCTTTTACTCTAACGGGGAATCAGAGAATGAATATGAAGTGACATACAGTTTGGGAGTAGGAAGTGCAGTGGTAGTTTTCTTTGGAATCATTATCTATCGAGTATATGGACTGATCAGAAAGCAAAAAGCACCAGAACAGAGTGCTGACAAAGACATCCATCCTGAGGTTACAAGAGATGTGGTCAACTATATCATAATGGAACTCAGTCATGATACAGGTGACCAAATGAACAAAAATAATAGCGAAACGCCAAGTGAATCAAGGATGTACCGAGAAGTATTATTGAGCATGTAAGAAAAGCAGCACATATGCACAACTATTTCTTGCACTGCATGCATGTACACTGCTTTAATCTGTTGCATAACTCATAACAAATTGTGGTTGTGTTTTATAGACACATGCATGTAACTACTGAGTAGCACTGAACATACATGTATACAATGTATAACTTGGAGGCAATATAACCAGGTAGTGGCTAAAGGATGACAAGGTGGGGCACTTGAGAGCTAGGCCTTCATAGCTGATGGGGACATGTCTGTGTCACCGGCTGAATATCTCGCATATGGCCAATTATGTAAGCCAAGTGAGAAGCCAAGCATATCTATGAAGGGATCTGTTCAAACTAATCAGCTAGTGGTTCAATTAGCAACCATCCATTTGTTTAGACATGAGAATCTAATCAGTTTGCGCTTACACTAATGGCTAATTAAATTCAAAAGCTACATGAATGTAAACGCGTTTTTGGCTGCTAATTGAACCACTACATGTGACCAAGCGTCCCGATAAGTGGATCCCAACTGTAAAGCAAGAAGAACGGCCGGGCTGATGTTTTGCTTGCTAGGAGTCCATCGTCCAGAAACCGAATGTGAAAAAGACGTGCAATGCAACCATCATCAGCATCAATGGCATAGCCGCACTGATCTTCTGCAAGATCAGTGCAAAGAATAAATGGCCCAGGAGATCACCCTGTTGCACTCCTGTTTATTATGACAGATGGCCAAAAGCCACATGCAGCACCAAGAAACCCATGGCAAGTATTCCAAAAACATTATCAGCCTGGACACAAGCTAAGGTTGAAGGCATGAATCATGCCGATGTTCTAAGACCATGAATCACCTTCTCAATTCCCAAGGGGCAGGCAACTACAAACTGAAGAGGCTGGAAGAATTCAGAGGCTTTTTTTGTAAGAGGTCTGGTGTCAGAGAGATAGCCATCTTTTAGCTTGTTGAAAGCTATCAGATTGCCACCTGACAGGAATTTGGAGACTAGGGGATGTGTTAAGGTGGGTGTGGAATGTTGTAGTGGTGCTGTGGTGGGCCAGAGGCAAGTGTGTTGTGTATGTTCAGTGCACAAAGGTTGTTGTCATGTCATGAGAAGGTATGGGTATTTAAGGAGGGAGTGCTCACATTTGGGCCGTACCCCAAAACATTACATACCTAAACCAACACTTTAAAATGGAAAACGAATGGGTCAATATGATTTTGGATTGACAATTGTAGGGTGTGACATGCATAGCCCACATGCTGTTCACAAATTCCGTTCTCCATCAATTCCTCCATAGCTGCCACAATGTTGGCACCATTATCTGTGGCTATAGCATCCAACCTATCATCCAGTATGTACTTCACTTTGACCTCATTCAATACAGATACAATCTCTTGTGCAGTGTGAGAAAAATTGCTGATGCTCAAGTTCCCATTCTGAACTTACAAGCGGTTTGAGTAATTACCAAAACCAACATAAATATAAAAACATCGATCCAGTCAGTCGATAACCAGTCAAGCAAGAAGTTACTGTAATTACACATGCATATGCAAGAATCCCATGATGAATGTAGAAAGTCACCACACAAACTGATCTCATTAGTGCCAAAATACCTACCAGCAAACGAAAACATGCTGCTTAAAAATAAATTTGTGGTTAATTAGAGATAGAAGTTTAGATGTTTACTTGTGAACAAATACATGTACATATACATTTCTTCTTCTATTTTACATTCAAATTTTATATCATTTAATTTCATGGTACTATGACAAAATGATTTATGACTATTTGACTGCTCATCAAAGTTATAAGGCACTAACATGTAATTAGTAGTATCTCAATGCAAGTATAATTCAACTTTGCTTGTATGAATATTGCACAAGAGATTGTATCTGTATGAATATTTTAACTCAAAGATGCACAAAACGTTCTTGTGCAAAAAAAAAAATCTAAATCAATAAACAAAGCATATCCTTCATACACATGAATGGCAAGTTTCTATTTGGTGAGGTCCAATCCCTTGAGAAGAGCACACAATGAACAATATGCGTCTAAGTCATTTGAGGTGGGATAAGGAGAAAGTAACTTGACGTGATGAGGAAACATGGCCTTGAGTTGAAGGGACCGTTGAACCAAAAGCAAATCTTTGTTCCTTGGATAATGACTCATACCATGAACCCTGTTCATGTTCCTCCGACTTGCTGTGAACCTTGGTGTATGTTTATATTGGAGTAACGTGAGTTCATGAGAACAAAATGCACATACCCACCAAAATACATAAACACTGCTATCATGCGAAGTGGTTTATTTTATTTCAAATTATCAACCTGTATATATATATATAATTATGTACATGTATATGCAACGCTTACTTTTGACACTCAGGCAAATATATTATGTACAAAAGGGTGTTCTATAAATAGAATACTAATCGATAACCAGTCAAGAGAGCTTACTAATTGTATTGCCAGTGATTAAAACCATATGTTGTCATATAGTTTTCCATTACCCACTCTAACACATACCCTGAATACTACAGTACTACAAGCAAGCCAGTTTTAACGTCAAAATACGAAAATGAATACAGATACCATTCATTGGAATGTGGTAAATGGATATTCAATATCATCCTTGAGCACAAAAGATTTGTGCACAGTTGCAATTTCACAGATGTGAAATCGCAGAGGGTCACAATGTGGCATGAGGTTGCAATTATAGGCCTCACCATATACAGTGTAGACACATGAATGGAAGAGATAGGACTGCCACTGTACCTATTTGGGTGTATTCTTTAGCCAATAGTTCCCTGTGGCATATACATTGTATATGTGTTTAAGTCTCAATGGGCTTGCCCTACTCTGTCATTGTGTTTTCATGTATATATGTGGGAGATTTATCCGGCAAAACCAGGCTTAGGGTGCATATACACATATTTTGTATGCAGCAGGAAAATGCTTCCATAAAGAATGCAATATAATATATCTTTCGAACAGTAAGTGTTATCGTCCTCATGTTCAGCACTTCATGCAAAATCATTTCTCCATTGACAACGATGTTTTTGGAAATTACATTTGCATCCCTGTGGAGTTTATACTTCAAATTCATTATTTATGTAGAGAAGTCCTGTACCTAGTGATTGGTTCTGTCTGTTTGTTTGTATGTATATTTTCCATTATGAAGATAACTGTGCAAAGTTAGTGGACTTTTCCGTGCTAGGTTTAGCAGTGGCGTAGGAGCTGAGGCGGCAGCAGCGGCCATGGCCGCTGTACTTTTTCACAACAACAAAATAATAATAATTAATAGGTTGACAAGCGCGCATGTATCAATTCCAATTGCTGCTAGTTAATGACATGCAAGTGGTCGTCAAATCGATCGCGAGAGCTAGTTCAAGCTAGGCTACTCAGTTTACAACAGTTACCAAAAGTGGCCTTGGCTGCTACACTATAGCCTTTTGTATTTTTATATTACATGCGCAGAGGCAAGGTATCAAAACAAACTAACCTGGTTACAGGTTTTGCATTTTTTTTTTAAGCATTGGCTTCTCGGGCTCCGCCCCAGACCCCGATGGGGGAGCTTGCAGCACTCCCCCGTACCTGGCTGGAAGGGAGGGGGTGCCCCCCTCCCGTACCTCCCCGGGGAGGCGGGGGAACCACCTTTGTTGGCCGCTGCACTCTATATTCCCTTCCTACGCCACTGTTTAGTCAGGTTCTGGCTTAGTCTTTGAAATTGCCCAGCAGCAAAGAACAATTCATGAAGTACAAGAGTGGTTTCAACTGCAATGCAGATAGTTATTGTCTTGTCCAAACACGGTGAATAATTTAATGGATGACTCAGATTTGTATAGGAGTTGCAGGTAGCTCAGCAACTCTGATATAGGAGTTCAATTTGGATGTGATAGAATTGGAGGAGAAAGCAGGATGTTGCAGAGAAGGCGAAGAGGAAGTGGAAGAAGATACTATCGGAGTACTACAATTCAACTATACAGGGGCTGATGATTTTGACAACTGAATAGTACAGTGGAAGAGGTATCATTGGAAAGTGGCATTAGTTTACAACCTGGCCATGAATTATGTAATAACCAAAATTCAATGCACTTCTCGTCAAAGGCAATATGCACTAGTCAATCGGCATGCAAATCATCCACCAATTAATTCAAGGCGGTGTGTGTACTATCTAGTGCTCATTTGGGAGCTAATCCTACATTCCTCCATTTAGTAAGCCACTATGAAGGATACACTTAAGCAAGCTACTTTATACATGTCTAGCTGCCAAAGTACACTGACCATGTCCAGATTATGAGAAGGTAGTAAAAGATCTCAATGTATAAATTAATGGCTAAAATCCAACCCATGCAAACATTCACAAAACCAAATTCTAGCCATGATGGTCGGACCCACTATTTAAAAGATTCATCCAATTTGCACACTATGTCAAAATTGAGAGATTAATATAAATTTTCTATCGAATTGCATTGGTAATAATAACTAATTGGCTCCCAACCTGGCCACGAGTATATTGTATTTGTAGGCTGAAGAGCATCACATGGTACAGCATGTACATTGTACATACACAGGAGGCATCACTTACATGTAGATGGGAAATAAGAGCACTATAGCCAGGCTTATGGATCCATTAAGTCAAGGCTGACTGATTAGATTATACTAAATACATGTAGAGTGTACAACATTGGTCTGACATGAATTTAACATCATTGTAACTTGCTGGAATTCTACACATTTTTATGCACATGTGCATTACACTCTACACTCTAATAACATATTAATTTCCATCCAACGTATGCAATATGAGCATTTTCTCAAGTGGTTTGTATCTTGTACAGATCATGCGAAAAATGCAAATGGGACCTTTGGACTTTGATGGTAAAATAAAAGACTTGATGGAATGGAAATCAGCACAGATTTTTTTATTATTTTAAAAATCATAGAGTAGCTAATACATTTGTACATCAGGGACTTGCATTCTGTATAGTTCAGAGTAAGCTATTTAGAAGATAAATAGATCACACCTAACAAGACAACTCACTTTAACAACACGCCTATGATATGGGTTTTCACCAGGTGATTGGTGCTGATGTAGGGGAAATTCTTCTCGAAACCAATGCTGCTGTTCTTGGTGCTGAGTCCAATAGTCTTGGGAGTACACTTGTTGGCATGGTGATGGATGCAATTCTGGATATAGAGGGTGCTGCATTACTGGGTAAGGGTGTTGCCGTGCACTTGGATAGGCAGGTCTCTGCACTCTTGGATATGTGAGTGCTTGCTCAAATTGGGGATATGTGTGACTGTTTTGAGCACAACTCAAATTAGTTGTGCAATCTCTGCTTTGAACATTAACAACTTCTTGCTCATTACGATTGATGTGAAGATTAGATAATTGTGGCGCACAAAACCTTTTCTTAACTGGCATGGAAAATCCATTTGTGCCTTCACTACGTTGCTTCATTCTTGCTGCAACCTGTCGCTTACCAACTTTGTCTTTAGAGACATCAAGCAACATGGTAGGCTCTGAAGAAAGACACAGGTAAATAATGCAACTTTTGCTGTGAGACATTAAAAAAGAGACCAATTGATACAGTCAGCCCAACACTAAATACTTATGTCCTATGTGACAACAATTTGACTTTACCATATCTAATGATGCGTTTGGTGACTTGGAATGGGAATTAATGCATAATCCTGTTATGGTACTAAAAAATTCAGTCTATCTACCTGTGAAAAGATGCTAGCACCATGACAAGGCATTCACAACTTCCAATGAGCGGTACATATACAAGCACAAGTGAGTTGACTGGAAGATGCAGATGGTGGGCAAAAGTATTAAGTTACATGTACATGTGTGGTAAAGAAACTAGATGAAGACAATATCTGACAATCTATTCTGTGTAACACAATGCATTACGCTACGATTGTACTACGTTAAGAATATGACGTACATGTATCACAAATAACTATGTTATGCTAGATTTGTATTTCTTTATTTATAACACCGGGTCCGTGAGAATTGAACATTTTTTTTGTCGAACCCAACTTTCTAAAAATTAGTCGGAAGGCCCCTAATTGTCGGGAAAAGCATATGTTTCGATAGTTTAACTATTGGCCAGACAATTGGCGTTGTCGTCTGCCTTATATCTATGGCGGACACTTAACTGTATGATTTCAAAGTGACGCAATTGTATGTTTTTCGATCACAAAGCATTGCGGAGGACACTTCTTTCCTACGCAATTAAGAGCTGCTTTAGATACGCTTTTAAATGTCATTTGGTACTACTAGGAGGCCACAATGGATACCATGTTGGCAATTAGCTTAGTTCTTGTACAAAACTCATTTACAGTTGTTTACCTCGTTCGAGGACTTACGTACATCATTGTAGTAGATCAGTGTCTGGGTACCAGATAATCAATAACCGGACGGGAACGAACAACGGGCATTGTGTTTGGCTCACGTGGTGCATATTTATAGCAACCTGTTACGTAAATAGCAACTACACAGTGACGTACGTATTTAACCGAGACCCACGTGACGTCAAATAACGCTTACGTATGGCCAAATGTTAGGTGTTTGGGCCTGTGCACGACCAATATTTGGGTCCGGAGTCAAGTTCCAAAGACGTTTTAGTGTCTGTTTCGACGCTAGCATGATAGGTTACTGCCAGAATTGTTTCAAACGTTACCTATCCAATCCAGTTGAGCATGCCTATACTGTTTTTAAACTCAGAATCCTTGTCAGAAAAAAGTGTCCCATTTCCGGTTAACAGCCTTACCCGCTCAACTTTAAACAAACGTAGGTCCTCAGCGGAAGTAGTTGCAAGGCTGGCAGTAGCTCCAATCATCGTGTAAGGAGTTGAACTACTTATAACGCACAATGATAATGATAACACATCATAATTATACTTTACCCATGATTAGTGGATTTGTATCACTGAGCTGTTTTCTCGTTACACCCAAATCATATAAACAGTGTGTGTCAATAAAAAGTTGGCACGTGTTACATAAATCATATGGTTGCAACGTACCACCACTGTTACATAAATAATTCTGTTACACTACATTTGTGTTCCATTGCGTTATAACTGTAGTGTAATGCTAGTACTTTGAACACTTTGTACATGTACATACATGTTTGTTTTGACTTGACCGTGGTTATAAGAGTTTAACAATACATTTGGTCAGGCAATGCTACTGTAATGGAAACTGAATATTATGTATACCAGTTTCATGCTCAAATCTGTACATCTGATAAAAACTGGCACTTGGTCGATACATTTTAAAGCTACATGTATTGCTATGACAAAGTGCTCCTTAAAATAGTTCCTATCCTGAGTATGAAAAATGGAGGAGTAAAATGGGACCTTGCATGGGAACAGTACAGACCTTAAAATGCATGACACAGTCAAATCGGATAACATGCTGTGAGACCAGCTAGTAATTGGTATTCTAGGTCTCGCATGTCTGTTGGCCGAAGCAAACAAAAAGGCACAGAATATTACCATATCAGCAGGCTGGCGAAGAAAACCTCAAACCTCAAAGGAGAAGTAGTTACAAATAGCAGCAGTTAATCATTTACCACATACATGCACATGTAGGTCCTCTAATAGTGCATGTTACCACTGTGGATGGAAGCCTGATGTAGCAGATAGTAACTTCAAGGACGCTGAATGCTACTACTGCAGAAAGAAAGGGCATTAGCTAAAGAGGTACACATACAAAGAGGTCTAAATACATTTGGCCTAGAAGTTCAAAGCAGCTGAAGCCAGAGGAAAGAGACCAAAAACTGGTGTGTTTGTTTTAAGGAACCTACATGTACAATGTTTTTGTGGGAGTTCTACAGTATATTGAGGGAGAGAAACTATGAATGGAAGTAGAAACCAGTGTGTCTGACTCAGAAGAAAAAAATGGTATGAAAAGGTTGTTATCCTACTCCCGACCTCTACCAACAAAAGTGGCAAGGGCCCCACAAGGTGGTGAAGAAGGTCAGCAAGGTGGAGATGTGGGACAAGATGAAAAGCCTCGGAATTTCCACATCCATATGCTGCTGAAGTGACATGATACCATTGGCAACAAGCTACTGGGTGGAAGATATGGAAGAAAAGGAGCTCCAGCTATGGAATGAAGAGGAGGAGCAATCTTACGAAATCACAGACAGCTCACTGAGGAGCAGCGTACAGAGCTGAGATATCTGATGGAGCAGTACAAGGGCACCCTGCAGAACAAACCAGACTAAAGATGCATATAGAGACAAGGTGCAAAAGGAACTAAAGGACATGGTGAAGGATATGATTGACACTATGGTGGCAGAGTGGAGGAAGAAAACAGTGCTTTTGATAACCTTTGGCCAATTTGGATTCAATATGATGACATTTGGACTGCAGGGTGCATCATATAGCCTGTTGCAAGGGCTGCAGAAATGGTACATGTAGTTGTCCAAGGTGCCATTTGGAGTGAGTACATGTACATGTACATGACAGCCCTAGCAGTGGTACTCTAGAGGCTTTAGGAGTGGGGCTGACAGCCAAACCCAGCAAGTGCCATTTCGTCATGAACGAATACACCAACTTGGTTCATGGGTACATTCAGCCTAAGAAAGGCAGAGTAGCGGCACCTTACAAAAAAGTTCATCTCGGAGGGTGGTACCATAGCAGCCCCACTCACAAAGAAGGAGCAGCTCAATTGCCTCGTATAGAACGTGAGGCCATAAAACAGCACTTGCGCACAAGTCCAGTACTTGTGCAAAAGTCCAGTACTTGTGCACAAGTCCAGTGCTGAAGTGCATGGGCTTCAAGCGTTCCTACGAACATATACTTCCAAACGGATGGGGAGTCGGACCTGTGCTGTCATATATAGATAACAACAAAGAGTATCTGGTGGCCTATTTCAGCAAAAAGCTATTACTGAAGTGGCTTGATCAAGTGAAAAGAGGACGAGGCAAGGTTAACAATATGGAGCTTGGCCCTGAAGCCGTACCAGTTACCACCCAGGAAAACACAACAGCAATGCAGATATCTTATCGTGACAAGCCAGCTTGTGAAAGCTAGAGGAGTGTAAGAGTCTGGGAACCTTCCATAATTATGTCAAACATTGTACAAACATACTACGTTGTTCTTGGTAGGACACCACAGGAAGACAGAAAAGGTGATCCGTGTTCGCGGACCCCTTCATAAAAACAGCCAAGAAAACCATTGGATAAAGATGCATGTTAAAAGACTATTTAATCATGCATTTGTGGATGCATATCATATACTGGAGCTTAGACTTGACCCTTGGTTATGCATTCTCCAAAGATGATATGGCTCCAGGTCTCTGTGGTGCAGAAGTATCAAACACCAACAGATTTCACAAAGTTCCTTGGGTTAGCACCATATTATCAAAGTTATTTGTGATTGCATCCAGAACATTCCATGGTGTAAGAATAGATACAGTTGGCGCCACAAATTACATTACAATCATAATATGTTACGATCGTAGCATAATACAATCATAATTAAACAAGTAAATCAAAAACTTCTCTATCAAGAAAGTGATTGGTGGGATGTAGGATTGGTGGTGCAAAAAGCAAGGAAACAAGGTACAGTATGTTAAAGTGAGGTTTGGTAGGATCCTACAACTCACAGTCCTGAATTTGCAAATGAAGAAGCCTATTTGCAAATGTAGGACTGTTATAGTTGTAGGATCCTACCAAACCTCACTTTAACATACTGTACCTTGTTTCCTTGCTTTTTGCACCACCAATCCTACATCCCACCAATCACTTTCTCGATAGAGAAGTTTTTGATTTACTTGTTCCCCTAATTTTTTTTGTCTCTGCCAGAAGTGTTCAATATAATATATGGCTTAGTGTATTCGTTGCGATCAGGCGATGTATAGGACGCTTAGTGTGTAGTCTGAGTATATACATGTAGGCCTCTTTTTTATTTTATTGATAGGCCTACCTTTGTTCTTCGGATATCTTAAACTCAGAGTTCTCCTTGCTAACAAGCCGTTTTCTTTGGCTTGGTCCTTTGCTGAATTAGAAACGCCTGTTGTAAACGTGTCTGCAGCTGTGTACGTGTGCGTAGCCTGGCAACAGTAAATTAAGACGCGGTCATATTGCATACTGCTAGGCAACCGAGAATTTTCACCGATAATGAATTGCACCTGCTTGGGTCATTTCACGGCATTTCATCACCGGCTAACAACTGTAGGTCTTATTTGTATGAAAGGGCACGTTTGGAAATAAAATGCAACTTTTTGAAGTTAATCTCGTCTTCTTACGACATTCCTGTCGCCAGTTCTACGTGATGAACGGAAGACTAAGAACAAAAATTAAATGGCGGAATTTTGGTACCAACTTGTCACTCCACGTAAACGGCACTGTTTAGCGAAGCTCACGTTATATGTGCATATCTGTCATGTTTGTGATGGATTATATGCGAGCTGGCGAGTAATAGCAATGCTTCGTTACCGTTTTAAAACGCTCGATCGAAAACCACGCCCACTAAAGCCAATCCGAAGCCAATCCTACATAGGACCCACTACCGTGGGTCCTGATTACGCTATGTTCGTGTTTCGTTGCATTATAACTACTGTGTTACACCGTTATAGCTTCAAATGCAGTTTTGGGCATTGTTTGAACATGCAAAGTGTCTGTTTTGACAACGTGGTAAAACACCCGCGTGTGTAAGTTTTCGTACATGGCATTTTCCATTTATGCAAACTATGTAGTGCACTCCGATCATAACTCAATGCAATTGTAGCGTAGCATGATCGCAGTGCTAACATTTATAGACGCATATTGTAGACTGGAGATTCACTTAGCTTGTGATCACTACCACTCCATACACCAGCCCCCTACAAATGTAAGTGCAATAGATGATGAAACTAATCAAATGCTGGCCACTCAAAATGTGAACTAACCTGTTTCTGGGTGTCACATAACCTTACATGCCAGTTGGGTACACACACACACACACTGTTCACATACCATGTACATATACCATGTATATTAGCCTGTGATTGTGTGCATGTACATATACATGTATGTACATGTACACTTGCATCAAAACAAAATTAAAAGCAGCAACACTTACCTATTGCCCACATAGTAACTGAAACAAACGTCATATGCACATGTAACACATTTTAGAACAGTTATATACTGCACTGTTAACATACAGACACAATTCATGTGCCCTGTGAATAATTACTGTATTATCAAAGTTTGGCACCAATTGAGTATATATGTATGTCATGTAGCTATGGCAGCATCTCCATTAAAAACTGTGCTTTTTGTGAAGTGCAAGTGCAGTTGAAAGGAGTCATCCTCAACCCTACTGTCATCCATATCTAACATTACTGTTTCTTCATAATCATCTATTTGTGAAGGATGCATTACAGATGCCATACTTCTATACTTTGCATGGTCAACATTACCAGGTAAGACATATCCGTGCCTTCGTCATAATAGTGATGCTGATCAAAAACCAAATGCATTGGACATTACCAGATTGGAAATGTAGGCAAAAAATAGGTTTTTTAAATAAATTGGTCATTTTGCATCCAGATCTTGTCTCGTCTCTTCGCATCTGTACATGTATTCATTCATTCCTTAACATTTTGGAATGGCTGAAAAGAGGAAGCCCCGAACATGCCATACCAACTGTGACAAAAATGATGAGGTCAAAGCAGGTAAGCCAGTTAAATGAGCATAGACAGGGGGAAGAACTGGGTGGGGGTGGGGGTGAAACCGAAAGGAGGGGTGGATACAGGAGGCCCTAGGGTGTGGCTGCCCAACAAGGGGGTATAGAGGTGGTATCCGGACCACACCCAGGTTATCAATCTTTCAAGAAGGGTCCCACGTGGTTGGTTCCCATTGGACAATTAGTGTTTGTGTCTTGTGACGTCATGTACATATACGGTCTTATACATGTATATTGTATGTTTGCATGTGTGATTAGACATCTTGTACCTCTGGTGGCTGACTTTCCGTGTGGGCTGTCGCGGCAGGGGCCGCGACACGTGTACGAGCTCCAAGTTATCACAATGGGAAAGTACTGTAAGGTCCCCCATAGGGGTCTCCCAGCTGCTCTACAAGTCACAAAACATACAGCATAATAGTGTTGAAACTTCAAGTGCTGAATATTTACATGTATCATGATTTAGTATGAATAAACCATACTTGAACTGCAAGAAACAATTGAGGAGATATAACATCATTCTATGGAGCAGGTGATTTGAATATTGGAAGCTCATGCATTAGTGGATTTAGGTGCTGGGATTACCTACTTTAAATAAACATGCAGTGCAGAAAAGCACTGTGACATAGTGGAAGTGGTAAGGTTGATCCTTGTTATGCCAGTGACAAATGCTGTCAGTGAAAGAAGTTCCAGTGCTCTGGCTTAAAACAATGCTCTGCACAACAATGCATGGGTCAAGCAAGGCTGAATTCAAGGACAAAAGGGAACGTCGCTATGACCATTGAAAGAAATGAAAGCTGTTCGCGTACATTTAATTGGGTACCCAATTTACAGCTCAATTCAAGTTGTTTAATGTACTGCTGCATGGAAATTGCAAGGCACAGTACATCAAGTGAAGGCCTATTAATGGATGTCATTGATGTATATTGCATAGAAGATTCCTTTTCACACAATATCCTAAATTGTTACCGCTGTTATGACCAATAGCTTTATTTTTATTCATAAATACATAAATCCTACAGACACGAGGCCTGATCTTGATGTATATTGCATAGAAGATTCCTTTTCACACAATATCCTAAATTGTTACCGCTGTTATGATTAATAGTTTTATTTTTATTCATAAATACATAAATCCTACAGACACGAGGCCTGATCCTACATGTATGTTATTAACTGGATACCTTACAATTACAATCCATTATAAAGAACAGGGCAAACAACCATAAGCTGTTATTAACTGGTTTCGATCCATTTGCATGTTTTCCCAGAAAGTATCTTGAGTTTTAGTTGAAATGTGAGCTAAGTGACTTCCCCGCTTCTTACAGTTGGTTTAGTTTGGAAATGTCGATTGGAATGGTCATTGTGTTTGGCAGCAATTCCAGGCTTATATTATGTGTACTGCTTCATCCAAGCATCAGACCATCCTCGTACCAGGAATATCATTCCACATATTCTGCCCGCCGTGCCACATGCTAATACAGCTGCAAAGCTGCACGGCAAAGCCGGCAATGTTAATACAAAAAAGAGCTGAGATTGAAATGCAGACGCTTCGAGAGTCTATCATAGATTACAATGTCAGTGCAATGCAAAAATCGTGCAAAATTTAAGAGTTACACTGGATGATACTTTTAACATATGCTAAGGGGCACAAGGTTTTGTAATGATATTAACTGATGATGTATGATGTGGGTTCAGTCACATGATTATTGGGGACTGAAGGTTGAGAGGCTTGTGTACTCTATTGCTGAGTATTAATATTAAGCATACCAGTCGGCAGCAACCTCAGTAATGCATACTACTAGAGTTCTTACCAGCAATCTGTCTCATCATAAAAGAACATCTTGATCAAGGAACTACATGTATGGCAGAGCATTTAAAGTGGGATATATACATGTAAGTAAACTGTTAGAAGAAAAAATTGTTCATAATGCAGACATGTTTTCCCAACTACACATGTACAAATAACTCCCTGAACACTGCCTCTAATATGTTTGCTCTGCTCACATGGAAATCCTGAACTCATATTAAAGCTAGTCTGGTATGGGATACCATGTCACCAACAGTGATATCTGCATGTTGGTGATATTCCAACTGTCTTCCAATATTTCCACTATTGAGTATTAATTAAAATATTAAGAATAACATTCAAAGAAAACACAAAAAGAATGCTAAAAAAATGGTAAAGCCTATTGCATAATTGTAGGAAGTGATTCCCCATCATCAAAGCCTATAGTCCACTCCTACACTTTACCCTAGATCCTCTTAGACACAAGCTTGATGCTCAAACCAGGGCAAATAAAAGTCGAGCTCTGACAAATCCAAACATTTCTGCATATCATTTTTCCCATTTGGCTGTTATGCTTGTAGCTAAGTGCTTCAAAAAATGTTCTGCCTCTCTGTGGAGAAGCCCATCAACAGATGTTACAAAAGGTGCAAATGTACCTCGCCTATCTTCTGAGTATTTTGGCGATACTCCAAGTCTTTTCCACTATTGAATATGTTGGGGGTACTCCTGCTATTGAGTATGTTGGCAATACTACAGAATTTTCCACTGTTTACATTTCATTGGTAATGCAGCTCATGATTGGGTCACGTGGTCGAGGGGGGTGGGGGGTGCAGTATCATAGGACATAAACATGTGATAGGGATGATGTAATAGTTGTGATTGTACGGTGTGCTTAGATTAGAGCATGTGCGCATGTTTTGGAGTTGTGATGTAGATTTGTGCTGGCATTAAGTTATCTTACATATTGGCGACGAGGGATAAGGCTGGTACCATAGTTGAAAAAGCACTTGCCCAATTCCTCCAGGGCATGAAGCAAATATAGGAGTAACTCAAGATAGTCTGTCTAGGTCAAAAGGAGACAACATCAAGGGCGTTTGCAATGACATTTTTAAGAGGGGAGAAAATGAGCAATGAATATGAGGATGATGATCTGGTGGACAATTCAGAAGGATAAAAATGGAGAAGGTGGAGAGGCTAGCTGGGATGAAGCTGGCTAAGAAAAGGAAAAGGTCTGTGACTATTCTATGCAGCACAAATCACACCTAGCAAGGGCACGAAGCATATTTTTAAGCAAAAGGGAATTTTTTCCTCAGTAATCAGGTAAGAAATATCTCACTGAAGCTACCGATAACAAAGTTCGAGATTAAAAAGTTCATTATTTGCCTTAGTTAATTTGGCTTGCTTTTTCTTTGTGCGACAGTAACTTGGTGAGGGAGATACATGTACTTCAATGGCAGATAACCCCAGAGCACTGCATGTTTGTCATGAGAAGTAGTTAATGAACAACAGCCCTCAATAAACAGTGCAGCTATATATAGGATATGGCAGGTTTGTGCAGCTGCTATGTGGTGTCCAAGCATGCTGGTGCTGTGTTTGTTACTATATTGTGTTCTACTATTGTCATATTATAGCAAATACTTACAGAAATGTGCAATTTGAAAGGTATGGATAAGCGGAAATTTCAAGATGCAAAATGAAGAGCACGAGCGCTTGAAATACCCGATGGTCTCCATTTTGCATCAGCATGTCATTGTGAGGGCATCTTCAGCTCCAGCCGGCTCCTTGCTTCCTCTGGAGCAGGCACGTACAGGTCCTGTTTCCGTACCTCTGCCAATTCTGTTGTCACTTGATGTTTTTGCATCACAGATATCTTCCATACATGTATATTCATTTCCTAGTTGGACTGCACCATCTCTCTCACCGTTTGTGTTTTCTAAGGTGCAATTTTGCAATGGTAACTGGATACTGGGATCTAAATGCTCCATCAATGCACAGTCATTTAAGTAGCATTTCAATGTGCGTAAATTTTAACTTGTGCTTGTGTACTTGTCAGTGTGGCATTTCTAAGCACTTCCATCTCAAATCAAACACTAATAGATGATGCACTGCATGCTATTTGCTGCACATTGTGTTCATCTTTGATTTTATCTATCACAAGGCATGCAAAAATGCACCTGCTACTTCTTGTGTTTTAACCACTTTTGCTGCATGTATAAACATGAAGGTACAAGCCAGAACCTCAGGTTGTTGCTCGTTTAACACAATGAGGGATGATTCTAGGAACAAGTCAAAAACTAAATGCTGTGAAACTTCTTGCTCCATCTATTTATCCATTTGTCCACTCAGCCTATTCCAGTTGTTCTTCACTTTTTTGAGGTGACAAAATTATTCCATCAGCTGAAGGCATCCGACAGGGAGACCCACTTGGACCTCTTCTTTTTTGTCTTACCCTTCATGGTGCACGAGCTCTGCCTCTTCTAGTTACATGCAGATGATGGGTAGTTTCAACTGATATTATACGTGATGTTTGAAGTGGTTAAAAGGGAGGCAATAAAAGTTGGTTTATAGCTCAATGCCAGTAAATCTGAGGAAATAGGCACAGACCCCATTACAGTTGAGGCCTTCCAGTCATCTTTTTCGTATTGTGGATGTAGCACAGGCCACATTACTGGGCTCACCTATAGAAGACATCACTTCCATATCTGGTACTATCACTACAAAAACTGTTATGTTAAAATGCCTTGGAGAGAAGCAGAAAGTCATGATGCATACTTCCTGTTGTGTCATTCTCTTGCTATCCTCAAACTCCTCTACTGTCATACGACATCTCCATGTTTCCTTTCGCTCTGCTTGCAGTTATATAGAACTCAGGTCCATCCTGAGTAAATGATTTAATTTGCCTTTCTCTAAAGGACACCCTGGGTGCACATAGGCATCTTTGCTTGCCAGTGAAGTTTGGTGGACTTGGTATTCGCAGTGCTGTGCAGCTTGCACCCTCTGCCTTTTTGGTCTCTGCTGCTATCTCCTCCTCAGACCTTGTCTCCAGATCTTACCACTACATGTATAGCTGCAAGAATACCCCATCTGTTATGCAGGCTTGTTGGTCAGAGGGGTGCCAGGAAGCACCTCCAGTTGGTAAGTACTGCAAAGTACAAGCAAAAAGCATGGGACTCCCCAAAGGTTCTAGCCACTGTCAACACTCTTCTCTCTAACAGCACAGACACATTCTACAAAGCACGACTCCTGGCTGCATGCAACGAAGAATCAGGACTATGGCTAAATACTCTGCTGGTCACTTCACTGGGTCTTCATATGGTTAATAATAACAAGTGGTCTTCGTTTGGGTTTGTCCTTGTGTAGACCTCACACTTGTCACTATTGTGGTTGGGAAGTGACCGATTTAGCTGTTCATAACCTTAGTTGCTGAAAACGTGAAGGGTGCCACCATCGACATGCCTTTGTTAATGACATAATCCATTGGGCCATGACTGCTGTTAGGATTCCATCTTGTTTGGAGCCTTCTGGCCTTTTCCGTTCTGACGGGACAAGACCAGATGGGATTACCACCGTACCCTGGCAGTGTGGTGGTAAGCTCCTTGTCTGGGATGCCAACTGCCCTGACACATATGCCCCGTCCTACTCAGCTATTGCAGCCACAGAGGCTGGAGGAGTGGCCAACCAAGCAGAGCACAAAAAATGTGTGAAGTATGCACACCTGGACCACAACCATTGAGACTGGTGCTTCCATTGAGACATCAGGAGTTTTTGGGTCAGAGACTTAAAAATTTCTGAAGGAGTTTGGCCATCGCCTTAAACAGACATCAGGAGAGTGCAGTGCATACTTTTATTTGCTACAAAGACTATCAGTTGCAGTACAACGAGGAAATGCCACTTCTGTTATGGGCTCTGTGGGCCAGGATGCAGTGGAAGACTTTTTTTTTTTTACATGTACTGTATACTTAGTTTGTAATGTTTCCTTTTAATGGTTACGTAATTATCATTTAACAAAAAAAAATAACTGTATTATTTGAGGAGGAAAAATGAATCCAATCCTGAGATATGGGGTATACTACTTGATGATTTGCCAATGAAAAAACGGTTGCTATGTTGTATACATGTACATCAGATGGTAGACTCTTGAAATGATGTGCACAAATACTCAGGGTAACGGATTTAGGTGTGGATGGTCCATAAGTGGTCTGGTTACCAATTGAACTTATCAATCATGGGAGACTTACATGTAAAGTGTACATGCGTTAACAATGCTGAGTTTGAGGTATTCCAAGCCCATTATGGAACTTAAATTTAATGCCAACTCAAACTTCTCACAAGTTACAGAGGCAATTATGAACAATGAAGACATGTCATCTTTTGGTGTATTCTCAGTGCTAGACAGGACGAGGGTTGTGCAGCTACCATGTTAGATATGGTGATGGTATGTGGATTACCATTCGTGAATTCTCCTTTTCAAATGCCTGGGTTGAAAGACATGAGTGACCAGAAAAGGGAGACACGGAAGAGTGAAGGACTCAGAGAACAGCTGTAGTAGTGCATTTTATGTCTATATGTAGCACTTGTATGAATTCAGGTATATAAGTGGGCTGGTTACCAATCCCTATATATATTATCTTATGCATATCCTCTTCCTATGTGTGAACACGTGGTGCAGGGGATAATGAAAGGGAGTTGATGAATGAAACAGACATAGTTGCTGTTTGTGACTACCATAAAATATAATAATGCAGTTAATAAGTTGTCAGCTCTGAACTTAAGGATAGTTATCTTTCCCATCAATGGATCTTTGTATTGTTACCAAAGAATTCATACTGTAATGGATGAATACTGAAAAAACGGTAATGTTAAATACTGATGACAGTAGGAAGGAGGATGACTTGTCCGTAGCACAAGTTAACCCTTTAGACTTTTAAAGCAGCTACATGTGTACTCTCAATTGGTGCCAAACTTTGATGATACAGTAGGCATGGCAACTGAGTCAGTACACTTTACAGTGAGGTATGACAGTACACTATAATTGTTTTAAAATGAGTAACGTGTGTATGACAATTATTGCAGTTATGATGTGTCAGAAGGCCTGGTTAATTATACACTGTACATGTACATGTATGCATGTATAAGCATGCTTTTGGTAGAGCATTGTAAGCGTTTTAAAAAACTATTTAAGCCGGGTTGAGTCAGTTGGAGGGGGTCTTTTGATGATGATAATAATGTTATTCACTTGTGCAAGCCGTTGCTGCTAAGTGCAGGAAAGTGACACACTAGGGTAAAGAAATAATGGATTGCTCACGTCAGAATGGGGTGTATAGAGGTGGAGTAGTGGAAGGGACAAAGGTAACGACATGCTACTTGATACAGGAGCTGCAAAAAACTACTGTTCGTAGTACATTGGTGCCATCATGTAAGGTGACCCAGAAGAAGGTACATGTACTTATACAGAGTATGCATGGTGATGCCATCAGCTAACTTTAGCATGGATCAACATTCAAGTTGGAGGGTCGTTGTAGTATGTGAAAGCAGCAGTCACAAACCATCTCCCAGTTTTGGTATTGTTGGGAAGAGAAGTGACTGATTTGGTATGCATTTCAAGCAATTGGAAAGAGAATTTGATGGCTGCAGTGACCATGCAGATCTCAGAATTGGAAACTAGCAAGTCAGGATGCTGAGCTACAGGAGAAAGATGCATCATGTAGAGCCACAGTGAGTGCGTTTGATACTGTAAGGGAAATGGCTTGTTTTTTTTTTACCTCATACAACTTAACCCCCCCCCCCCCCCCCCCCCCATTGCCATCTCCCCTCCTGTCGCTCTGCAGTCTCCTCACTGAACATCCCAGTGTTTAGCCCCTTAACCGCCGGAGACAATCAAGTGTCTACGGCTCCGCTCACCAGGCAGGAGACCGGGGCACCCCTGGCCGGGCAGGGCAATACGTCGTACAACCCGATAGCATTATTGCCGGCAAAGTTGTCCTGCAGGATACTTGATCTTGATTGAGATGGCAGACATGCTCCCAGATTCCTGGCAAGACGAGGCCCAGCCTCTGGTGCTGTTTGACACCCAACTCACCCCCTGCCAAGTGGGGCGCAAGGCACTCGTACAGGACATTTCCCAGTGCATGGAGTGCTTTTTCTAGAATGGCGGCTGTTCTAGCGACGCGGTACCCGGGCAAATCCCCTGAGCTATGGGCCTATCTAGCTTCGATTGTGTGGGTGGCACGCAACTTTGAAGGCACTGCTTGGGTGGCATACGATCGGCAATACAGACGCGAGCACTCGCACACAGAGACCTGGACTGGTCGCAACCTAACGCCAGGCTGTACAGTGAGGCTTTCACCGGCCACGCCAAGGCAATCCCCCGCTGCCGCCACTGCCTCAGCGACTCACACACCACCTCGGCATGTTCCCTTGAGCCTACTCTCGGCTCGAACCCCGTTAATACCATGGGTACAGGGCAGTCTACCCAACCGAGCCAGGAAGTATGCAGGCTCTATAATGCAGGTCGCTGCTACCACCATCAATGCAAGTACCGCCACGTGTGCCAGGATTGTGCCTATGGATGCAATGTCCAAGGAACCAATAGAGGGCAACACCTCAGCAACGTGGCAGAGAGCGTTCTCCCCACCGGCCGGGGACTGGTCGCATCTAGCAGCACAGTTCTGACTCAATGTATTATACAATAGGCTGTTAGTGCATTAGCAACTTCACATATCGTATATGTACACATACCGTGCTTGCGTGTCATGACAGTCCGCGCCTCCACTCAATAGAGTGTGATCACCTGTATGCAGGCTTAAAGAACGCATGTATGCATGTTAGCGCCATGGTATGCATAGCTCACACACAATCACAACTTGTCCCTCAGGCAACCTCTACTCAGGCACGCAGGATTTATTGGATCTGAAAGCATACACATCTCTCGGGACGGAGTCTGAAATGTCTTTCCATGCACGGTGGCGTTACACTGCTACTACACTCTGAGTGGAATCGGGCTTTGCGCGACCACCCCGATCGAGCATTCGCCAATTACATCTGAACTGGCTTGAGACAGGGCTTCCGGATTGGTTTCTCTAGTATCAAGCCTTTGTGCAGGGCCACATGCAACATGCTCTCGGCTACACAGCACCCTTAACCGATCACAGAGTACCTAGCAAAAGAGCTCCGACTCAATCGGATGCTAGGGCCATTCATCGACGACATCAAATCCGTGCATGAGAACAGATTCGGCGTCATCCCCAAGAGACATGGCACATGGAAATGGAGACTAATTACCGACCTTTCCCACCCCTCAGGTAGCAGCATGAACGATGGAATCAACTCCAATCTCTGCTCATTGCATTACACCTCCATTGAGGATGTGGCCACAGTGGCAGCTCAGTTGGGTCGCGTAGCGCTGCTAGCCAAAATCGACATCGAGTCGGCATATCGTCTCATATCAGTTCACCCCGAAGACCGCTGGCTGCATGGGATGAAATGGGAAGGTCGATTATGCGTGGACCCCATGCTCCCTACGGGCTTCACTAATTTTAACGCGACGCTTTGGAATGGAGACTAAAGGCAGTCGGGGTACCATACATCCACCACTACCTAGACGACTTCGTGGTATTGGGCGCCCCGGGGTCCGACGAATGCTGTCGAGCACTGGAAAAGCTCCTCTTTACCTGCTCGAACCTAGGGATCCCCCTAGCAGCCCATAAGTCCGAAGGGCCGGCCACGACCATCACTTTCCTTGGCATAGTCATTGACACACTGGCAGGCGAGTTACGTTTGCCAGCTGAGAAGCTGAACCGCATACGCACGCTGCTAGTAGACTGGGGTGACAAGAAATCGTGTGCTCGGAGAGATCTCGAGGGTCGTTCTTAAGGCGGATAATCGTTTTGCTGCATCACAGCAGGAGCGCACATCATATTTGCCTGAACCGCAGTTTCCATTCAGATCTACTATGGTGGAAGGCGTTCACTACGACAAGGAATGGTATTTCATAACTGGCAACTAAAGCGTCTTCGCAGTTCGCCTCTGACACCTCCGGAACCTGGGGCTGCGGAGCTTGGTATGGGTCATCGTGGTTCCAGTGGCAATGGGGTGTGCTGTCCCGAAACCTCGACATTGCCGTAAAGGAGCTACTGCCGATCCTCTTAGCAGCACTAATCTGGGGTCCAGCATGGCACGGCCAGTCAGTACTCTGTTACTGCGACAAGCAAGCAGTTGTGGCGATACTGCGATCGCGATCATGCAAGCAGCCCAGCTTGTTGTACATGTTACACTGTCTCGTTTTCGTAGAGGCGGCAGAAATCAGGAGCACGTGCCAGAGACGGCAGTGGAGCTACTACTAGACCCGCAGGGGGACTGGACCTCGCCAACCTGGATGCTTCATTTCACCAATATTGTCATGACCGCCTAGCTCCATCAACACACCGTTCATATGACACGGGACATTTTCCCGGATTTTGCACAGACTATAATGTGTTATCCCCATTTCCAGTGACAGAAAAGTTATTATGCTATTTCGCGACGGCTCTGGCAAATGATGGCTTAGCCCCCCAGACCATCAAGTTGTATTTGTCCGCAGTGTGCAGCATGCAGCTTTCCCTCAGGCTCCCACCACCATGGGACCAATCCTCACCCCCCATTCCAAAGCAGGTCTTAGATGGCATAAGGAGAGAAAAATTCCTGGGGGGCAGGTCACCTAGAACCCGCCTACCAATTACCGTAACCGTACGTCGCCGGTTACAGAGTCCAATGGATATGGCCGTCGGCCCTGACAGCACGGCGTACTGGGCGATAGCAACTGCAGCGTTCTTTGGCTTTATCTGGCATAGGCGAGCTGCTGGTCGAAGCAGAAACCTCGTACAATCCAGCCCTACACTTAAGTTGGGGGGACGTGGTGACTAACGATCGATCAGCCGAGACGATGGTTAAGTTCCATCTGTGAAGATCCAAGTGTGACCAATTCGGCACCGGAGCCGACATGCTCCTAGGACGCTCGGGCTGTCAGCTCTGCCCCGTAGCAGCCATTCTGGCATACATCAATGTCCAAGGCGACACCCATAGGTGCCTTTTTCGTCGATAGCAACAAGGTACCAATCACCAAGAGCAAGTTTGTTGCCAAAGTATGGGACGCGCTGAAAGCTGCTGGCTACCCCGGAGACCAGTTGCTAAATATAGGAATAGTTATTTTATTTCCAATCCCTTGTTCCCTTCCTTTTTACACCACCATTGTCATAAAATCCTATAAGTATATACCTCCAACTTTCTCAGAGAGAATATTTTGCAATGAATAACATTTGAGATAATATCTAATCAAAATACATGTTACCAAACAATAGTAATCATGTCATTAGAGGTGGGTGTGTGTGAAAGTAGAGCTGAGTTTTCTAAAACCATTTAGAACTGGCTGCACACGTAATCAATTGCTGAATTAGTCATTTACTTGAATATTAACCACTCCTGTAAAGTGCTGAAAGACAAAAATTCAGCAATAGTGTTGCATTGCACAGATGAAAGAAAAGCATTGAAGTGGGTGTGGGCCCCTTTATTTGTGCTTGTACTTTTAAAACAAATGTTGCTTTGCAATCTGGATTTTGAATTTCGGTTAAGGACTAAAATGATTTCAAGGATCTAATCAATTTACTTTAATTTCTGAGAGGATTGTGACACAATCCACCAAATGAATGTACAAAACATGATGAAGCAAACAGAAAACACACCTATTCATCTACCTAAACAAAACAAATCTAATCTTTATTCTAGGCCCTACTGTACAAGGTTGGCATTATACATGCACACATTTCACTGATACAAATTTAAAATCAATATCATACATGTAGATTTGGATTACAAGTTTAAAATCAATATTATGGATTTGGATTATGTCCAGCCAATACAGGCCAATGATCAGGCAATTTATGTTTTGAGTGGTCAAATGGGACAAATTATTTCTAACACTGCTAATATATGGGACAGTGTCCAGCAAAATCGGGCTTGTGGGGTTATAATTTTATCACTATAAAAATTGCACGTTGTACTAAACAACACATCTTTGCGACGGTACTACGTTTTCCTTTCAAATTTCGTACACTTGTTCCCACACCATTTCTCTGTGTGAAAATCGATTTTTGTGATCTACACATTTTCCGTGCCGTGGATACAACAACGTTAACCCCGCGGGTTAGAAATCCACATTTCTCCACGTACGAGGGTTGAAAACACGTCAAATTCGGGTTGCACATAGAAGAGTCCTGTAGCTATTGATTTGTTCTGTTCGTTAATTTCTATATCATCCGTTATGGAGATACAGTTGAACAAATGACGGGCACGTTTTCCCGCTTGATTTGCGCCAATGATTTTGGCAAATCGCGTCCCGCTCAGTGAATGGGAAGGCGGTGATTATATCATTGGCGCGAATCAAGCGGGAAAATGTGCCCGTAGTTTGCTCAACTGTATCTCCGTAAAGGATGATTCAGAAACTAACAAACAGAACAAATCAATAGCTACAGGACTCCTCTATGCACACTCCGAATTTGACACGTTTTCAACACTCGTACGTGGAGAAATGTGGATTTCTAACCCGCGGGGTTAACGATTGTTGTATCCACGGCACGGAAAAGGTGCAGATCACAAAAATCAATTTACACACAGAGAAATGGTGTGGGAACAAGTGTATGAAATTTGGAAGGAAAAGGTAGTACCGTCGTGAAGATGTGTTGTTTAGTACAACGTGCAATTTTTATAGTGATAAAATTATAACCCCACAAGCCCAATTTTGCTGGACACTGTCCCATGTACTTGTAAATTATGTGAGGTTTCAGTACAAATACAGTGTATTTGTTACTTCAATGTACAGTATGCATCAATACAGAGTTGGCACAATGCATTACGCTACAATCGCATTACATTATAATCGTAGTACATTGTATGTTACGTTAATCGCATAAACAGAAAGCACTACGTAAAAAAACTTAAGCGCGGGTGTTTTAATGCCTCGTAAAAACAAACATGAGATGCTTACACAAACAATGCCTCACTAGAAATAATAACGTAACATAATGGTTATAAAGCAATGAAATACGAACATAGTGAATGTAATTATTTACATTACGATCATATTATTATACGATCTTAACATCAGTATAATACGTTGTGCCAACCTTTTGACACATACTGTAGAATGGTACATATACATGTACATGTATTTGTGCAAGTGGAAATAGACTGTAAAATATGGTGATAATGGTCATTCTTTCAACAAATCTCACCTTACAATGAAAATGGGCATCTTACAATGAAAATGACATGAAGATAATTACTAAGACCTGGTTATAAAAATATTGCACATATCAAAATGACTCACCTGCAGAAGCAAGACACTTAACAGACTTTGAATTAAACATTGTTTTGGCTTTGCCAATTTTCTGTGCCCGCGCAGGCACAGCAACAGTTGGAAGTTTATGCGGAACTGCAGAAAAACCTAAATGTAAAGCAACATGATCAGAAATTCAAGTACACAAGTAAATTGAATGCACATCAGAATACTGTAATTCCTTAAATCTTTGTGTCACTAAATTTCGGTTTGTTATACATCCTACGAAAATTACAAGTAGAAGCATTATAAAAGTAGAGATGAAAGATCACGAGAATGAGAGGTTGCGTTGTATACAAAGACGTCACATTTATCAGGAAATGAGGGAAAGATCAGCTGATGTATTTTTAGAGTGCCAAAGAGAGCCACCCAATGTTACAACCCATAAGCGGCACCAGTCCAGCATTTAAAAGATGAAGATATCGCACACATTTCTAGAAAGATAGCATGATCTCTATGTTTAAAGGGAGGAGGACACATCCAATGTGTAATAAAGAGCGGAAGAAGAGTTAAAAATATTTTGTGGCATGATGTTTTCATTCTTGGGTAATCCACAAAAATTAAGAATTACTACTTAGCTGCTACAAAAATAAAGGCCGCAAGCACAAATCAGCTCTCCAATTTCACTGTTACCAATGAATAAAACAACCCAAATCAGATAGATTCACCACCATGTGTGGTGTTTTTAAGCTGCACAATAGATTTAGACACAACGCCAATGCTAGATGATCTACATGTGTAAAAATACACAATGCTGAACAAAACACTGCACAACTTACACAACTGTGCATGCTGTACAATAGGTGTACTACATACGTGTAGATCCACTGAGACGAATGAGCTTCTTCACAGGACTGGTTTTCAGTGGACTATCAGGTACTGAAGAGGTGCCGACAGATTCACTGGGAAGTGATAACTGGCTTGAAGTTGAAACAGCTTTGCAACACAAGAGAGATGGTTGGGTGGACGCTCCAGAAACAGGCGAACAAGGAGTAGGTGAGCCTGAAGAAGGCGGCAGCTCTGGAGAAAATGGTCCTGGAGAAAATGGTCCTGGAGAAAATGGTCCTGGAGAACATGGCTCAAGTGTATAGTTACAGGAAGAGAAATTCCCAAGGGTGTCAGTTGTTCCCAATGGACCCATACTGAGGTTCTGCTCATCAGAAGATGGTCCCATACCGAGGCTCTGTTCATCACAAGATGGTCCATTACCAAGGCTCTGTTCATCGGAACATGGTCCCATACTGAGGCACTGTTCATCAGAACATGGTCCCATTCCAATGCTTTGTTCATACTGGGGGCCAGAATGTTGCTGTGGAAGAGGATTGTGAGATGCACAAGGTTGGGATGAGCTGTGTACTCTAAGTGAAGACACTGCAGGTGACGACTGGCCAGAGGCCACACCATGTTGACTTTGGTAAGGAAAGGACAGAACGGGGATTGAAACAGTACAATGTAAGGAGTTTGGAACAGAAATTGGTGTTGCCTGAAGCAGGGACTTTGGGGCACATGTTAAGACAGACTGATGATGGGAATTTGGAGTTAGGATAGATTGATGAGATGAATTCGACATGGAAGTCAAGACAGGCTGACTAAAAAATGAAACGTCCAAACTTTGTTGGGAAACAATTGAAAAACACGATTCTTTAGCAGAACATGATTGCGATAGTGGTTGAAATATGGAAGGATTGTCTGAAGCTGTAGACTGCAGTGAAGTAGAGGGCAGAGAAATGATCTCCTCCAAAGAAAAATGTTGGTTCTGTAGTGCATTGGCATTGGAGGGATCATCATCCAACAATGCATCAATATCATCTCCATTTCTGTGGGAGAAGGTGGGTGGGGGTCATAAGGAAATACAAAAGTGAGATCATTTGATTTCAATTGTGCTGTACAGTTCCCTGTTTCATTGCACAGAAAAAAAAATCTATAGGTCGCATGTGAAAAGTGCATGAAGGTGCCATTCATATACAGTGTACACATACATGTACAGTGTACATATATCCAACTGTAACAATTATTAAAATATTTTAGGGCAGATGTGGATAATTTAACTGAAACGTACACTGACATGTACTTAGAAATGAATAAATGTACCAAAATAAAGGAACTAATTCCAGTGCTGAATAATAATTACAAGGTGCACCCTGCTCATTCAAAGACACCGCGAAAACATAGCCATCAAATCAAAAGAATTTTATACGCAACGGTAGCAGAGTAAAAAAATAAAAAATAAAATGGATTTCCATCTAATGCAACTCTAACGTGAAAAATGGATGCAAGCCTATTATCATACAGAACAAAGTTTAACCCGAACCTGTTTGTAGTCGCATGCAAGCACATGCAGTAGTAGCCTGGTACACAGGTACAGTAGGTACACGTTTTAAAACTGCTACAGAGACATTTAGACAAGTAAATTGGACACGGCACACACTTCCGTGCCATTGTTCTAAACCGATACTTACAGGTAAGTAAAATCCGATATGCCATCATCTGTTCCGAGAAGAAGCTCGTCCTAAACACAAGGCCCGTCAATTGTGCACAAGTGAGCGTGCGCACTCTCACCTGGTCCATGCCTTCGTCCTCCCTGTACGGCAGCTGCTATGTAGTAACGGGAAAATGTTTCACATGCACAACCGATAAATGATTCATTGATTAAAGTTATCTTCTAAGAACTCAATTAATTAATTAACCGCTCACAAAAGAAAAAAACGTTAAACATAGATAATAGAACTTTAATATCTATGATACAGGTAGCTCTCGCAACGATCACCTCCACCTGCGGCACGGCCGCAGGCGGGAGTACTTGCAACGACGGTTCGGAAACGCCGGCTATCCGGGTCGTCCCTAGGAGACCGTCGAAACGTCCGAGACGCAGTTCACGAAGGGCCGAGCCGTGCGACTGAAAGATAACAGCTACATGTATCACATAATTGCAAGACCAGGGCTGCAGCCTAGCCTCCAGTCAGGGATTATTATTTCTGCTCCAGTCCGGTTCTTCCTTCTTGACCGACCACTTTTTCTTTTTCCCACCGGAAAAAAAAAGTTACCATTCATGACCTCTAAGTCGCACGCATTCGGAGAGTGTTATCAGAGATAATATAGCGCGAGCGTACGATTTAAATTCACATGATATGCACACATGAAAAATAAATTTAATATACTCAGCCCCTTCTCCCGTACGCCATGCAATTATTATAACTGGACCACTTACTGTAGGGTGGCTACGTTGTACGGCCCTGCAGTGCTGCTCAGTGGCGTAATGGCTAGAGGGGGAACAATGTCCCCTACGTACTTTTCAAGGCTCGATCATAGAGATACATGCATTATAATCAACTGCGTTTAAAACATGGTACGCGCTGGTCCAGGAAACTCATAGGACATTTTGTAGTGATTGTTGCGCGAGTGAAGTGTAATACTCAAAGGTCCTGAAAATCACGATGACAGCGAGCAATCAGTAAATAAATGTATCCTGCTAATCCCAATCTGTGGCTGATGATACAGATTCTGATCTGGAAGCAGGCCTAGATCTCAATCAGCATCTCCAGTAAATGATGGGTTTATACCCCCTCTGAACGGAGGAATAGGATCCTGCTCAGGATGCCCTATACAAGATGCGATCAGACAGACAAGAAAATGAACGGTATCAGTTTCTGATATCTGAACAAGAGAGGCTTGCAGATGCTGGCTGAAAATGTTTTAGTGTTGCTGGAGGAAGGAAAAGGAAACAGATTAAATTTATTTCAGAGACGTTGGCTTCATGATTATAAATGGTACCGTTATAGTATTGATGAAAGATGACAAGGCCAGGAGGTTTGGTCCTGCTATGCATTTTGTTTCTATCTCAAAGTGTAGTTTAGGCGCGTTTGTGTGCTCACTATTTACAAAATATAACTTGATAAGTCCAAGAAATTAAATCTGTGAAAACATTCCAATTAAGAAAGATTCTCATTTATGAGCAGTTGACCAGTTGTGCATATGAATTTAAGAAGGCATGGTTGAATTCTGCTAGATGAATTGACAGCCACATTATGGATTTGAAAAATGCTAAGAATTGATGGTATTCTTTTATGTACAAGGCAAAGAATTGGTTTGCAAGGTCACCAACGGGACAATATTGATTTTGCATATGATGAAGGGAATTTCATTGCTGTATTACGATTGCTAGCAAAAAGTAATAATATAATAAAAGAATCCAATATTGCATGAACATTTGGCATCTAGTGCTAAAAATGCAATGTACATGAGTGAAACAATTCACTTATGATAGGATCTAAAAATGGAATAGTGATTGTTACATGCTAATAATCACATGGAAAAGCAACATCAAGATTTCTTGTCTGCTATCCTCGTATTATTCAAGTCATCCTTTTAATTCTTCCCTGCCAAAGTAGACAAGAAAAGTACTTTATGGTAGATTTGAACATGCTCTATATCTACATTTTACCTGATTTCTCTGTAGTGCTGCATAATTTCTTCTATCTTTTTGAAAGTACCTACTTACTTTGCTGAATGTTTGGAAGGAAGTCTCCAAGAGGCGTACACCTCTTGAAGACTTCCTTGCAAACATTCAGAAACTAGATTTGACAAAAGGGTACATTTTGAACTTTGTGCACCCATACTATTAGAGAACAAGATGTGCAAACAACATAAAACATTTTGAGTTCTCTTACCCGAAGAAGGCAACTCTGAGAGTGAGCTTGCCAAATGGAAAGTTCATTGTAACAATACTTCTGGAGAAAGGCCGGTACAATTACACAACTACTTTGCCAGGATGCTGATCCAATCTTCTTTCTCAATGTATGGGAGTTTCCTTGTATCTTGGTAAATGGTGGCACTTCCAATTGGCAGTGCGGAAGCTGTGAGGTCATTTTCCTGTCTAAGATAGATACTTCGTTCCACCTTGACTAATGGAAGGCTGGGAAATTTAGGAGTATTAGCTTTTTGGGGGTTTGATATTCAGCTCAGTATCTGTTGACCAAATACACGAAAATGTGTAATGCATCTGTTTTAATATGACTAGATCAGTTATAACTGAGTATTGTAACTTTCCCAATCTCATGCAGTAGGATGAACTATATTATTTACGAATTAACTAATCACATTTTTTTGGAAAGGCCCCCCCCCCCCTCCCCCCCTCCCGCACCCTAGCGCTTGCGCACTAATAGACTAGGCCATATTATAACTATCGGTACGTGGCCATAGCAGCGCTGAGTTGATTGCATCATCAGTGGCGTAGGAACGGTTCAAAAAGTGGGGGGGGGGGGGGGAATTAATTATTCATAAGTGGGTGTGATAAAACGAAACTGTCATAGAAAACAATTGCCGGGTGGCCTGCATGGCCTAAATCATACAAAGCGCGGGGGCGCCAAATAATTCGAAAACGCCGTCAATATTACCGTGCGTGGCAAACCCCATGTGCGCGGTCATGAGGTAATTAAGACAGACCGCTATATACATGTATATATACATGTATATATACTATCCCAAGCGGTAAGTTGAGACTAGTCAGTCTTAAGACAATTTTAAACAGTGTTATCCAGTGGAGAATCGGATTGAGATACAGAGCAGCGACATTGTTCACCTACGATCGTGCGATTGCATGCACATTACAAAAATATTTCTTCGACGCGCGCACGATTTCAATTCATGACAACAGTGAAGATGGAAATTAGAAGCAGAGATAATAGAATTTAACTCTATTATATCTGTTAGAAAACTACAAGCTAAATATATACACGGTATAAAGTATTTTGCTATAAAGCCACTAAGTCTAATTAGTGCCTCCGCGCTCTCTCCTTATATCCATTTCATTACATGTTTTAATAAGTCTTTCTGTTTAGTTTAATCTTTCTTATAGTGCATGTAGAAAAGGACCGTTCTGCTGTTGCTGTTGATTGATATAGTGTTAATTAATGATAGAAGGGATCAGCACTTTTTTCAGAGGTAGATAAAGTTCCTGCATCGATATCATTGACAGCAACAGCAGATCAGTTCTATATGCTATAAGAAGAATTACAAATGACATACCAAGCATCAGATTATATTTCATCCATTTTCTTCATCTCAGTTACAAAATTTGCATCAGTCACTTTCAATATCCTGCAGGCTGTCAACATCTTTTGTGCATGTGCAGCATTTTTGCTGCACATTTGCTGCCTTCGGCATAGTACTTTCAATGTCGACTATACTAAAGAACCTAGCTGTGCAATTTATGACATCGATCAATTCAGAATATCCGCTGAAAAGGACCTATAACTCACGTTGTTTTCAAATTATTTGGTGTAAGGGATTCTTACAACAATCTAGATTCTTTACAACTTAATACTTTCGTCAGTACGCACTTGAAATTCGAGTGTCTATAATGGCCAGCGGTATGAGACGCTCGTTTCTGGAGAATTCTACATTATTGCGTTAAGTCCTAATCGTGGCATCACACGCCGCATAGGGTCTTCGATGGAAGTGAGAGCAGCCATGTACCGTCGAGGAGCTAGCGTCAGCTAGGCCGCAGGCCGCCTACTTATAAATAAATGCTTCATCCGATCGGTTCCGTTCCAAAAACGGACAAATATGAATAGCCACTCCTTTCTGCTATAATTATCACCATGCATGATCTTGCAATTGCTATTCGCCGATTATTATAATTTTATTCATAAATATAGACAAAAAAAGTGTGTGTGGGCTCCCCCCCCCCCCCCCAAGATTAAAAGTGAGGGGGGCTTTAGCCCCCCTTGGCCCCCCGCTTCCTACGCCTATGATCATGCGTGATAATACATGTATATTGATCAAAGGCATTAGTGGTGGCTAACATATACAGCAAATCCATTGCTAAGGCGCTCCTGACAATAGAACTTCATAGATCCTGGTAGGTACACTATAATACCCCGTTTACACGACACAATTTTTCCGTGCCAGCACGATACGCTACGGCTCGGCACGGTACGGTTCGGTTAAAATTTGACGTGTAAACCCTGTCAAAACCGTGCCGTACCGTGCCGAGCCAGCACGGTTGCAATAACCGGGCTACCCGGCACGGCACGGCTCGATTGTGGTAGATCGGGATATGATAGCAATTGAGCATGCGTAGAACTGGTTTCCATAGTATTAAAATGGTGGATTGGACGAAACAAACGGGTGATAAAGATTTGGGGAGAGGAATCGATGCAAGTGCAACTGGAAAACTGGGAAAAAAATCAATTGGTGTACAACAAGATCGGTACTGAGGCCATTTGAGGTGTATTGGATGGCCATTGCCATAATATTGCGTATGTTACGAGAAAAAAATCGCTCTCTTCTTTTGTGCACCTGATGCCTCCTTTTCTCGATTGCGCGGAAGGTTGTAAACAAGGCATCCATTTTTATTTCTGGCAATTATTGTAGTTTACTTAATTACGGAATTGCTTTTTAAAAACCATTCTATACCACATAGCCACAAACGCGTGTAAACGTTACTCGATAACCGTTCCGTACCGTGCCATGCTGAGCCGTTCCGCACCGTACCATCGTCGTGTAAACGCGGTATAAGATGCAACAAGGTATTCCAAGACTTTCACAAAGTCCTTAACCGCTCGAATTTATTTATTGTCGGTTTCAAACCAGCAACAGAGGTTCTGGGCGTCTAGGAACCTGACGGAAGCTTTTAAACAGAGTCTTTGCTTTGAATTAGCTTTTTGGTCACGTGATTGAGGGAAATGGGTAGTTTGAGATATATGGGAGTGATGTTGTGGCCCAGTATGTGAGTTGTACACGTGGAGATAGCCGTGGTTGTGGGCATTTAGAACACCCAGGTTTGTCAGTAAGCCCACGAATTGTTTTGGACGAGGTAGAGACTAAAAATCCAGAGGGAACTGGCTAAGAATGTTTGTTGTTTACACGCGCCGTGGTTCTGGGCATTTAGAACACGAGATAGAGACTAAAAATCCGGAGGAAACTGGCTATACCATGCTGCTGAAGGCAGAGGCGAACTAAAAGAAACATCGAAACACAGAACGCCCACGCTGCAACACGGAGTGAACCTGCTAATGAGGTGCACGTGACTCCGTTTCCAATCCCGATCCCGGGTACGTAGTCTATGATCTATGGTGGTACAAACCATGCAGGATAATCCAAGGATTGCCATGCTTTTGCCGGCGCGTAACATAGACACCGATACGTACTCTCTAGTGAATAAATATGACTCTTCTTTGTGAGGACTTTGAGAAAGGTTTTGATCTCGACAGTGTTCAGAGGTATCACGGTACATGTATATGTACATCACAGCCGGTGTTGGTATTGTGATGTGTAGTGCGTAAAATTCCAGTGTAGTGTAAATTAACTGATTCAAGTCAAAGTAATAATAGTTGCCTACCAGTTAGTGGTACATGACAATAATCCTAGCCAGCTGCCACGCATAATGTTGGTTCAAATGCCTTGCAGCTTGATACTTTAAATTGTCTGCCAGCATGCATAGAATATGTGTGTATAGGCATGTTTGCCAGATCAGTTGTGCTATGTATGCGCATGAGTACCAGTACGTCTGTTTCAATGCACGTGTGCACGCACACCGCAAACACATGATTCAGAAGCCATGTACTACTTGACGCTTGAATTAATTAGGCGCCAGCGATATACATGTATATTGCGAGGCATACAAAGACCAATGAGCTCTAACTACAAATCACAGCGCATACGGCCATTCAGTTGCATTCTTAACACTGCATGGTCTATAACAGTTTATTTAATTTCAGTCTGTCAATATGGAAACATAGCTCTAAACAAAATTAAGATACAGATTGGCACAATTTAAGTTAGGATCGCCCCAAATTCTCTTCGCAGTGTACTGAAATCATGCAGGTTCCATGCGGCAAGAAATCAATTAAAGAATCTTACTTCACCACGTGGGATAAAGTAGGGGACG
Source organism: Spongilla lacustris (assembly GCA_949361645.1). Lineage (NCBI taxonomy): Eukaryota > Metazoa > Porifera > Demospongiae > Spongillida > Spongillidae > Spongilla > Spongilla lacustris. The sequence continues at coordinate 3,025,312 of OX442434.1, read as the reverse complement.
AGAGGGGGGCCAGGGATAATATCCGCTATAATGGATTATGTCATGGGTTCAGGGGGTAAGGCATTTTCCGCGGGGAAACAGAATCCGCTTGAACATGCACCGCACCACTACTAACAGATGTAGTACTATACTATTCCATTACACGTACCGACTCGGTACGCGAACTCGATCGCCCATGGCAAGTACATGCATACACAAGGTTTCTTAGTATCGTAACGTACATAAAAGACGTCTCGTATCATCATTTGTGAGCGTTGGTTTATGCACCTGAAGATGATGATGATTCGGCTATTGCTGGTCTTACTCTCCTTGATGACAGCGATGGGACAGGGCTACAAGGAAAGAACTTTGTGTCTGCTGTCTTTGCTTCCTCAGCCAGACTCCACACCAGCCCTTCAGCCCTCTGTCGACACTGGTCCAGTTATAGTGCTCGGAGGTCGTTTGGCAGTCGCTGAGATAAATAACCGCAACGACATTCTGTCAGATTACAATTTGGAACTCATTGAAGCAAACGATGGATGCAACATCACGTTTAAAGCCTTCGCTAGTCTCATACAAGCACTTCACTACAGCAATAAGCAGATCGTTGGTATAGTAGGACCACTGTGCTCGGAGGCAGCTGAGGCGATCGCTCCCTTCGCTGCGATGGACGAGATATCTCTGGTTATGGTCCACCTTGCATCATCCACAGCGCTAGCAGATCGCTCGCTTTACCCGTATTCCTTTGGCATAAGTGGCTCGTCTGACGAACAAATCAGCGCCATCGTAGCGCTATTCAAGTACAATAAATGGAAAAGCGTTGCTGTGCTGTACAACAGAGAGGCTTTAATCGACTATGCTTCGTTTGAATTGTTTGCATCCAAGGCGGATGGGAATGTTCGTATTTCATACTCGTCTCCTGTCTATGATACGTACATTCCCCTGACCGACATCAGAAGTGGCAATTCACGAGTGATCTGTGTGTTTGCACAGACCTTGGCGCAAAATATCCTATGTCTGGGACTTCATATGAACATGACGTACCCTGATTATCAATGGATCTTTAATAGTGATATTCCCTTGGTAAACATCAGCTTCAGCTACAACGGGAATGTTTACATGTGCAGCTCAAAGCAATTATCAGCTGCTATCGAAGGAGCGATTTTTCTAACATCTCAGATAGTTAACTACCCTCCAGGCACAAACGCGATAGGTGGTTCAATCGAAGATATTGAAAATGATTACTACAATAACTTTGACTTGGACCCAATTCCTTATACGTTTAAATTCTACGACGCAGTGTGGGCGATGGCAGTGGCACTTAACAATTCCATTGCCCCGCTGAAGGCTAAAGGTCTGTCTCTTGCGAATTATTCATACGGATTTAGTGCGGCAACTCGAATCATTGCACAACAAATGAATATGCTTGATTTTCCTGGATACGATGGAATAATAAAGTTCGACCCAAACTCGGGATACTTGTACACAACGGTCACCATCAAGGAAGTCATCAATAGAACTCGAAAAAACATAGCGATTTACCAAAATGACGCACTGGAGGTAGGAAGCTATGCAAAGTTTCTTAAACATAGCGAAGTTGGATCCGAGTACGTGCGCGTGTTGACGTCACTTGCAGCCTTCTTCATAAGCCTGCAAGGCTTGGCTTTTGTCATGATCGCCATAATACACGTGCTGAATATAGTATGCAGTGAAGCCAAGTCCGTTAAGGCATCGAGCGCTAGGCTCAACCACTTTGCTTACGTAGGCTGCTACCTCATATTACTAGCCACCGTCATCTACTCTGTCATGGAGTTCTCGTCACTCAGTCTGCCCTCAAAGACTGTTTTATGCAACGCGTTCCCATGGTGCTTGATCGTCGGGTGTACTTTACTGTTCAGCACGGTGTGCGTCAAGACATGGAGGCTTTACTGCATATTTGTTGCATTCTCCAAAACGCACCAAAGTAGAAACACTGTGAAAGACACTTTCTTGGCGTTCTGGGTGATATTCATTACTATGATTTCTGCCGCATTCTGTGCAGTCTGGTCTGCTCTGGACCCCCTAGTCCGTGTAGAGGTCACCGAGAATGCAAGCAGCAATGTGAAGATCGTAAGGGACCAGTGCCGTTCTAAACATCTGATAAGCTGGTTGATCCCCATCGCCATTTATGAGATTTTTCTCATAGTTTTGTGTGTCTTTCTCGCTTTCCTAACCCGCAGCATAAGGATGAAACAGTTTCAAACGAAAGGCATATTCGTTCTCGTTTATCTTCTGTTACTTGCCACTGGAGGAGGTGTGACCCTATTTGCTATCGTTGTGCAGGTTAACGTGGACATAAACATTCCTTATTTCATACTGTGTCTCTCCATCACCACTCCGGTATACTTGTGCATATTCCTGCTTTTCGTTCCTCCTATAGTGCAGTTGTTAAAGGAACGCCTCGGCTGCATACATGTAGTTTGACTTTTATCATACGTATCGCTATTACTACTATAATCGCTATTAGTGTTATTGTTATTGTTATTAATCAGTACTTTTATTAATTCATTAGGGATTGATACAGTACAAACATGACACAGACACATGATATGCACAAAACAAGTTGCTAGCCTACTGAAGCTCAGGAGGAGGTATGGACCTGGACAGGATCACGGTGGCATTGGCCCTGACAAGATTCATGCTCAACCTCCCGTACAGCTCATGGATGACCACTGACTTTGACTTTCCCAATGATGTAGCCAAACGGGACCCAAGTTTAATAATAATAATAGTTATATAATTATCACACATACATACATACATACATACATACATACATACATACATACATATATACATACATACACACACACACACACACACACACACACACATACATACATACATATATACATACATGCCAGGGGCGGATACAGGGGGGGGGGGGGTTGGGGGTTGCAACCCCCCCTTTTGTCCAAATTCCTTTTTTTGCACGCAGTTTTAGGGGGGTTTTGGGGTTTACAACCCCCTCTTTTGTCCAAAAACGTTGCTTTTCGCACGCACGCGGACAGCAACCCCCCCCCCCCGCTCGTAGAATCAGCCGAAAGCGGACAGCAACCCCCCCCCTCCCCCCCGCTCGTAGAATCGGCCGAAAGGGGACAGCACCCCCCGCTCGTCTTATTATTCATTAACAACCCCCCCTTGTCTGAATTCCTGTATCCGCCCCTGCATGCATACATACATACATACATACATGCATACATACATACATACATACATACATACATACATACATACATACATACATACATACATACATACATACATACATACATAATAATAATAATAATTAATAATAATAATAATTTCCATCGTAAACTGCATTTGTACAGGTAATACAGAATGCAGACACGTTAGGGGGAGAGAGGCACTCATCGTAAGGATATAGTCATAGTCAAAAATCGGCAAATAGCGCTACTCTATTGCTTCACGAGCTGATCGCGTTCGTGGGGTCAATCCGTCCATTAAAAAAACGTCTTCTGCCTTCTGCCACGATCTGCCTTCTGCCACGTTCAAACGAAAAAGCATTTCTTCTCATCTTCGCTCTTTGCTCATCCATTGCCGCTCGAGCCGCTTGATGGTAGGTGGCTGTCGATCTCCTATTAGAGCGCACTCACGGAAACTTCAGCCTACTCCAAAATAGAACCGAAAAATGGTGGCAGGTACTGCAAGGTGGCCAGCCTAAACAGCACCGTTTACACGCAGCGCGTTATGGGATGGGTGCTCGAAGCCAAAAAGACCCGAGCAATGAGCCACCCAAAATGCGCGCCACGCGGATGTACATACATACATACATACATACATACATACATACATACATACATACATACATACATACATACATACATACATACATACATACATACATACATACATACATACATACATACATACATACATACATACATACATACATATATACATACCTACATACATACATACATACATACATACATACATACATACATACATACATACATACATACATACATACATACATACATACATGCATGCATGCATGCATGCATGCATGCATGCATGCATGCATGCATGCATGCATGCATACATACATACATGTACATGCATGCATGCATGCATGCATGCATGCATGCATACATACATACATACATACATACATACATACATACATACATACATACATACATACATACATACATACATACATACATACATACATACATACATACATACATACATACATACATACATACATACATACATACATACATACATACATACATGCATGCATGCATACATATACATACACAGAACAATACACACATACACAACATAACAGATGATATATACGCATACAAACATTGATTTCACTACTATTAAGTGCACACAACACTGACACACTTTTGCAGGCACACACACACGACTCAATATGTACATGTAAGTTCCGGTATTATTTTATTTATTTGTTATAATTATTATTAATAGGGATATTAATTAAAGGTACAAGCTTAAGAGAATGCATACACAGATAAATGCAAAGTACCACAAAACACCAAACTCTACCTGCACCTCACCCACTGCATACTGAAACAAAAAATCTCCTGCCCTCATCCACTGAATGCTGAAACCTAGCACAGGATAGCAAGGCTCTGGCATTGCAGCCAACTAACGTGAGCTTCAGTCTCTGATAGATGCTTGCAATGGCCTTTGACTTGCTGCACTGCAACTGCAAAGCCAGACGGGCAGCCAGTTAAGAAATAGAGCCCTGAGCTTTGTCACCCCAACAACCATAGGTCTCTACTGCCAAGGGTATGCAGATCACCTAACTCTGTGCAGTTGGGATCATTGGCATTGTGCTTATGCACTTCAGCCTTCCCAGCAGCTGACCCACTTCATTCAATGTAGTGGAGTTAAGTGGAGAGACCACTGTTAAGTCAAAAGCAGCTGGCTTCACAATCATCCAGTTGGGCACTATAGATGTCTGCCGGCTTACTGAGAGAACTGTCAGCCCCAGACCCATGACCTACCTCATGCTGACCACCCAGCCTAGCCCTATGACAAAACTGGGCAAAAACATCCCTCAAGCTGTTGTGGTGCAAAACAACATCACCACCCCCTTTGCACGTCACGGCATGATGCCCAAGAGGATCCAGCTGGTGGTCAGGGCAGTTAGGGCAACGTAGCTGTGATGATGTGTCCATCCCAAGTCCCATTTTATGGCAACCTGGAAATTGTCTGGCTCCAAGTGCAGATTAAGTTCCCTCGATTAAAAAACCAGCTAGCCAAGAGGAAGCATGACTCAAAGAGACTGATAGCAGACGAGCATGGTTGGCCGGAGTTGAGATGAGGCACACATTTACAGCTCTCAAGTGTCTATCACTGTTGAGTTTATCCTTACCTCTTCGTCTATCACACAAAATATTATATAGGAAGGTTGAAGAACAAGTATTTAAATCACCGTTGGAGTCCTCCTCCCCCCCACTAACAAGGCTCTCCTTTTGTCAGTGTCTGCCCCTCATGCAGCCTCTTGGCTATCAGTGATTCCTTCTGCTGGTTTGGGTTTGCACTGGAATCCAATCAATATACTCCATGACTCGATTGCGAGGGCGTGGGAAGTAATAGCAGATCGTGATTATAAAGAGAATTGTAGTATATAACAGACATGCCTTCCCACTGACCCGGCAATAGCTACACCCACCAGGCCACTTACAATGCAACCACAAGCCTATACAACACCGTCTTGTCCGCTGGAGTATTCCCATGAGACTACATCAATTAAACAAAGGCATAGTCAAATGCAAAAAATTTGGGGGGAGGGGAGGTGAGGGCTAACATTCACGCCAATTAACCAATGAATTGTGTGTATGGTGTGTACATGCATACATACGTATACATGTGTAAATCATTATTTTTGATCAGTGATTAATTACATCATCACAGCGAATGCTTTTGCAGTGCGCACACATATCCCGGTGTCCCCACTTTCCCATAAGATCCACCAGTGCAATGTACATATACTTTGAGTACGTACATGTATACATCATCAGCTGACAACAAATGTTCCCTCAAGGACATTGGAAGGGGCACTTGTCTTCTGGCCTGGCTGCTGGCCCCCAACGTACACAGTGTATGTTCCCGTGGGAACGACCCACCCAGTGGTGTAGATGGACATCTGGTCTGATGTAACGGTGAAGGATATCTGAGCATGATGGTAGTAGAGACACATAATTTTGATAGTAACCACACATAATAATTACTTTTATAATATACACCGATTAAAACTTCTACAATATAATATTACACAAATTAATGTGAAATACCTACACTAAGAATTCATCGCCTGGATCACAATTATAGCCTGCACACCTTGCTAACAAAATAGTAATAATATTAAAAGATGGTGCTCCTCAAGAGATGATTTCATTTTAATAACTTAATTATCATCTAATTGTATGTACTTCATGTTTTGACATTAGTTAATAAACTAAACGAAACTAATAATAAAACCAAGGCTGTCTTCGAAGACCATGTGGATCATTGTTTTTCAAACCACGGACGTCGGACGGGACTTGACCTGGAACATTGTCTAGCCATCTATTAAGGCACTGGCGGGGAAGATGGAGGGCGCCATCGTTTGAGGCTTCTTTAGTTATTGGAACAAACTGTACTATAGTGGTAGACATGTAACTGTAGGTGTGTAATCCTTACTAGTACTAGTTAGTAATTTTAGATCTATGCGGATAGTATGTTTAAGAGTAAAAAAATAAAATAATAATAATAATAGCATAATTATAACTTAACAAATTCATAATACATGTAGTATATTACATGAACATGATTATAAAACATGGAACATATAACATGCATAATTATATATAATAATATAAATCTAAACAGCCTACATGTCTGAGGCTAAGCATTTAGACAGCATAGCAGTGGCATTTGCGTTAAGATTTAGCCTGCCATAAAGGCTATTGAGGACAGCTGCCCTTGCCTTGTTGGAACTGCTTGAGGCCAAATGTGACAATGACTCCATGGCTTCAGCATCACAAGCACCATAAAAACACCCTAGCTCCCTGCTCTTTCCATCATTGGCCTCATGCTTCCTCAGCTCAGTAGCACCAGCTGTGACTCCCGCTTTCAATAAAATGTTTAAATTGAGCGGTGAGGTCACAGATAGGTCAAAGGCCGCTGGCTTACCCACAGACCAGTTGGGTACCAGTATGTCAGCTGGGCAGGAGTGGCTATGGTCAAGGGTGAGGTTGCTTCCTGCCTCCACCTTAACACTCAAGTGGGCCCTGCGACAGGCCTCCACTAGGGTGTCTCGGAGTTTATTGTGACGGGAGACAACATCACCACCCCGCTTGCAGGTGAGAGCATGATGGCCAAGGGGATTGAGCACACTACCTGCTAGAGGTGTCTAGGCCCAGCCACCACTTGATGGCTACCTGAAATTCAGACGGCTCCAGATGGAGGCCAAGCCCTCAGAGGGAATAACTGAGATCCATGAGACAGCATGTGGGGAGGAGACTGAAAGCAGGCGAGCTCTAAATCTGCTGGGGAGGAGTTCTCTAAGAGCAGATTGAAAAGTTGGTTGTCCACTTTTGTTAATAGCATCTTTTGGTGGAAGGGTGATGTCAACACATCCTCTACACAGACCGCATCAGAAATTGGAACGAGGGAGTTGAATGCCTCTACTGCTTGTTTAAGGTGTTGTTGAGAGGAAGTCAGAAGAGCTCAGGGATGCAATGTATGCTGCTGGTGAGTGAGCGTAAACCAAGGCCACCTCTAACACCATAATTATTATTATACTCACTATAACTAACATAACCTAGGACCTAGATAACATTGCCATAGAGTTTGCCCTCATCAGGGGGATGTTAAAAGCCTTGCATAGAGTTCAAAGGTTGCCATGTACTTAGGCACACAGCAATGGACAGCAAGGCGAGATGCAAGTCTGGAAAAGCAGCACTGTTGAGCCTCCTTGCCCCCAAAATACCTTAGAGCTAGTGAGTTGCATTTTTTAACAAGCATTTTACATATGTATTGGAGTAGTTTAAAGCAAAAATACAATATAGTAAATTGTACACAGGTTTTTAATCTTTTTGGCAAATATTTGGTATCTTTGATGGGCTGGCATGTGTTCACATATAATTATTGATGATGCAAAGTGTGAGGAATTGGGGTGGGTATCCATTCGTCTTATGGTGGTGTCTTATGGGGCACCCCATTCATGCGCCATACTATTGACTAAATACAGTACAACACATCAAACGTTTTGGTTCACAAGTATGGATTAGGCAGAAAAAAACAACTACATGTAAACATTGGGGGTTTGGTGGCTTTCATTACAGTGATAACACATATAATTGTAAGTATTACATTGTAAAATGTTATCAATTGTATGCCATTGGCACAGGCTAACACAATGAGATGGTTTAGTACCATTTTGCTTGTTCCTATTGCCAGAGTGGTCCTATTTACAGCCACCAGCTGCAGCTGAGGTGCTCCCACAGTACCAGGTGGCCATGAGATGTACACCTGTGACACCTGTGAGGGAGGGAGGGATGGGAAGGGGGAACAAGGAGGGGGAAGATGGGTAGGACGGAGGGAGGAAGGAGAGGGAGGGAGGGAGAGGGAGGGGAAAGGAGGGAGGGAGAGGAGGAAGGGGAAGGGGGAGGGAGAGGAGGAAGGGGAAGGGGGAGGGAGAGGAGGAATATGGAGGAAAGGATTTGATCCTATGCGCAGATGATACATCTACAAATTGTACTGCAGGAGACATTAGCATAAAATCAGCCCAACATAACAATACGATTTCTGGCATCAAATTAAATATAGCCACTATTTGAGGTTGTTATGCTTCACAAGCATGAGTTTATGTGTGTGGTTACCAAATGGATGTACATGTACAAAGTATTTCCATGCAATTGGCAGTGATGGGGGCAGGGATGAGAGAGGTGTGGGGGGGTGGGGGTGGAATGAGTATAATTGTCTAGTGCGATACATTACATTTGCCTCATTAAGCCGATTCCCCCCCCCCCCCCTCCCCCCCCCCCACTAACCAGTAAAGTGTTGTTACATGTACCTTAGCAAAAGAGTAGCTTAACTGGCAATTTCAATAACCACTATTTGTAACCAATGCAGACGATACACACTGACGCAATACAAAAGGATGATTTTAATTGTAAGGAAAAGTGCATACTAGTCATATTGTGGCATCACAATTACATAATATTACATGGATATGAAGTATTCTACAGCCTTGCAGTAACAACTAGATGACCTTATTTTCCAGCTTGTTTTATCAGTGGGACATTTAAATGAAGTGTGTGTAATCACAACTTGCACTGTTCAAAATGCCAATGTCAAGGCTTATAACAGTGGCTGTACAAAATGTCAAGTTTACGTGGTATAATTGTAAAAATAACCACCACAATCATTAATTCACGCACATGTTGCAAAATCAGAAAGCCAGCGGACCAGTTGGAAATGCTGCTCAATGGACCCTTTGCATGAAAGATCGGAAGTACGATAAACGTCACGTCCGGAGTATAGCGGTTGCCTAGAGACATCGTGTCACGTTCGCGGACCTTTGCGTAATAAAATGGCAACGCTCGGAGTCAGTGATCCTTATGCCGATTCAGTTCCTGGTCCAACTATGCTGCCAACAGTAAGCTTGACAAAGTCTGACATACCCGGAGCCTTTTAAAATGGATGGCTTTAAAAAGGCTCTGGGTATGTCAGACTCGGTCAAACTCAGGAACTCAAGGATCAATGTACTCCGAGCATTGCCATTTTATTACGCAAAGGTCCGCGAACGTGACACGATGTCTCTAGGCAACCGCTGTGGTTTTTACTCCAGATGTGACGTTTATCGTACTTCCGATCTTTCATGCAAAGGGTAGCAGGCTTTGAATTGTCGCACAATTGTGCAAAAGTTCCCACTACTCCACCGTGAGTACGATACCTTCTCGGAGTATACAGTAAGCCAGAACTTTGCATTGTGAACGTTCCCATTTATATCGTGCAACACAAAGGACAGATGTCACCTTACCTCATCCCCATCCATTGATCCCTCGTTTGCAACGTAAAATGACACCTGCAAGTTACTCCCAGATGGCACATCTTTAGGATTTATGTTCAGAGAATAATAGTAGAAGTTTGTGTAAGAGCTGTGAACAAAGAGTGCATGTGTGTGCAATACAGGTATATATACATCTCACAAAATATGATGTACATGTACATTATTATATACCTGTACATGTAGGTCTCTTGCACAGTCCCATAACAATAATTGGACATACCAATTATTAATAAAGTTGCTACAATGTAGACCATAGCAGCTATTCAGTACTTTTGTAATTTCAAGTGAATGTTAGTAAAAAAAAAAAGGTTACTTAGGTTTCAAAAAACAGGTCAGAATAAAACAAAAAAATTCCTGCTTGTGTATCAGATACATGTGCATGTATATGAGGTAAAAGTAAGAACAACAACATACAACACAGCTGACAATACATGCAGCTACACTGTAAATTCAAAAACAACAGTCACCTGAAACAACAATACCAGCCAAACAAAACTTCTCTTTCAATAATTTTGTGCTGTGCAGTAATATAAGTACTTATATTTATCCCCAGACAGCTGAAAACAACAGCATGACCATGTATTTGGATGAGGGACAAGGAGATGTAACTATCTTTTCAGGACACAACTGCACTCACAGTCCATATCCGAAGGGGTAAAGAGGGTCTCCTTGGAAGTATCGATATGTCCTCCCTACCATAGTGTAGTTTGTAATATCTGGAACCTGAGAATGTCCACATGGAACTGCTGTGCCTACATGGTCATGTGACAGCGAGGTAAGCTCACCTGATCCAGACTGGCTGGCCAGGTGTTAGGCAGTCGACCACCTGGGTTATATTGACCAGTGAGGACATAGGCCAGAGCTGTGCCTGCACTCTGGGCTGGGAAGAAGCTCTCCAGTATGGCTACCACTTGATCTGTGTTCTAAGCCCAGGACACATCCAGTGGTCCAGCATTGTAGAGGACCAGCACCACAGGGCCTGGGGACCAAGGGAGCTAACACCATCACTGAAGAAGGGAAATGGTCTTGTGCCCACCATTACTGACTGATGCTGCATCCTGTAACAGCTGCAGTTGGCTACCTGGTAAGTTGATGTTGGCCCTGTCATTTTCCTCAGCTTCAATTATGGTGCCTACGTTGCAAGATTACATGCCACCAAAGATTTCCAAGCATGCACTGAACACATGCACACAGTACCTGTTCCCAAGCTAACTATGGCCATGTCCACACCACTGCAAGCTGTTTTTACCGCACTAGAGTAATAAGTACTGGGAATGTAAAATTGTGCAAGTTATGAGAGGAGAAACAAGAATGGAAAGTGCAACATACCTGCACTTGGCATCATTACAGCCAGCTGCACTGTTCAGCACAGTCTTGCCGATTGAAGTGAATGACTTGATGCCCTGAAGTAGAGTCACCACGTATTCCAGCTGCATGCACAGGTTTGGGATGACTGTAAATATAGCAGACACATTTGTCACGGCAACCAGTGGGCATACCATGACAGTAGGAGAGTAGTCACCAAACAGTGCATAGGGATTGTTGATGAATGGACCCACCACCTGGGGGGTTGACCTTTATAGAAAACAGCTGTGGATCATGGGGGAAACCAAACATACACAGGCCGGCCATATCCACTTCAGCTTGAATGGGGAGACCTACGTCAGGTGTGTTCTTGAGAAGGACCATGCTTTCCAGGGTGGCCTGATGTGCCAGGGCTCTGTGCTCATCACTCTGAACCACTGACACATTAATCCTGCACCCCAGTTGGAGTCACAGCAGTGGATGTGTGGGCAATCAGTAAATAAATTTGGGAGATGCCTGTAGGTACACCTTAACTCACGTGGTGTAAGGGTTCAACTCAGGAGGATCAAACTTCCCCAGCTTCATCCTCACCAGGAACAGACGACTCACAGCATCGTCAATTGTGCTGTTCTGGATCAGACCCTACAAACATAATGCAATTAAATTACACCATGCAGGGATTTGTAATAATTTGTATTGGGGTATGTATGTAGTCCTGGAGAAGGGCTATCAGCTATAGAGAAAGTAATAATTTGCAACATCTGCATGCATGGAAGAACTAAAGCAGGATTGATGGTTAATCCTTTGCAATGCATTTGCTAATCCTGCATGCAGAACTGCTCTTTTCAATTAGGTAGTTAAATTAGTCATCCATAACCGATTATTTCACATGGTGAAATAAATATATAATTTTAAACATTGTGGGTGGCATGCCTTTTGCTGCCCAATGGTGATCAATCTTATTACAGTTTACGTGTGCTTTATTTAGGTTTATTCAAGCACAACATGTGTAAACACACACATTGTACCTGACCATTCTCAGGTCAGCTGCACCAAATGCAGGACTAAGCCTAATGAACTGCACTGCAGTAAGTGCACCCAATATTTTGAACTGCTACATGTACACCCCCGGCCCCCTCCCTTTGGATTCTTCTAAGATTATAACTTTTAAAATTTACAGGTACTTGAACCTCTATGCACTCTACAACGGCAGTATTTGTACCTCTGCAATGGCTTCCCCAATAGTTGAAAATATGTTGTTGGGGGTGGAGTAATCCTCCAGACAGACACCTGAATTGACAGCAGCTGCTGCTGTCTGCGTTGCATTGGACGTGTACCCATGAGCATGCCAGATGTCCTCTGGGGCGGTTAGACAAGGGTTTTGTGACACATATGAAATTGTTTCTATTTTATAGTACGTTATGCCCAGTTAATGCCTGTGCTATTATTTATATGTGTGTGTTAGTATGTGCCTTTGTATGTGTGTGTTATTAATAGTATGTGTGTATGTGTGTGTTCATGTCGTTCTAACAATACACTAAAGCTAAAATAAAATTTCACAACTTCTCAGGATTGTTTATAATTGTTTCTAAACATTTATAAGTTACAAACTGCATGTGGCCAATCAACACCCCCCCTCCCCCCCTCCCCCCAACATCTAACTTAATCCAACCCACGTGCACAAGTGGCATTTGTTCTACTTGGATGTGTGCCGTTAATTAACCATGCCTCTGTAAATACACATCAAGCTCACCTATTGCACCATTGTCACTGATTACATACCCTGTGTGCAAGAAAAAAAAAATCATACTACACAAACATGTCAAATACCCACTATCTCCCTTTGCATTCTCCGCAATTTGGTTTGCACATGTAACAGAGCATGGCGTCAAACTGAACAAAGCAGCTTCATTTACATGTACTACTCCAAGATTGGGTATATACCTGCCTACCTAAGCTTTTCTATATGACCTTTGACCAGCTAATTACTGCCATAAACTGTAGCTGGAACCCTTCTAACCTTCGCCAAACAGGAATGTCTGTCTTTACCTTCTAGAAACCTATGGTTTCCATCAAGGTGGGAACTTGAGGAAAAACAGTTTTTAATATGATTGACTGGGGGTTAAACAGAAGTGTGCATAAACTTGTCATCAAAAAATGCCCCTTTCAATGTACATTGTAAATAATATTAAATACAACTCTGACATGTTATCCTGTCAAAAAAATTGTTGCTTTTATAGTACATCAAGTAGGACTTACTGTAAGTGATAGTGGTGTAAGGTATAAGGAAACTAGATCATCGCGAGGACATTCATCATATGCTATAGTGCAACATGCTCACATGTAATAGTGAATTATTTAGTGTCATGGATCGCTATGACTTACATCTCAAGTTGAAATGGTTTGTATGCACTTCAATTTAAAAATCAATATCTACCATTACTTATCCATATTAAAATATGCTGCCCTCTGAAGGCTTTAACTAAGTAAATATTTAAAATAGTGTCAGGACCGGATATAGAGGATTTCCCTTAATACAGTACATTGGTATCACCTCAATGACAGATCACACTACCTTGAAAGTTCCACTCATCATGCAAAATACTTGTCAACAGCTAATTGTTAGCACATGCTGGAATGCCATTAATACTGCAAATGCTTGGCTGTAATCATGTGATGTCATGTGACCAAATGCACAAACCTGTTATAGCTACACATGAGGCTCCAGGCACCTGCCTCCACACATGCCTTGAACTGAGGCAGGAAGGTCATCATCCAGTCGCTCATGGTTACCTGTGTCGTGATGGGTAGTGCTGATTGGGGAAGTGTGATGTAATGGGGTGTGGTCTTCTCACCACAGCATTAAAGGAGTCTCGAGACACCGGAATATTCTCAGGACCTCCGTGAACATCGAAATGCTTGCAGCCAGCATTGGCTTTGACATATGTGGGGTCATCTGTTGGGCATGCTAAGGTATGAGCAATTTTTATTAATGCACACCATATCTACCTCTAGCCATGTACCCAAAAAGCCATGGGTCTTCACCATATGTCTCCTAATATAAGGTTAGCAGCCATTATTAGGTGCACAGCATGCACATATATGCAAGTATATAATAATGATTACGATTTAAATGATAACAAAAACTAGGCCCCTTGTCTCATGAGATTCCCCAATTTTATTTTTATAACAGTCAAACCTGGTTTCTCCCCCAGCGAGGGTCTCTAAGAATATTTATCACAGGACTAAAACAGCTGAGGCCAGTGTGATAAGTGTAGGAGCCATGGGCAGTAGCGTTGTCGTTCTATATACAGTAGATGTAAAAAAAAAAATAAAAATAAAAAAAAAAAATTGAGCCACACCCCTTCTTCGCACGTGCAGTGAACAAACTGACCTTGGCTCTGACCTCCGTAGCTGTAGCGTTAGCAACGCTGTAGAGGAGGTCATAGTCAAATGTGGCCGCCTGCGGGGAGATTAAATGTCCAGCTCCCTGGTGCATGCATATACATGTACGACTTAATTACCAGCCCCAGCGCTTGAGGAAACGATGTGGCTGGACCAGCATTTACATCACCACTTAGGCACTCAGTACGCCATTGATAGGGGTTGATGCAAAGGTAGCCAATAGCCGGTGCAGAGCCTGGGAGTAAAGACATAAAAGGATCATTGTTTGTTTTGGTTTAGCTATTCCAGAACTGCTCCATTTATATTTCTATCCCATTGCAGGACGCGATTACAGAACAGCTAGGTTGTCACTTATAAATATCTACGACTACGGTATCCAAAAATATAGGCCGGCCGCGTACTATTGCTGGTGGTAACTCCGCGAGCCATTTGGGATATTGTATCCTGGAACTGTATCCTGTCCACCAGGTCCTAGTCAGGAACAAGTGAAGTTAGAAGCCGTTATCAGTCTGTTGGGCAGCCATACCTGTACTCGCACGCTGAGAGTGAGAGGTAGGCTGATGTTTCTGAACGGGAAGAACGGACATTCGTTGTGTTTTGAGTCTCTAGCGCTGCCAGTGGATGGGTAGGCAGCAGTAGAAAGTAGCAAGAGCAGGATGCGACAGTCCATCACTCATCTGGCCTGGATGGGAAAATTCAGCGTGCCCTACGTACACGCCTCACAATACATGTACACGCCCCAAATTGTTTACTATAGTAAATTCATTTAAAAGGTCTACAACGTTTGGTCATTTTTCTCGCACACACATAGTGACTCGGTTATATATTTAAGGGAACACGCTTAAAAGTAGCTGGGATTTGTATGCACATGGGAGGGTTAATTTTAATACTTCAAAATTATATATCAGTGTGGTTTTTTTGAGGGAGTAAGTTTTTCACCACATGAGAGGATGAGACATATTAGTCATCGACCCACCATAGAAATGATGAAGTAATTAAATTTTAGTCTTCAAAAGGTTGAGTTTGTAAACTTTGAAGTCTTAGTACAATTACCTTTCAATGTGCTATACGGTGGAGGGCATGTGGAATTATAGAATTATGAAAGGTGACCAGCACAGTTAGCTAGTGTTCAAAACAATGGACACATGCCGTACAATCTATTACCTTCCTCATGTAAATGAATATGCTATGCATGACTAGCATACATTAATTGTTGTGTGTGTTTATTGAGCTCTATATAATACATGTAGTGTAATAGAGTGCAATGAACAGGATGCATATTAATGCATATGAGAATGAAAAGTGTCTTTGCATGCATTGGCTCATGTATGTCAGTAGTCTGTATAAACTCACAAACACACATATACACAAATACTTGCTCATGAGTGAGCTGGCATAGATATAATAATAATTATTATTATTATACAATTATTATTATTAAAAAATTAATAATAATAATAATACGCGCGCAGGTTGTACTTCGAGTCTAATCAACTTACTACCTTCACTCCTTGGAGCAAGCTCTTACCTCTACGATTGGTACGTGTAGGCTGGCTACCTCACGCTACTTGCCATCTTTAGCCAAAGCCACAATGCTGACAACCAACTTTTACTCTCGTGGTGCGCACGCATTGGAACTACTCTGTACTTGGAAAACGTTTGGTGACGAGAAGGAGACAGTGAGCTCGGAAGGGAGTGTGAAAGGCGATTTTTCGCTGAATAGCTCGATCCGTGGAAGAGCAAGTTATCTGTCGAATTCGCGGTCAAGGGCTGCCATGGATCCTGATTTCACAAACCATGTGGTGTCTGCGACCGCTAGACTGGGCGCTTCCGAGTCGGGGAAGTGACATAGTGTGTGTACTGTGAGAGGATGTAGTTGCTGTAAGGTAGTTTTTCTTAGTTTCTGTATATACCGGTAGTTGTAACGTCATGTATGATAGGACATGTAACAAGTGATTAAAAAATAAAATAAAATAAAAATTATACAATATGAAGAAATCCTCATGATGGTGCACTCTGAAGCCGCTATTGGAACATTTCAGGATGAGCAAAGTTCAGTGCCTCATGCATATGCAGGAGCGGCAGTCAGAATTTTCATGCAGAGTGCATGTAACTTTGTAGAGTGTGTTGAATTGCTCACTCACAGAAATTAAAATTAGAAAGAGTCAATTGTATAATGCATGTATGTTCTGAACTGACAGTTGAGAATGTTGCAATTGACTGGTTAGGAAACAATGTACATATTTAGTTACTTCTTTGCATGTACGTTTGGTTGAATAGAGAAACTTGATCACATGATAAGCAAATTAACCCACAGGAGCAATTTCAATGCCTGGAGTGGTACGACCACTCCATGTATGTAGGTTGCTCAAACTAGTCAGAAACATGTATACATTGATGCATGGTTGACTTATTGCACACATGGCCTCTATAAAGTACTTACATGTACTCCACTGCAGAAAACAATAACCATACATCCAGAAGATTCCACATCAATCAAGAACTTTAACCAGTTCATCCAGTCCAAGGGTCAGCTACATGCATGGGCACATGAGGTGCACATGCACTGCACTGATATATATAATTATATATATAATTATATATATATATAGTTTGCAGAGTGGGTGAAATTCATACCAAGAAACCCTTCAAAAATACTGCAGGAATTCTACAAATTTCAATCAAAATACAAAGTGTACATATCTGAATTAAGACAGGCTAATTTATATTCATGTGTTTGGAATAGATGCTATTGGTGTAAGCCAGGCAGGGTGAAAGGTATTTAATATTTTTTTTACAATAGATAAATTGTATCTTTGTATTATATTGATAAGTTTGCCAAGAATCTATTCATACCTGTAAGCCTTTGATGTGCTTAGACGTGACAATTGTTAAGATTCTTGGCATTTATCACTGATTACACGTAACAGTGCCTTTTATGGTGATAATTCACTAAAGGCTACCTAATGTCCAAATGAATATTTGCAATCCAGTGCTCATAGATTGAGATCACATCATTCTTATACTGAACATTTTCTCCACTATTAGCACCAAATCTTTACTTCAAATCAACCAGAACGGACTAATGAGTCACGGCACGAATTAAATGCATAGCTATCAAGAGGGGCAACTGGGTCTTGGCCGGCGGCACCCAGTTGCCTAGGCTGTGGGGGGTGCCGGGGTGGCATGGGGTGGGGGTGACAGTTAGATGTATAAGGTCATACTACTTGCATCAATCACGTGGAAGACTAGAATTAAGACTTCTTGGTTCATAAATGACAGCCAGTAAACGCTCTGACGCGTGTTCCATATACGTCATAATATTTTGTCTTGTAGTATATAGTCTTCATGCGGTTCAACACTTCAAATGATGGCACGACTCAGTCGTGGGCGTGTTATACATGTATAGTAGAGTACACTTAAGTAATATCAGTGTTAAACTTGACATTGTATGCATGCCTTCCCACCGAGCCGGGAATGATTAAACCCACCACCTACAACCCGATATTCTATATCTCTTCCGTTGAGTTGTCCCATGGGACTCGATCTCTCGCTGGGACAGATAAATACCAGGCCATTTATCGGCGTATACGGGCCGACACGCAACATCAAACAGCAGACATAGTGGAGCGCTATAGAACCCCTCCATGTCATGTAATTTGAATGCATGGACTGCATGCAAGCGTCTCAATCGCTTAGTTCTTTAAAATAATAATAATAATAATAATAATAATAATAATTGTTATACAGTATGTATGATGCATGGGCCATGCACATCGATGCGCGTATGCATGTACATGTATACATAGAGTTTATAAGTATGTAACCACTACCCACTGACCATGCAGCGATATAGACATGCAGTTGCTACATACATGTATCCATGCATGCACGTACATGTATGCTTCATGAGTCGTGCATCAGCTCAGTAGACCATGCATGCATTCACGCAATTCATGAGATGTATTTTGCTGACGTTTGGAATTACAAGCGCATTTACATGAACAATAATAGTCATAGCGCAATATTTTCAGTTATAAGTATAATCCTTAACCATATCGCATACACACTGATTAATATCGAAAGACAAGTCCAACTATATTGCCGAGGCGTTATTTGAAATTAACTTTTCCTTTAACATTGGCACTATAGGAGGAACAAAAAGTAGGATAATACACAGATACACGAGAGTGGTGAGGGAGAGACAGAGTATGACGTAGGGTATGTTTATGTCAACGCCGTTAACCTGCACAGCGATAGCAAATAGGGTCACACCTCCTCCAGTGGCAAGTAACAGAAGATAAACAAGAACGAATATGCCTTTCGTTTGAAACTGTTTCATCCTTATGCTGCGGGTTAGGAAAGCGAGAAAGACACACAAAACTATGAGAAAAATCTCATAAATGGCGATGGGGATCAACCAGCTTATCAGATGTTTAGAATGGCATTCGTCCCTTACGATCTTCACATTGCTGCTAGCATTCTCGGTGACCTCTACACGGACTAGGGGGTCCAGAGCAGACCAGACTGCACAGAATGCGGCAGAAATCATGGTAATGAATATCACCCAGAACGCCAAGAACGTGTCTTTCACAGTGTTTCTACCTTGTTGCTTTTTGGAGAATGCAACAAATATGCAGTAAAGCCTCCATGTCTTGACGCACACCGTGCTGAACAGTAAAGTACACCCGATGATCAAGCACCACGGGAACGCGTTGCATAAAACAGTCTTTGAGGGCAGACTGAGTGACGAGAACTCCATGACAGAGTAGATGACGGTGGCCAGTAATATGAGGTAGCAGCCTACGTAAGCAAAGTGGTTGAGCCTAGCGCTCGATGCCTTAACGGACTTGGCCTCTCTGCATACTATGTTCAGCACGTGTATTATGGCGATCATGACAAAAGCCAAGCCTTGCAGGCTTATGAAGAAGGCTGCAAGTGACAGCAACACGCGCACGTACTCGGATCCAACTTCGCTATGTTTTAGAAACACTGCATACCTTCCTACCTGTAGTGCGTCATCTTGGTAAATCGCTATGTTTTTTCGAGTTCCATTGATCACTTCCTTGATGGTGACCGTTGTGTACAAGTATCCCGAGTTTGGGTCGAACTTTATTATTCCATCGTATCCAGGAAAATCAAGCATATACATTTGTTGTGCAATGATTCGAGTTGCCGCACCAAATCCGTACGAATAATTCGCAAGAGACAGACCTTTAGCCTTCAGCGGGACAATGGAATTGTTAAGTGCCACTGCCATCGCCCACACTGCGTCGTAGAACGGAAATGTAGCGGGAATTGGGTCCACGTCAAAGTTATTGTAATAATCATCTTCAATATCTTCGATTGAACCGCCTATCGCGTTTGTGCCTGGAGGATAGTGTACTATCTGAGATGTTAGAAAAATCGCTCCTTCGATAGCAGCTGATAATTGCTTTGAGCTGCACACGTAAACATTCCCGTTGTAACTAAAGCTGATGTTCACCAAGGGAATATCGCCATTAACGATCCATTGATAATCAGGGTATGTCATGTTCATATGAAGTCCCAGGCATAGGATATTTTGCGCCAAGGTCTGTGCAAACACACAGATCACTCGTGAATTGCCACTTCTGATGTCGGTCAGGGGAATGTAAGTATCATAAACAGGAGACGAGTATGAAATACGAACATTCCCATCCGTCTTGGATGCAAACAATTCAAACGAAGCATAGTCGATCAAAGCCTCTCTGTTGTAGAGCACAGCAACGCTTGTCCATTTATTGTACTCGAATAGCGCTACGA
Organism: Spongilla lacustris; assembly: GCA_949361645.1. Classification (NCBI taxonomy): domain Eukaryota; kingdom Metazoa; phylum Porifera; class Demospongiae; order Spongillida; family Spongillidae; genus Spongilla; species Spongilla lacustris. The sequence goes on along the minus strand of OX442434.1, from coordinate 3,004,737 downwards.
TGGCGCTAATTTGCTCGTCAGACGAGCCACTTATGCCAAAGGAATACGGATAAAGCGAGCGATCTGCTAGCGCTGTGGATGATGCAAGGTGGACCATAACCAGAGATATCTCGTCCATCGCAGCGAAGGGAGCGATCGCCTCAGCTGCCTCCGAGCACAGTGGTCCTACTATACCAACGATCTGCTTATTGCTGTAGTAAAGTGCTTGTATGAGACTAGCGAAGGCTTTAAACGTGATGTTGCATCCATCGTTTGCTTCAATGATTTCCAAATTGTAATCTGACAGAATGTCGTTGCGGTTGTTTATCTCAGCGACTGCCAAACGACCTCCGAGCACTATAACTGGACCTGTGTCGACAGAGGGCTGAAGGGCTGGTGTGGAGTCTGGCTGAGGAAGCAAAGACAGCAGGTACAAAGTTCTTTCCTTGTAGCCCTGTCCCATCGCCGTCATCAAGGAGAGTGAGGCCAGCAATAGCCGAATCATCATCATCTTCAGGTGCTTATACCAATGCCCACAAGTCACAAATGACATGCATTAAGGTCTTTTTATGTATGCTCTACAAAGAAACCATACATATGCAATACTGGGCGCACCGCCTCGTCGTGGAATAGTAGTGGTAGTGGCGGTATAGCTGCATGTTGTAGTTAATGTTAACCGCATGCATTCCTACGTGGTGTTATTCCAGCTCTCCAAAAGCTTTCCAATCAAGTCCAGCCAAACCCAACAAGGTATACATGTACTATCCCTCTTTATAATGCGCACACCTTTATTCCAAGCAAGAAATTTTTAATTTTATTCGATTATGCAATGATTTTCTGACACTTAGCTCCATGTGTTCTGACTCCATATAGGAAGGCAGTAAGCTTGTTGGAGTATATGGCAGTTCACTTCCATAGCATGGTGTCACCATGGTAGATGTAGGTTTAGCTGGTCAATGCTTCAGTGCAGATGTTGTGGTAGTTGACTCACCCAGAATGCACTGATGAATTCACATGCATATGCATAATAAATAAGTTAGTTTGAAATGCATTTAGGGGAATGCAAATTCCATGCACATTCTCAAAATGAACTGGAATATTACTGAAGTAGAGATAGAGATCACCTGAACATTTAAGTGGGGGAGAAAAAAAAAAGAGCCGGGCCTCAACCAATTTTACATGCATGCATTGCTTATGTCCCAAAACCATACCCATCTTCATATTTGTGTAACAATATATCCTGAACATACACTGAAGACTTTATGGCTGACGCCTAGTCTAATAGGCATGGACACTTGGGGAGAATGATGTGACTTAGCTCCATGTGTTCTGACTCCATATAGGAAGGCAGTAACCTTGTTGGAGTATATGGCAGTTTACTTCCATAGCATGGTGTCACCAAGGTAGATGTAGGGTTAGGTGGTCAATGCTTCAGTGCAGATGTTGTGGTAGTTGACTCACCCAGAATTGTGTCTGTAATTGGGCTTGACTGATTTTCAGGAAAAGCATAGCTGCATGTATGCTAGATTTTCCAAATAAGACACTGAATGTTGTTTCATAGTGTTAAAAAGTGTCCATCTGAGAATTCATCGAAGCAATCACAGGTGTGTGTTGCATTGCTTGAAATGGTCACCATACCAGCTTGTAGTGAAATTGAAGTTCCTTGCATTAACTATGCCACCAGGTTGTGTGGCTATTGTAAGGAGCTAGGTGAGACCTTCCAGTCCATGTTACTGGTGCAGTAGTAACCCACCATCCTCAGGAAGGCTGAAAAGACTGCCCCCATTCATCTGATCAACATAGACAACCCTGTATCAAGTTGCCAAGGTTGAAGTTATCCATAACCAGGGCTAGGTTATAGGTTTGAAAGTATGAAATCATCTAGGTAAGCATGCAGAAACAGGAAGTAACATCAGAACAGAAAGACAGTTTTTACTAGCTGCTAGGGTGAGGTGTTTGCTGACAATTCACAGAACATGGGTCGAACCACATACTTTCAACACAGGAGATACCCATTACATCAGCCATTCAGACATGTACCACCCTTTAGGAGAGATCAAGCCCACCAGGACATGTTGGGCAAGGGTGCATGTTATCCAAGAATCCACCAGTCCATGGGCATCTCTAGTGCATGGCTCTAATATGATGCTACGCTTCAGGTTTGTGTTGATAGCCATAGTGTTAACTCTTGCCTTGGAGTGATTTTATGTCATCATTGCTACCTGCTGTCACATTAGTGTTTCCATATTGCTTACCAGCAGAATACAGGGTATACAGGTTTGTATCCATGGGACCATACTGACTATGGTCAACATTTCCCAGAAAACGACAAACATAACCCATCCATCTCTATTAATAGTTCCCTTGCACTGAATAACTTCAAAGACAAATTCTTCTATAGCAGCTCTAGACATCATGCCAACTGACCTTTTGGATCTTTAAGACCATGCAACCACTGAAATGAACTGTGATGTGTTCTTAGGGTGAAACATCTGCCAAGGAGATAGGATCTAAAGTGACAAAACAGTTGACTACAGCCAACAGCTCCTTGTGGGTTACACTGTAGTTTCCTTTGCCTATGCTCCGATTTTAACATCACTTTCTGCAGCCAATCACAGCTCCTATGCTGGTTTAATATGCATTCGTATCATAGTTTCTGAAAACCTGGAAATGCCAAGATGGGTGCACACAGAAGATAAGCTTTCAGATTAGTGAACAACTGCATGCACTTGAAAGACTTGTCCTCTTCCTAGGGGTTGGTATACTAGGGATGGGCAATTGCTGTGAAATTTGGTACACATGTATATTTTAAATTATAGCCGACATGCCCAAGGAACTGTCGGATGTCTTGGATGCTTTGGAGTGGCACAGTTCTGACCACATGAGTGTTTGAAGGATCTGTTGAAACACACTCTCTTGATCAAATGTGGCTCACTTCCTGTTTTTTGCTGGAAAACATTTAAATTGTTTCACTATTAAATACACTGGGAAAGATTAATACACTTACCAATCAAACAATACAAAGGAAGCTAGGGACTTGTAAGTTTTTTTTCACTTCTTTCTAATATGTACATTTAAGGGGCAGAGGTTCAATGTAATTATAGAAACCACCTGAGATATACAATTTTAATTTTTCAGCTAGCAAGCTGAGTATTACAGTCTAACCTTTTTGGTGCAAACACAGACATGGGCGCCAGTTAAGACGAAAGCAATCTGATGTTTATATATAGATTAGATATTTGATGCCATCACTTCTTGCTTTACTGTTTTCAATATGAACTTTTATGTCTTCTGACAATGTATCTCTGCATCTCTCTGAAACCAACTTCACTTTATTGCTGCATATATATAGAGGAACTAAAACTATATATACAAGGCAATATACTTGCAGGATCAACATAAGTTATTACTAATCACCTTTCAACTAGTGCTTAAAAGCACATTGCAGCGCTTGGTGCCTTTAAGTTTAGTATTGCTTCAAAAGACAGTGCACGATTATTTGCTATGCTGTCCGCAAACTAAATTTTAAATAGTACTACATTATGAAATGGAGGAAGGCTGTGTATTTTTTGTTCAATTCAAGTGCATTTTGCGGCTAACATTCGGACACCTACAACAAAGGCCCTGAAGGGTTCCAGTTTTTATCTGCAAGGTAGTGCAAAAATACATGATTTTTGTCTAAACCTTTCATAAAAAGTTGGAATAAAATAATTTCTATTTCCGTTAGTGTGTGGCCTCAAAAAGCATGTAAAAAGTACGTTCATGGAAAAAACTAAGTTCCAAATGCAGTGTACATGAGACACATATATAGTATTTTCTTAATGCACACAGTATAAACCAATTGAATTTACATTTCTGCACCATTAACACACTCTTACACGTACGGTTTCAGTGTCGAGTAGCCAATATTAGTTTCGATTTGGAACTATAGGTGAGAGTTCTTGAACAGTTCTGGATCCGCTTTCTTTCATGCATCATTGCTATGGGAAGTTGTCCAATTCAAGTATGTGTACAATTGTACATGTACCATGCAGCATTAAAACATACTTCTCACATTTATCGACATTAGACTATTTCTACTCTAGTCTTATATATTGGGGAATGATCAAGGTAAAAATTAAAATTAAAAAAAAAAACACGAAGGACATATAGCATATCGTTAAATTTCGTGATCTGCTGAGCACTGCTTATAGAGCGATGTTGCGTGGCAACGACATAACTAATGAATATTTATACATAAGATCGAACTCGCCCCCTCTTTCTTTACGCTTGTCAAGAGCTAGAGAGCAATCTGCAAGTCATGGCGTCTACAGTAACGTTCTTTACAAGTGACATGGACAAAGTTAGGGAAGAAGTTCGCGCACTACAAGAACAAAGAGCAACCGTCTTGATGTACGAAATCGCCGAGCTGCAAAAGGAGCGGGATATTGCCGCAGGAAGAATACGAAGGCTTGAAAGAACAGTATTGGGTAATTGATAACTCCCCCCCCCCCCCTCCCCCCCCCCCCCCCCCCGATTTTTTTTCATCACTTGTTTTTTGAATTCCTCAAGTTTATTGGTAGTAATCAATCAGCGCAAATACGTAATAAAAATGATTTGTATGCAATGGACTGACGTACCCGGTATTGCATACTCCTTTTTATAAATAGAAATGCAGTTAGAAAATGCAGCTCTGGTTCAAAAGTGCCAGGAATCATCTAATTGCATTGCAACTCTGGAGAGGTCTCTTATGGAAGAGCAATTGATGGTCTCAGACTTGAAGAGAAAACTAGACAGTGCTGTAAAGAGTTGTGCTTCACAAAAAAAGGCAGATCAATGTACAAAAGAAACTGGGCCATCAAGTATACGACAGATCTCAGTGCTTCAAACTGAGTCCCCTCCGATGCCTAAAAGTACTATTACTAGAAACGGCAGAACCCACACATCACTTGGAGCCATTGACACTTCTGTTCCAAAAAGGTAACTCTTGAAAGACAAGTATTGCAACCTTCATTTGGAGTAGGGTCTGAGAAATTACACCCTCCAAATTCTAGATAATTAATTTCAATGATTAGTATAAATCAATTTTGCATGACTTCAACTTGCCTCTCAAAACTGCAATACTGTACTTTTGAATCAAAATTTGATGTTGACTGGGATGCACAAAAAATCCAGTTTAATTCATAAAATAACCAGTTTTTGTGGTTGTTGTAGAGACACTCACAATCTTGTATATATAGATATACCCTGACTTGTTCTTATGTTACTATTCTTTAGATATGTGTTAGCTACTGCACAGGTAAGAAGCATTTCATCTCAGACAGAAGAAGACAATATTATACACACAAAAGATCTGCCACCAAGCACTACAGAAGATGAACTTTCCTCAAAGCAGTTGTTAGAAATGAATATCTCCAACCAAGTAATGCAGGCTCATTCAAAGCTAATTTCAGATGTTGAGAAACTTAAGGAGGAAAAAATGGTCAGAAGGTTAACATGAAAATACTATTGTTTCACACACACATATACACATATACACTTGCATACACACAGAAATTGGAAAGTGAACTGGATGGTAGCAAGTATGAACAGCATTGTAAAACACAGTGCAAGGTACTGAAGTGATGTAATCAGCAGTTAACCTATGTCGTCTTCTTTGTAGTCACTTCAAAATGAATGTAGATCATTGAAAACTGGTCTAGTTGACGTGATTAAAACTGTAAAAGAGAATCTACAAAAATTTGAAGATGACCTGGACATTTGCAAGGTTATATATACCCTCCATGGATCTCTCTCTCAGGTATGCAAAGAGCTAAAAATATAAGTGTAATGCATTTTCAAAAACAGGAAAATACTGTTTTGGAAGACACCAGAAAAAAGCTCAATGAAAGCAAAAAGCGATGTGATGAATTGGAAACAAACTGCAAGTGTGTGCACCTACATATAGTGGCTTTGTAAAAATTATCAATATGTGTGATTACCGTTATGCTACAGCCAGCTTACAACAATCTTATCTGAAAAAGAAGAAGAACTAAAAAGGTGCTTGACATGGTAAGCAAATGCATCCTTGCTATCAGTATTATGATTTTTTTTAATGATATGGTAGGATACAGAAGCATCTATCTCACCGTCACTCTCTGCAACTTATACCAGAGAAACATAGTCGAAGCTCAGGACAACAGCATACTCGTAATATATGAGTCTTTCTGTACCCAAATCACTAGCAGTGATGTTTTGGCAAGTTCAAAGCAATCCACTCTGGGTGCTCTATGACTTACAAATTTCCACTTGTTATTGTTTAATAATTCATTTCACATGCAATATTTGACATTGAGCAAAATTTGAATGGATAAAAAAATATAAAAATATGCTAAGTATTTTAATATGTCATTAAGAATTTTCATTTATTGAAATGAAATAATGATTCTCCACAGCTTTATAATTCAAAGAATAAATTTAAATAGACAAGCTTTTTACAATAATAAAGTATTGTACTATGCTTTTACAAAACTACAGTGTGTCTGGAGCACTTCATGACAGAGGATCACAACATGTTACTAACTCATGCAGCCCCATTTTAATTACATATGACCAGTATTAGTGCCAATACCAAGTTCCCCTTGCATCTACATGCACCAATACAGTATATGTAAAACTCCATGCCCTTGGATCACCAAAGATCAAGACCAATGTTGCACTGGATAGTTTCTCACAGCATAATACTAATTCTCTTTCGCATTCCTCCTTCTACTCACCTGTATTTATCTGATGAATTTACTTGGTCCTCATTGTAATTCTGTAGTGTTGTTAGCCACACCCACTGGCCATGGTACTGGTTCTGTAATTAGCACTTTAATAAATGCCCCCCCCCCCCCCCCCCCCCCCCCCCCAAAAAAGCGTCACACACTTGCCAAACTCTTTAAGATGTTATATGTATAAAATCACTTTAATAATTATTAGAGCTGCAGACAGCAAACAGACTGGCCACTGAAAAGACTCACTTAAAAAGAATAAGAAAATACCTAAGTACATAGGAAGGATGGATATAAAATGAATTCAAATGGTTATAATTTATTGCTGGCTAAGTCAAGAAAGCAGGGCTACATAGCTGATAGTTGTTGGTGATCATGGAACCAAGGTACAATAAATGATGCATGGTGGTGTAACATGTGCACTGCCAATGGGAAGTACAGGTAGCAACTGAAAACAAGCAGAGAGCAACCTAAAGCAGGAAACCTTCACAATCTTGGCGATGAGGTCAACAGTATTGGACCAGAGTATGTGGTCCATCTGATGCACGGATCATGGAAATACCAAGAGAATTCTTTTAGCAGTTGGTTTAGTATCATTATGACGATTGTGCAAAGTCTTTGTACTATTTTATAAACAAAGAACATTGAACAGTACTAAATGATTGGTGCTCAGAACACTGAGTGATTATTCATAACATTATTAAATGTACTTCTTGGTTCTTTACAACTTCAGAGCATGTATTAAGGCTATGTGTTCCCACTGTCAGCTACGAAAACCACAAGTCATAAGTCTGCTCCATTAAAACCTATCATTGCAAATGGATTTTTACGCAGATCACAAGTAGGTGGTGCAGATCTTGAATATATATTTTACATGTGCATGTAGATGCCATCAGTAATGTCTATTTATTATTCCAATTGATCTGATAGACATGCAACACCTTCCGCATATAACAGCAACAAGTGGATCCTTCATTGTGTGGATCATTGGTCCCAATTTAATTTTGCATATGTGTTGGAGAGCAAGATTGCCTTGGATGTTCTTGGTGTACTTAACACTCATATATATTCCCTTACTTTGGAGTTGTACGGATATTGCAATCTGACAATGGAAGACAATTTGTTAATCAAGTTATCAATGATTTGCTGAGCATATAGCAATCAAATATTCAGCTATAGTAAGTGGTTGGCCCAGACACCCTCAAAGCCAGGCACTTTTTGAGAGAGCGCATCAGATTGTGAGATCAGCAAAAGCTCAGTAAAAAATCCACCATGGAGCAAGTGGTAGCCTTGCATAGTTTATTTTAACAAAAATCATATATAATATTATATTTATTATAATAATTATTGTTATAATACACTGAGATTTCACACTCCCAATATGTTTTTCCTATTAGTATAAAAGTGCCCAAGCATACCAATTCACTCTTTTTTTTTTTGTTTCAATGATTTGCATAGGCTAGTACAACATTGCAGCCATCCTGCAATCTTTTCCCAGCAGGTCGTTCAGGCCTCAGGGTTCAGAATGTAAAAAAAAAATCCAAAACTTCTTCCCTGGGCAGTGTGGTGTTATGGCTCTCACCCTCTTTTGTGTCATCCCTTAGGCACTCTTACATCTGAAACAGGGGTGCAGCAAGGCGATCCATTGGGTCCCCTATTCTTTGCCTTAGTGCTGCACAGGATAATGTCATCAATTAATGCTGATGATGACTGCCTTAACTTACTGTATCAGGCATGGTTCCTGGATGATGGGGTTTTAGCTGGGACTAAGTCATCACTGCTCAGGGCCCTCACCATCATTGAGGACATGGGCATTTTCATCAGTCTGTCCAAATGTGAGGTGCTCTGTGGGTCTGACACTACAATGTTCCCAGACTCAATGAAAAGTCTCTCACTCTCCCAACCTAGACATCCTTGGTGCTCCTATTGGTGATTGCGCCAAATTCATTGCCTCCAAGCGGGTTGAAGCCTTGAAATTGCTGTTCAGACATCAGGATGTTGCTATCATTGACCCCCAAGTGGCTGTCAACTTACTTTGCGTGTGTGGTAGTTTTTGTAGGCTGACTCACATTGCTCGGTCCACTCCCCCCAGTTTGTCCTCTGACCCTTTACAGATGTTTAATATGGCAATTATGGAATGTTTTGCCACATGTTCTGCTTTGAACCTCACAGAGCATGCCTGGGACAGGCACCAAGCCATAGAAGGTGTTCACAGCATGCAATAGATGTTGGTTACCTATATCTGAAAAACCAGAAGAGCTAATAGAGGCAATGTATGCAGCACAGGTATGCAGAGCCAAGGAACGCAGCCCCAAGCCTCCATACCTCAGACCCAGCTGTACCCAAGATACTATTCTCATTGGCCATACTGCATGTGGACTCACCTATACCTCAAAAGGTCCTGTCTTTCAAAATTGACACATTTAACAGTTTAGAGCTCTCTTAGATTCTTCATCCCCTGCTAGCAAGGCCCGCCTCCTCTCAGCATCAGCCCCACATGCATCCTCTTGGCTTTCAGTGGTGCCTAGTGTAGAGCTGGGTTTGCACCTGGACCCCCATGAGTTCTGTAGGTAGTGGGTTGGGAGTGGATATCTCCAGAAGGCTTCCATGTCCACTTTGTCCTAACCCAGCACTAGATCCCCTGGGCCATTCTGCCACTACATGTAACCAGGGTGGAGATGTGGCCACACATCACAATCAACTAAGGGATGCCTTTGTTGACTTCAGTCACCGGGCACATCTTGGTGTCCAGTTTGAAGTTGGTAGCACCCTGACACCTGATGGGTCTCAGTCCCGCCCAGCTGATGTTTTAGTTCGTGATTAGATTGCTGGCAGATTTGCTGCTTTTGATATCACTGTGTCATCACCCCTCTCTGTCACATCACTTTAGTCATGCATGCACCACATCAGGCTCCACAGCACTAGCAGCAGAAGCCCGCAAGCATAGGGCTAATGACCCCAAATGTAGTGAGCTAGGGTGTGTGTGTGTTCCTCTGGCAGTTGAGACATACAGAAATTGGGGGGAGGAGGCCAAGGACACATTTTCCCACCCAGCTACCTGGCTTGCCATCAGCTCCCATAAATCTAACAGCGGCCTTGTCTTTCTTTGAATTATACAGCAAACTAAACCTCACCTTGACCAGGTCCATCGTGAGAGCAATTATGGTCCAGACTTTTGTAGCTTAATCTACTTTAACGGTAGGTGTATAATTCTTATACACACAATTTATTAGTTATTTCAGTGAATTACATGTATTTGTATTTAAATGTATGTACTGTAGTATCCTTTTATATACTTATATACATCCATTAGATGCTATGAATACTCAAGTTCATGATGCCACTGGCGCTTGCCCTTATGAGTTAGTATTTGGACAAAGAGCACATGCAGTTATATTTCCAACACAGCAGAGTAGAATGATTTTAGAAGAAGATTTGGCAGATGAAGGGGTTGAATTTAGCACTGACCCATCAAGCTCACAATATCAACAATGTTGGTACTGAAGATAAAGAACCAACCATATTAGAATCAGGTGAAAGCAGGTGTGAAGCATCAGAAGAAGCGATGAGTAATAAGGTTAAGACCACTTTGGATGATGCAGTCGAAACAAGTCCACACAATGCTGCTACTTGTGAATTTCAGTGTGTCAAGAAGGAGGCAAGTTAAAAGATGAGAGTGGCTCTGATGAATTGATGGTTGTAATTGAGCCACTATACACACAATGCATGCATATCTATGAATGATCCTAATAAACCTAAGAGAGATTCAAGGGAAAAGAGTCTAGCGACAACATTGAAGCACAAAACAGTTAGTCATTATACGTCATTTGGCATAATGTATTCCAACATTTTTTTCAGATCAGAGTGACTACTGATAGGAAATACCTTGCTTCAGCTAAGAAAATGTCAGATAGAGAAATGCCACAATACATGGTTGTTTTCACTTGGTGAAAAGGTGTCTATTAGGATTCCCTGATTTGGCTGAGAAAGCTCTGATCTTTCCTGTCTACCATGTGTCATTGTTGACATTGTTGGTGAAGATCGGAGTCTTTAGCATTTGAAGTACATGTATGCCCTCAATCATAAAATACATTCATAATGAATAAATGTATATACTTTTCAGATCCAAACATGGGGTACTGAATGTATGGTACCCTGCAAGTGAGCTTCAAGAGTACAAAGACCCTATAGTCTGTTTAGTTGAACATTCGAAACATAGCTCCATCTATCTCATTAAGAGAGGCAGCTCGGCAGCAGGCTCCATGGAACCATTTTACTGCTAATGCTTGCAAGTGCACTGCAGGTTGTCTAAATCGCAGATGCCACTGTGTTAGCAAAGGCATTGGCTGCAGCACTTACTGCCATATAAATCAAATGCTTGCTTTAATGATTTCAGGTATAAATGTAAACTAATGATTTGATTATCTTTTACCTGCAGCTGGCGCATTAATTGTAATCGTATTCACTTGTCTATTTCAATTTTGTAGCTATGTCCTTACTAAACAGGAGAAAAGGTAACTGGTAACATTGATGATACAATAAAGGTGGATGCAGCCGTATATAGAAAAAACTGTTGGTCTTGGGTCAGCACACATTGTGATTGAACTGTTGAGCAAAATCACTGGTAAGTTTAATTTTATGTTGTGTAACGATGTATAATATGCAGATATGATAAACAACTGAAAGATGAACTATTTTCACCAAGAAGTAGCTGGTTCTGTTATACAAATGTAGACAAAGATAGATGTAAGTTAATGCATTGACAATATATTAAGTCATAACTCTAGCTTACTGAATCCCTTCACAGTTCATCAGAGTATAGTCTACACATAGACACTCATGTTGCCCTTTGGCTCAAATCTCATACATACAATCAAAAACCTCCCTTAAAAGAGAAGTGGATGATTTTGTCCTTATTACTGAAGAACTTCATGAAGAGTTTGACATTCACGGCAGCACTACCATCATACGAATGCTCCTATTTACAGCTTGGTTCATTAATACAACACTGGAACCAGCATGTGCACACTCTGCAAGCATCACCACTTTGTTTGAGAACCAATGCATTGTACTACAATACTCTGAAATGGATAAACTATATGTGATTGGGTTATTAAAAGGCCAGAGAGGAACACTGAAAGAGAGCTGAGCTGTGCACATATACTGGACTGCAAAATGAAGGAGGTTAGAACCCTCATCCATTGTGAAAAAAGGTTGTGGAAAGTGATTGGTAACATTCAATTGTTTGAAACAGACAGGTACTATATAATTTTATGTGTGTTGTACTGCATGGTTGTTATACTGCTCTCTCTTTAACTTCATAAAAGTGCTTCAAAGTGAACATGAGTAGGTGAATGATCGTATCATTAATGCTACTCAAAACCTGCTGAAATGTTATATGGTACACCAGGACTACAAGCTACTGTTAAGAGGTTAGCCATATCATGCATGGACTAACTGAATCGGCGTGTGTAGGAGTGTTTGTGTGTGCATGTGTGCGTGTGTGTGTGTTCTGTGTGTGTGCGTGTGTGTGTGTGTGTGTGTGTGTGTGTGTGTGTGTGTGTGTGTGTGTGTGTCTGCGTGTGTGTGTGTGTGTGTGTGTGCGCGCGCGTGTGTGTGTGTGTGTGTGTGTGTGTGTGTGTGTGCGTCAAGCGTGCACGTTGAGAGGGCTGATGAATCGAAGTTTTGAATTGGGCCAGCCGGCTTTACAGAGGGTCAGGTTCGGGTTGACCGACTTTAAAGCCGGCCAACCCGCTTTAATACAGGCCGAGGCGGCCGGCTTTAAAACGGGCGGCCCGCTTTAATTAAAAGCGGGTCAGGTTGTGAATCGGACAGTATGATACACACCCAGGCAAGTTAATTTTGTATCAAATACTATAAATACAGTAACATATTTGAAACATTTATCTCGGCAAGTGTATACATAATTGTATTTGTATGATAATAGCAAAACATTTTTGATACATATCTGCTTGCCTAGATCGACGATTCAAATATGTTTTGTTTTTTGCTATGATACAATCACCATTTATTAGGCCATTTTGAATTGCAAAGTTGGTTCCCGTCCGGTCTATAGACTGGACGGGCGGCTCCATTTCCATTATCCATTACAGGAAGTGACGTCACGATTCATTGTATATATTATGAACGGTACATACATATTAGTAGGTAACAAGCAATTATAACACTATAAATGCGAGACGCCTCGTATTTTTACGTGCATGGAGTGGGACGGTAATGAATGTGAATATGTATAGTCTGCCGGACATACAATTAATATTTGCAGGAAATATACGTTCTCAATACTATAACAATCACTTCTTCTTAGTACTTCTGCGGGGAATCTTTGGCTTCGAACTGCAGTCATCACACTGAGGGAAATGTTCATTCTTTAACATTGCTAATGGAAGGTCTGCTGAACAATAAACACAGATGTCCACATAATTAGCTGAGTAGTACAAAGCTTCAATTGGTTTCCCACAATTCATTGATCTTACAAACACTAACATCTTGCAAACCTTCAGGCAGTTCTGCATCCTGTAGTAAGGAACCACAAGAAAAACACAGGCCATCCAGAGCATGTTCAAGCAACTGCTTCTCTTGAGCTTTAAGTTTTCGCGAAGCATAAATTAGTCGCCACATATCACACTCATCACAACATAGCATCATACCACTGTTCTTGGCATGCTGTACACTTGCATAGAAAGGCAGAGAACTTTCTTTACCTCTCTTCAGTGAAGGTCTGTCATTTTCTGAAGTGTCTGCTCCATGAATTTCCTCAAACGATTTGAAATGCTTGTCATCTTTCATCATAGGGTCTGGGAACAACTTAATCATAGATAATTCTTCAGTAGACAGCCTCACTCTGCCACAAATCCCACATTCTGCATTCCCACACTTTCTCACTTCAAAGAAATAGTGACGCTGACGGTAGCAATGAGTTAGAAATTGCTTCAACTTTGGTGTCAAAACTTTCACACTGATTTTATCAGTGTAGCTTAGGTTAAAATCAGGGTCTATTTGATTCAAACAACTCCACTGACAATTTTGCTAGCAGTTCTCTAGATGCAGACTGGATAACTTCTCAGTTGTCTTTCAACTGTAACCTTTCTGTTATTTTTGTCAGTAGTATTTCACAGGTTCTATGGAGTCCAACAGATCTTCACGAAGATTATTCTGTGCTGCTACTCTTCTAATTTCTGCCACACTATTGCAGCTCTTTATAGCTTCTTCATTACTGTCATTCATTTTACTTCGTGCAACACCAATTGGCGGGTTGCTGTAAGAGCAGCGAAAGGTATTAGGCCTTCAAAGTTTCGGCCCAAACCGATAACGACTTATACAACGTGGAAAAACAGTCGAACTGCACTAGAATGCTGAAACGGCGGAACGCTTTGTTTGTTTTGCGTACCTCGCAATGTACATACGTGCCCCTCGGAGCAGTCCAGGACATTAGACGACTTACGGAAACCATCCACAGAGTACATGTTTTCTGGTGATGTCCCTATTTTGCAATTATCAAGGAAATGGTTGGACACATGCTGCTTTATGTCATCATTACTACTACTCAGTTACAAGCACATCGTACAATCCTTGAAGTATATTAGTTTTTCATCTTCTATACAATATACTTTCCAAGATATTATTGTTATTCCACAGCTAGAGTAAAAAAACGGAGCTATTCACAAGGGTTCCTTCCATTACACGCGACTTTCACTTTCAAACAACATTTTTTAAAAATGGGAAAAAAATTCTTTTATATTTGAATAAATAGAATAATGGAAGAATTAGCATTTTTAAAAATATCATGCGGGCGGGGACGGGAACCAACATTGCAATTCAAAGTGGCCTTATACAAATTTCAGTGGTGTAGGAAAAGGGGGCCGGGGGGCAACTGTCCCCCCACTTTTACTGAAGCGATACTACAGTGTATCATTTTTATTTACCTTTTGCACAGAATGCTTCGATGTATAATTACCTACCTAAATTATTAATATGTGTTTTAGATTACGTCATTGCAACTGCATCAAGGTTTGCTCCCCCCCTTACTTTTAAACTCCTTCCTACGCCGCTGAATTTGTCCTTGTAAACATTGCGTCATTTGGGTAGTTTACTGTACGTCTGGGGACAAGTGTATCCTCCCCTATTGATTACATAGCTATGATACCGTATAGTGTAAATGGATCAAATAAAAGATTTTGTTGTTTCGATTGGAACTCGAACTCGAAATTATGGCAGGTACCTTTTGGTTCTATGATTTCTGTATGTTGATCCACGGATTCCTGATCAGATAAGAAGTTTGCTGACGTTAATGACAGCACACTTCACGCCGGTAAGTGAAAGAGGCGACGCCGGGCGGGTGGGTGGCCCGGCCGTGTCCTGTTACGTATTGCTGGAACAAACGTATGTACTCGACTTGTTGCGTTCGTAATCGTTTCACGTTTCCTACCTTTGTTGTTGTGTCCTGCAAGTTATGATACAATATCATTATGTACCTTTCCCGTATTCTCTCGTATCTAACGGTCTAGGTTGTTATTGAGCAACTCAACACTTAAAACACACTTTCCATTCTTGCAGGTGATGGTGATGAGGAGTCTGATTTGACAGATGTGGTGTCAGCTGTGCTACCGTTGTGTGCACATTGGTACGATCTAGGGCTTGCCCTCAGGATTAAACCCGGTGTGCTGGACACAATCAAAGCGACTGAATCAGATCCCAGAAAGCGGTTGAATGCGCTTATGGTCGCGTGGCTGTCCAAGCAGTACAACTATGCCAAGTTTGGCAATCCATCTTGGCGTTTGCTCTGTGCTGCTGTTCATTCTCCAGTTGGAGGAAATAACCCTGCACTTGCTGAAAAAATAGCATTGAATCACTTGTCAGGTTAGTTCATTGGGGACAATTTATCAGGCAAAATTGAGCTTGAGCTTACGTGGCATTTTCAAATTGCCTCTATAATGTATTGAAAAGATTTGGAAAGTTGCAAAAGTAGATTGGTTTTGTCAAGTAATGTTCCATTTCTGTGTATTGCATATAGTACTTGCAATAGTGATGTTTACTTTAAGTCAATAAAACCTATCCATATACATGTACATGTACATGTAATTCTTTTGGACAGACAGGTGGGCGCCCCCAGCATTTCTGGAAGGGGTGCAGGATAGCGTCACCCTTCATATTGAAGTTGTCATGTGTTTCATCATCAACCACACCCACACAGCAGATTATTGTTACTACCAATCACTATAACCACTGTTAGTTGCCCATTAGGGCGTACATGTAGTTGCCTAATAGCTTGGGGACTTTTGACTCATGATGTGTTTTACAACAGGAACCTGACAATATATTAGTGGTCCTGATAACAGTCTTTCATCAATCTGGTCGTGTGACCAAGCATTGCTGCACTTGGCCGGAAATTAAAATTGCAAATGCATTAAATGTAATACATGTTGCTGTGTACCAATTGTTAAGTAGCTTGAATTTGATTCAAATTGGTGGTAAAGCAGCTATAAAATTGAATTAAAGCCCTATCTATCTCACAGCCCTCTGCGGGTGGACAAAAGGGTCCATAATTAGACAATACTGTAAACCCCAAAAATCCATTGCGGCTAGATGTGCCATGGCCTCATTAAAATGGCGTTTTTTGAGAGAGCTGTATCCTGTTCATTTTACCATCGAATGCCCGTTGATCCCTCCCATTTAACTGGTTTATCGTCGTAGTAGAGACTACACCATATGCGCACTCTTCATATCGCAATCCTTAATAACGCGCAGCCAATTTATATATGGATATCGAAAGGGAGAGGGGTAACTTTAGGATGAAAACACCAAGCACAGATAAACTCTCAAGACGGTTGGTATGCTGCATCGTCAACTACACACAATTAGGTGTACAGAAACACCATTCAGATGCAGCCACACTTCACACAATAAACGGTTATGCTTTGCTATGAATAATGCGGCTTCAGTTGCTTTGTTCGGTCACATAGCCTAGATGTAACACCACAGAGACCAGCTCCAAAAACATTGCAGAATCTATGGAAGCCTTTTGGTGGCTACAGGGAAGAAAAGGAGGGCATTCTATCAATGTTCAGAGTTACTATAAGCAGACATACCCTGATGGCACCCACTGTAGGTGCTTGTGATGTGTATGAGCAGTACTTTGACAGTGTAGTTATAAGTGTAAACAGAATTATTAAGGAGAACCAACAGACTGGCATTAGTGTAGTACAGTAAATAGAAGGGAAAGTGTAACAACAAGGGAGAATGGGAGGGAGGAGAGTGAGGGGGAGAGGTGGGAGGGAGAGGAGAGGGGGAGGGAAAGGGGAGGAGAGGGGGGAGGGAGAGGAGAGGAGAGGGGGAAGGGGAGGGAGAGAGGGGAAGGAGAGGAGGGGGAGGAGAGGAGGGGGAGGAGGAGAGGAGAGAGGTGGGGAGAGGAGGGAGGAGAGGAGAAGGGAGAGGAAGGGAGGAGAGGGGATGAGAGGAGGGGAGAGGAGGAGAGGGGAGAGGAGGAGAGGGGAGAGGAGGGGGGAGAGGGGAGGAGAAGAGGGGAGGAGAAGAGGGGAGGAGAAGAGGGGAGGAGAAGAGGGGAGGAGAAGAGGGGAGGAGAAGAGGGGAGGAGAAGAGGGGAGGAGAGGGGAGTGGAGGGGAGGAGAGGGGAGAGAAGAGAGGAGGGAGGAGAGGGGAGAGGAGGGGAGGAGAGGGAAGAGGAGGGGAGGAGAGGGGAGAGGAGGGGAGGAGAGGAGGAGAGGGAAGAGGAGAGGAGGGGAGGGAGGGAGAGGGGAGGGAGGGAGAGGGGAGGGAGGCAGAGGGGAGGGAGGTGAAAGAGGGGAGGGAGGGGGAGGTGGGAGAGGGGAGGGAGGGTATTACGCCACTTTTTCAATATTTCAATAGGTATGCCTTTTGTCCACAAAATGTATGGCCGCAAACCACTGTGACCTGCCTGACCTTGCTAACTGTAATATTTTTAAATTTATGAATGTATAATTTCTTTAATTCCTTGTTTCATTACTTTTACTGAACTAAAATCCTACATGTGTATAATTTTGATTGAGATGGGGCACATCGTGGGCACCATTTATGCTCGGGTTGGGGGGGGGGGGGGGGGGGGGCTGTTTACACTCAAACGAGCACTTCTATGGCTTCTGGCCACAATGACAACTGCTTGCATATAATAAATCTGTTGTGGGAGAAGTTATGATTGAAATTTGTGTCAAGCCCTTAAGAAAATAATTGAAGAAAATCATTTAATAAAATCCTACTCGGCCGTAAGTTTCTAACTTGTTGCTTAGTGCTTCCGCATAACTGCTAACATTATGCTTCAATTGTGACGAAGATACAATGCAATAAATCTCTTGTCCGAGTGAATCTTATCGTACCAGATAAAGAAGGTTAAGGAGTAAATTTCGAGTATGCAAACTAGTGAGCGTTATCTCTGATATCTGAACTTACTAAGCATCGACAGTTTTACTACATTGTAGGTATTCAACAGCTTTATCCAAATACGCTCGTTAAAGTCCAATTAATTTTTAGGTAGAGTGGCAATAGTGATTTGCTAATCATATTCATGACACCAAATCCTACATATAATGTAGGTTCCGATGTTCCAAGGTACTGAGTGGCATGCCCTTTATGCAAAAAGGATCTACATGTACATGTACATGTAATAGCATGGAATTCCAACACCCATGAATGTAGCCCACAGATCAATACATACATGTACATGTAGTTTAAGGTAGGAGCTGAAGTTCTTAATCAACTCTTCCTAATGCAATATTACAGTTGCAAACTGCAAGAGCAGTAATTTCTTTACCACAAGCATAATGTATTGTTTTTCAGCCTTGGACTCTTATGAAGACCACCCCCAATGAGGCTCATGAGCTAAAGTACCCAGAAGCATCACACAGAGGAAATGACCATGCAAGGCCAGAGGAGCTCTTAGAATTGGGAATCCCACTGTACTGTCCTACGTAGTGAGGTCCCTGGAAAAGGAAGAATGTGACAAGTTTGCATGCACTTAACACAGCGCAGGTCACTGAGTCTGTTCACACCCAACCTTGGGTCCACTTTTAAAAATCTTCACCCCATTAAAAGGCTCAGGTGCACCATGAAGGAGCACTTACTTTACCAAGTATCCAGAGTGCAACCCCTCCAAAGCCAAAACGGGAATTTAAAGAAAAAACATTATATGGCTCTTGGCTAGATGCATCTTTAGTCCCGAACTCTCCATTGCATACAGTGTACATGTAGATTAAGGCTGACCTAAATAACATCCGACAGTTGTTACAGCACACTAGTGTCATCTGTGATGGCGGTAAAAATGTATATTAATGGTCCTTTTGTATTGAACAAAATGGACTGGTTCAATTTTTATGTACCTTTGCATGTACATCCCAATGCAAATGTTATCACTTCACGTGGGTATAATTAAAAATCCGTTGCATTACATCATCCCCATATGCTTGGTGGAGGAGGGGCTTGTCACTCCAGTGCCTCTTATCAATCATTGAAACAACACTTTGAGATAGTGATTTGGGTAAGGAGTAGTGCATTAAAAATGGGAACAAGCTACTTAGGATGTATGTACACAATGTAGGCACAATGCTAAACCAAAGGGTATTAAATTATTGCTTTAATATCTGCTTCTTTATCACTCCAATAATAATAATATTAATAGGAACAATAGGTTATCGAATAATAAACTAAGGTTATTGTTAATACTTTACATGAAATCAGAAAAAGATGACATCCCATGCAGCTGTGCACACTTCAGCTTGGCTGCAGTCAGCCAAGCACATGTGAATTTAGCCATGTTAATGTTTTGTCAGGTCTACCTAACAGTAACACCAGCTTTCTACATGTATATGTGACGTCCATAATGTGTATGTACATGTACATTGAATGTGTTACATTTGTACTTACATGTAAGTGTTTGCACACCACACACATACATGTACATGTACACTGATGAAATAATGTCCACATGTCTTTTTTACCATTTATTTTAGATGGTCCAAAGCCAAAGCCTACTACTGGTGAGGCTATTTGTTATGAAATATTATATATTATATCTTGTACATGTTCATACTTGCCGCATGCTGCACTATACCTTGTTAATATGTCATTAATGACCTTATCTTTTGCCTTTTTTACACGGGTCACCTGTTTGTACCTTCTGAGGATGATGCACTTGTACCTATTACTTTATAAAAGACTGAGATTGGGTTGTACATGTAGCTTTGGCCTACATGTGTATTTCTATACATGTACATGCATGTACACCAGGTTATACATTAAGAATGAGTACAACTGGAATCCCCATGATTTATGACCCCTCAGGCTCTGGCCAGGGCTCTAAGCATTCCAAGTCATGTGTGTTTCTCAGCTTCCTCAGGCCATTAGTATGGCCAACATGTACTACTGCTTCTGTGCATTCTAAGGGGACCCACACAGGCACTTACATGTAGATGTTACACAGCTTAAACACAGTATCCATTTAAACTTTCTGCACAGAATTCATATAGGAAGTGCTTAGGCAATGCGTGGTGATATTTTATGTGTAATTGTCATATTGCTGCCACGCAGTGATATGTTTAGAATGGCATGTGAAAAAGGGCCTGTAAGTAAGTAGAAGTAGCAGCCAATAAATGTGTGTACTACTTGAGTACATTTACATGTAGGTCACAGAGGTGAATTTTTGAGTGATATCATTGGTACAGTTCAAGGAAATGGGTTAATGTTTCTTGCCTTTTGAATTCAAATTGGTGCTATTTGTTAAAATCTCTTATTTTAGCGACCCACCCCCCTCTAAAACGATATTTGAAGCCTAAACACTTTAACTTCTAACATAGGATCTCATTTAGAGTGCTCTTGCAATCTTAGAACTGCAAAGTTGGTGGATGGCTACGTGTACATATATAGAGTTGTATTACAATAGCATGCAGCTCCTAAGGCAAGGAACTCTTCCGACTAATTAGTGTTAATGATAGGTCGACGACTACATGTAGGCCTTTAACCTATATGTAGGCGTTGCACACCGCTTAGATTCCAAACAATGAACAAACAGCCAACGCTTGAAATAAACGCAATCAATATACCAAAGAAGGCTACTTGCAAGGTGGCGGCAGAAAACAACGCCAACATGCAGTTAGTGCTATGTACACTCTGGTTGGGGCATGCACGTCATTTACATGTAGCTTGAATTGTTCCGATTTACAAAAAAAACTTGCTAAAAGCATTCTCCGCTTTGTAGGCAGATAGAATTTCACCTCCTGAGGTCAAACACACACGATTCAACTTTTATGCTCTCTGTCGTCAAGATTGTAGGCAATTTTTACATGTCCTCCATCTAACATTTGGGACAGTGTCCAGCAAAATTGGGCTTGTGGGGTTATAATTTTATCACTATAAAAATTGCACGTTGTACTAAACAACACATCTTCGCGACGGTACAACCTTTTCCTTTCAAATTTCGTACACTTGTTCCCACACCATTTCTCTGTGGGAAAATCGATTTTTGTGATCTACACCTTTTCTGTGCCGTGGATACAACAATCGTAAACCCCGCGGGTTAGAAATCCACATTTCTCCACGTACGAGTGTTGAAAACGCGTCAAATTCGGAGTGTGCATAGAGGAGTCCTGTAGCTATTGATTTGTTCTGTTCGTTAGATTCTGAATCATCCGTTACGGAGATACAGTTGAGCAAACTACGGGCACGTTTTCGCACTTGATTCGCGCCAATGATTTTGGCAAATCGCGTCCCACTCAGTGAATGGGAAGGCGGTGATTATATCATTGGAGCGAATCAAGCGGGAAAATGTGCATGTAGTTTGCTCAACTGTATCTCCGTAACGGATGATTCAGAAACTAACAAACAGAACAAATCAATAGCTACAGGACTCCTCTATGCACACTCCGAATTTGACACGTTTTCAGCACTCATACGTGGAGAAATGTGGATTTCTAACCCGCGGGGTTAACGATTGTTGTATCCACGGCACGGAAAAGGTCTAGATCACAAAAATCGATTTTCACACAGAGAAATGGTGTGGGAACAAGTGTATGAAATTTGAAAGGAAAAGGTAATACCGTCGCGAAGATGTGTTGTTTAGTACAACGTGCAATTTTTATAGTGATAAAATTATAACCCTACAAGCCCGATTTTGCTGGACACTGTCCCATTTTTTGAGTTCACAATTTTATACATCATTTCATGCGAGGACCAGAAACCGTAGTGGAATGCCTACATGTACATGCAGGTCAAACCGCAATTTTCACTTACATGTACAGTGTAGCCATGCGGTCTATCTATCATTAAACAAATTGCATTACCTCTGCTGTGACATGTGCCAAATGAGGATTGAATGATACACATGTATGCCTACCTGTGTTCAAGTTTTGAGAGAAGATTATGTGCTTTCTCAAATCTGTATACAATTACATGTACATGTAGTTCTCATCAAATCTGGAGGCAAAGTCAGGTCTTGCAGGTATGGCTGGAACATGTTACTGATATGTTACATGTTGTTTTAAATTTAGCCTCCCAAATCAAGTACATGTACATCACAATAATCAAAGAATCAAGATTTTAATTCCAAAATGGAAATAATAATAATCATAATAATCCGCGCGCGGTTGAGCGGTGCTCTCTCTCATCTACTCACTACCCTCGAGCTCTCTCCTTGGACCCAGCTCTTGACTTTAAGATTGGTACGTGTAGGCTGGCCACCTCACGCACGGTACTTGCCATCTTTGGCTCACCAAGTGATAGTCCTGAAGATGCACCCTCGTGGTGCGCTCTTATTCGAAGGACCTTTAGCTTTGAGGATGCCCCGTGACAAGAAGGAAGCGGTGCGCTCGGAAGGGAATGTGAAAGGTGTCGTTACGCTGAATAGCTCCGTGGAAGAGCAATTATCCGTGGAATTCGTGATCAAGGACTACATGGATATTTTGTCTACAAACCAATGTGGGTCTGAAATCGCTAGATGGGCGCCTCAGAGTTGGGGAACTGATAAGAAGAGTGCACGACGGGAGAGTGTATAGATCAGGTGTTACTGTAGGTAGTTGTGGTACTGTATTAGTGTCCTTCGTGTAATGTAACTGTAATATCATTTCAATAATAATAATAATAATAATAAAAATGGAAATAGCAGCTTTCATAATTGACTTATGTACTATTTATTAACATTTATCTTTATATGAGTGGAAGTGGGCCATTACTGTAGTGATTTTGGAAAGTACATGTAGCTTTTAAAAACATAACCTACAGCAGTTATGCACATTCCTCCATGTGCCCAGATAGATCACCTCTGACAACTTGCGTCAGCTTAGTGCCAGGATTTTGTCTGTGTAATTTTATAACTTCTGTCCTTTTTATATTGTTTTGTAGATGACTTGAATATTTTGGATAAGGCTTAAGTTACCATTTTGTTGGAATGACAAAAGCGTATTTCGAAAGTAGCATGACACGTAATTACTATGCATATGTTACATGTACATGTACGTTGACCACGCCTGGTTTTTCATGTCTTGTTTTTATGTTGCTAAACCTCATACAGGAAACACATGGTTTGTATAATATAATTGCAATACCATGTTCTTGTCTAGCAACAGTTATGTCACTTTTACCTCAATACCTGCTTGCCAAGCTTTTCTAAATGTTCCATGCATTGCATTTTCTCAGCTTAGTTCGATTAAAGATTAGCATGGTACATGTAGCTATCTCGAATTTGTCGTCTTCACTTTTGTCATTTCTTATCTCATTTTGGCTCTCCGCATTTGATGGTGTAAAGGCATTTTGACATAATCAACTTTGCTAGCCAAAAGTGGTGAACAGAACTGCGATTCTGTTGCAATTACATGTACGTAATACTATACAACTCTATTATACATGAAATATTGCCATGGGAATGCTTTTAATATAGCTTTTTATATTATGTAATGATTATGTATATAAGTTATTTATATATATATTATTATATATATCTGATACCAGCAGATGTTCTTCCAAAAAATCCTAAGCTGTTGGTATACATTATGTAGTTGGCACTCTTTAAAAACTGTTCCTACCCATGTTATTCTCTTTCTTTGTACACATTTTTTTAGGGACAGATGGTATCTTAACACCAAAAAAGGAGCTCGTACGATACAACCATCCAGAGTCAGAAATAACATGTGTTCATCGGTCATTTTCCGCGCATTTTACAGTAATGACCAGCTGATTATGGTCTTGGGAGGACAATTTGACCGTTCATTATTATTATTATTATGTAATCACACTTGCACCATGCGCGTGCGATAATGTAATGAACTGTTATGTTACGTTGCAGGACATTGATGAGAAAACATTGACCTGCGTTAGGCGACTAAACAACCAAAAACCAAGTGCTTTTGTGCTGCAGAAGGCAGCTACATGTATACATGTGCATGTGTAGTCCGCAAGCTACACCGTAATTATGGCTTAGTGGTTACCTAATGTTGTTTTTGCTATCACTGACAATCTACCACTTGTGCAATCCATCTGGAAATTTTTCTGAAGCATAATGTTGCACAGTTCTTCTTGTAATAATTACACAATACTTTGACTGCCCATTTTAACAAAATGTTCAGTCAAATGTTCCTACATGTATTTGTCCAGTCACTATGGAGATGTTATTTCTGACTCTGGCCATCATTTTACTATCCTCCTGCATTGTTCCAAATCGTACAACTAGTGCAATGCGATACGGTTTGCCTAATACAAGTCAAATCTGGAATGTCAAGCTTGGATCCACCACAATATGGTTATAATTAATTTAGGTGCATATCTTTGTATCATACCCTTTAAACAAGGTAGCTGCACTGATAAAATGGGGATTACACCTAATTACATTGTAAAGGCAGATCGTTTTGGAAATCTGAACAAAACTAGTAGTGAATGTGATTACCTACTTCACTACTTCTATTGCCACATACTGTATTACACTTGAAAAATGCAAAGGGCAGCACAAAGAAGCGCTTTTTTTTTTTTCAAATGGCATTAAGTGCATGTAACTAGTACCATTGTCATCATGTATGCATCTTTGTACTATAGTGCATGGGGGCATTGGATGGGTGTGCATGGGGGGCATTGGATGGGTGTGCATGGGGGGCATTGGATGGGTGTTCATGGGGGGCATTGGATGGGTGTGCAGGGGGGGCATTGGATGGGTGTTCATGGGGGGCATTGGATGGGTGTGCATGGGGGGCATTGGATGGGTGTGCATGGGGGGCATTGGATAGGTATTCATGGGGGGCATTGGATGGGTGTGCATGGGGGCATTGGATGGGTGTTCATGGGGGCATTAGATTGGTGTGGGTGCGTGTGCATGGAGGGGCATGTGATGGGTGTGCATGGCTGGATTTAGTAATACAAACCCATGTATGGGTTGTGCAATATAGCCACTAATAATAAAAACAAATGAAACAAGATATAAAAACATTCTCTCTGAGAAAGTTAGTGGTACAATGTATATGAAGGCAATGGTGGTGTAAAAAGGAAGGGAATATCTAAGCATTAAACCCTGCAATACACATGAATGTACTATATGGCCTACATGTACATTGTACCTGCTTCTTGGCGGGAACGAGGATGGCTTCTGCATCAAGGCATGTCAAATTTTTATTGATTTCATTCCTCTTGACAAACTGTCGCATCTTTGTGTTGCACAAAACAGGATTTTGAAGAGATTATTTTACACTTTCACCAAAGGCTGACTAGTATGCCCCTCTTTTCATTTGGGGGGAATTTTTCTGGTCAGGCTCACTGATGCGAACAATCTCAGTAGTCACAGCCATTTCCAAAATCATGGCACTGATATGATTAAAATCCGGTCGACTGGATTTAAACTGTCGACCCAATTAAAATTGGGTCACAGAGTCAAATCGGGCTGTAACATATACATGGGCATAGGGTGTATGTTTGTCCACTGACATACAATGTACAATGTACATTGTAGAGTTGTTTTTATCTATATGTACATGTATTCCTTCGTAGTACCTGTGAATAAAAACCGTCCAGAGCTGAAAGACCTTCAGTATCTTGCAGTTCCTGACTGGGAAGGACTAGGCTTGCAGTTAGGACTTAGTGAAGACCAACTTAAGGTTATTAAGGCTGACAATCCTCAGAACATTAGAGCTCAAAGACGGGAGATGTTCTCATCTTGGCTGAAAACCTCACCTGACCCGAGCTATGAAGAACTGATCAGAGCTTTGAGAATGGATGAAGATAACTTCCTGCTAGCGGATGAACTCACGGCAAAACATTTGCAAAAATAAATAAATATTTTAGAACATTATTTGGTAATTGATATATATTTGAAGTTGTGTGTTCTTTCATGTCTGGAAAGCGATTTCTTGTGTCAGCATCCAGATTAATTTTTTAACATGTAGTTGTTCTAAGCCAGATGTTGAGGGAAATCAAACACTGTAGCCAACTTACATGTACATTGTGTATAGTATCCTAATAATGTTACACTACTCTGGTGGAAAGGCAATGAATTAATGAAGAACCTCTAACTAGAGGGCATACATTGCCATGGCTAGTAGGTGTTCCCTCAGTAGAGGAAAGTGTGTGACCATAGTTCACATTTTCATGTTTGGTGTTAATCAAAGCGATCGAGATGGAAGGGCATAAATATTGAATGTTTCTGAGAGCATTTTCTCTGTTTAGAGAATTGAATGCATTGGTGGCACATCTACCAAAATCGATGCAATTCTGTAGAATGAATTCACGGCTAAAATATAGATCTAGTCGTGATGCAGTCACATCTCCAGCCTGCAATTGTTACATGCAGAATTATGCCACTTTATCACACTAGTGGCAATAGAGACAACTGGAGTGTTTGGACCAAAGGCAACTGAGTTCCTTAAAGAGTTGGGCCATTGATTGGGGCAGGTGTCTCGTGTGAAGCTAACTCCTATCAGTTGCCATCCAATGGGACAATGAAGGTGGACATTGCAGGGGGACAATGAAGGTGGACAGTGAAGATGAAGAATTTTTTGTATAAGTTTTGTTGTATTGCTTTATTGTAATGCTTTATATAATAATAATAATATTATAATTATAATTATAATATAATATAATTATATAATTACAGGATTGAAAAGTATTGCAACATACTGTAAGTGTTACTACGAACCATATATACCTCACCACCGGTGAATAGTAGTCTTGTGACCCAATATCATTCAGGTCCCCAGACTATGGCCCAAAAACGTAGCTTATATATCTCTTGAAAAGAAGTTTCTTGTATGGTATACAATTATGTACTGATAAATGTGGTAAAGATATCTAGTAAGTACATGTATCCTTTTGTTGCATGAAAGCCCACAAAAGAACCATCAATGCCTCTGTATAGTGAGCTGCCACTAAGGTAAGCAATCATGTATCTCTGATTTCACATCACTATATTTATGGAAACCCAATAGTGGATTTAGTTGTCCTCAATACTCAGGCATAGGTATGGTATTCTGTGGTTCGACGTAATGACACATTCTTTTTTGATGGTTGAACCAATTTTGGCAATGTGCAGGCCACTTTGACTAGAATAATAAGTAGAATGAAATCATAAAAGGAGTGGGCATTGTAGGCTTTTAAACAATTTGGGCGGTACAATGTTGGCTGCCAAAAGTGTACCACCCAGGCAAGTACAATTTATACCAACCTTGCCAAAAGTGTCCACATAGTGAGAAAGGGTGATAATTAGCTATATTTGAGGTATGATACATGTACGGTCAGTGTTGTGCTAGGTTTGCCATTGTTGACTGCCTGGCGCTTCCAGTGTTGTACCAATGTTTAATCCATTATATACATCGTGTATTTTATTCTTCTTTAATTATATTTATTAAGCTTACTTTTAATATATGATCTGCCACATCTTGCCTGAATAAAAAATCAACCCTAACTCGTACCCATCAGCTATCTCAACATCGTATATACATGCACCAACCATGGATGAAAGCCCATCCACACCTGGACCACAGAGGTTGCACCTCCAATATGTTACAGTAAACAACAAATAAACAGATAAGCATACTATGAAGTGTTAATATGATATTCATAGCCAGTGTGCAAAGTTACAATGAATTCAACCTTATGGTGCATTATGATCATATTGAGGTCTTTCTGTAGGGCATGGCCAAGGAGTACAGTGATGTGGAATTGAAATGGAAACAAATATGTATGCCACCCAAACATGAAGTCATTGGGTGGCAAAAGACATAGCCTCATAGGTGCATTTAAATTTACATATACACTGTACCATGCCTATGGAAAGATCTCTATAAGCAGGCATGCATGCATGTGCCTGGATGAATGAAATTACTAATGGTAGTAATTAATTGTCAACCAGCTATCTTAAATTGGAGTATGGCATCAAATAATCACCTTATCACTCATGTCTATTATCTTCTGGTATGGCTGGTAAACGTTTGGCAACCAAAATGTTCCGATACACATTCCTGGAACCTCATTTTTGTTCATGTCAGCTCCACAGCTCCAAGGTACATGTACCAGTACTGTGCAACAAATCAACAAAATACCTCACGACACTGCATCCGACATCAGATATAGCTAATCGCCCTTTCTCACTACCCTGACATTTTTAGCCAGGTCAGTACACTTTTGGAAGCCAAAAGTGTACTGCCTGGCGCAATTTTCTCCTGGTGCAATTTTTGCCTGACAGTCTACAAAGAGCTTTGTGCCTTGGGGGAGGTCTGGTGGAAATATGGTGGTCAGATCCAGCTACATCATTAGTCGATGAAACTCAGGTTACACACATCATGATGTGACTCTGCTTTTGATGTACTACGAATGTTAGATGAAGAAAGAAAAAGGATATACATATGCACATGAAGGCATCGGATTGTGTTTATGCATTTTTGCTTGCCTTGTTGTTTGGATACTTTCATGCAAACATGTAGATGTGCAATCCATCTGAAGTGTAAACATCAGTGTACAGGTCATTGTGAATGTCCACTGCATAAAAAATTCCTATTATTATTAATGTTGCATATATAGTTACAACAGGATATAAATGAACATACACAAGTATCCTATTATATAAACGTACAATCCAGTCAACTAGACTACACACAATTGTACACAGAATGCTAACCATACCTACCCTACATCACTTTGACAGATGCTGTGGGGAAGGATGGCAATGGCATTAGCTTGTACCAGGTTAAGGTTAAGCTGCCCATAGACTGCATAGAGTTCAGGACTTTGCCTTGGATAAGCAAGTAGGTTAATCACTGGGAGATAGACTCAAGGGCCTCCTTTCCCCAGGGACCATATGACTCTACTACTAATGGTATAGAGACCCAATCCAGTTTATTGCATTTCGCATCATTAGAAGAGTACTTTCTCAGCTCAGTGGGGTCTGTGCAGCTACTCCTGTTGTCACACTTACTTCCAAAAGAGTTGTAGGATTAAGCGTGGATGTGACAGACAAGTTAAAAGTGCTGGTTTGCCCAAGACCCAGTTTGGAACCAACATGATATTACTACCCATTTCCAGATGAGCTTGCTGACAGGACTCTGCAAGGACATCATGTAGCTTGTTGACCACATCACCACCCCTTTTGCAGGTTACAGCATGATGGCCAAGTGGGTCCGGGGCATTCTCAGAGCACAGTGGGCAGAAAGAACCATAAGAAAGGTATGGGCCAAGCCACCACTTAAGATGGACAAATTTATAGAACATGAAGGAGTGTATAGGCAACATGAAGGCCAACTGCTCCAACCCCTTCCAGCTTATCTGCAACATGTTTTCAAAGGATGAAGGCTGAGCAGAAGTCAGCATAACCAATAGGATCTCCCAGAATATCTAACATGACTGTTTAATCTCAGGTAGAAAAGGAGCTTAAACCCTTGCAGCTGAATATCTCAATGTTAATGTTTTATTATTGATATCTTTTTCCATAGTGGTATACAAATGAGCAGAAATGTCTATGATTTACAGTTAAGCTGCCTGTGCACACAAATTGTATGTCAATCTGCTCTGTTAGACCAATTCAGTGGAGCGGCAATTACATCAAACTTTGGTTCTTGCCTCAATAATCAACTTCCAGGTACAAAATCCACAGCACCACCATCTACAAACAACACTGCCATTAGCAACATTCTCAATGCACTGACTGTTTCAAGGCTACGCTTCTAATCAAAAGCAGCATCGCTTCCATTATCTCAAGCAGTAACATGCAATAGTACCAAGCATGAGTGGACGTGAACACCTCAAATGAGAATGGGTATGTTTTTATTACATGTATTGTCTGAATTCATTGAGAATGGATCATATTATATACTTGGAGATTGGGATTATATTTTAACTGAATATATACCTAATGGGAATAGTCTTCAAATAAATTTTCTATTAACCTCCCATTTGATGCTTTGTAGTTAGTAGTTGTGTTATGTGTAGGTTTTATGTATATCTAGGAATGGATTATTGGACTACACTTTTTTTTTTATAGACTATACCCACTGCTACTATGCATTTCATGTAACAAATCTAAACGCTGCGTCCGCGAGTAATATAAAGTGGGTCCGTTTTAGGGGGCCGGAAGTAAAAGATCCGCTGATGAGTATTTTTCTTTTCAAATACAGGAATGTGAAAGTACAACTCTTGAGACAACATTGGATGCATTTTGTGAGAGATCATTCAACTTGCTGGATGCTACTAATGCGTGCGGTGATGTAAAAGTGGTCCATGCCGATGAAACCATCATAGAAAAACGGCAATAATCACATTGTATAAACCAAGTTGAGCTCTTTCAATCATATGCAATGTATTTTGGGGGGCTTGTCTTCTATCGTGTCTATAATTACCGCGTGCATTTTAACTTCGCTCCTTTTCACGCTGCTTTGCGAGTCTGCATGCACATGTAATTTTTATTTTCAAGGAAACCAATAGCTGCATTGATATGGATGGAAGGGAAGGGAAGGGGTGTAAAGTGATAAAATGATAAGTGTAGTACCGTACTAGTTTATTTAAAGTGAGTGCATCAAAACTGTGATAGTTGTAGCTCTTATAAATTATAATGGGAACATAATGTAAAAGGTTACTCTACTTAATTGTTTTACAACCAGTACCTGCATGTGATTCTTGATCTGTTGCTAGGGGATCTTTTAGGTTTTCAGTTTCCGCAGTGTTAATAACACGTTTGGAGGTTGAACCTTTTTGGCAGAACAACTGACGTTTGGACTTTCCTAAAGAACAAAGAGAGGTCAACTAGACCATACACAATTTCAAGTTATAGCACGTCATTAAGCTAGTATTTGAGGGAAGCAAGCTGGAGCGAAGCAAGCCAACTACCATAATCAGTAACAGGAAATAAAGAGATACTGACATGTACTTGTATACTGATATAACAAGATGTCTTTATAAAAAAAGGAATGTTAAATCCTCTCCCATTTGGCACCTACTGCACTGGTCACTGCCTGCACCGGCCACTGCATTTCATCTGCTGCCCTGCAATACACTCCACATGTGGTCACAGAGAATAATGTGTACCCTTTAGTGTGAAACCTGTTGATATACACTCACTATTCTATGATAATCTGGCACATTCTCACTTGTATTGTTAAAAGCAGGATGTTCCCAAATTTGGACTGTGCTAAGTATGCACTAAGTACTGGTCAGTGGTGCCAAGGATTATGAACCGTTCAGGTATCTATCTCCCCATATTGCTAAAGACAGTTAGACTATACAATGATGTGTGATAATAGAAAAGTATAAAATATAGTACATACATGTAGCTGCATGTCTTGTCTTGGTAGATGTACATGTACTTACAGATTTTTATCTGTATTCGTGCTTACAGCATAAACTGTGACTAAGCGCGGACTTACGTGTATCGGGCTATTCAAATGATATTTAACCATACACCCATATGGATGACTAGAAATACCGGAGATAATATATAGATGTGTGTGTGTGTGTGTGTGTGTGTGTGTGTGTGTGTGTGTGTGTGTGTGTGTGTGTGTGTGTGTGTGTGTGTGTGTGTGTGTGTGTGTGTGTGTGTGTGTGTGTGTGTGTGTGTGTGTGTGTGTGTGTGTGTGTGTGTGTGTGTGTGTGTGTGTGTGTGTGTGTGTGTGCGCGCGTGCGTGTGTGTGTTTGTGTGTGTACATGTGTGTATGTGTGTGTGTGTGTGTGTGTGTGTGTGTGTGTGTGTGTGTGTGTGTGTGTGTGTGTGTGTGTGTGTGGTGTGTGTGTGTGTGGAACAATATCTTGTCCAGGTTTCTTTTGTGCCCCGGGGGGGGGGGGGGGTGCTTGCTAATATTGTCATTCGTAAAGGGGTGTAAGGTGGAATAGCCCAATTCTGAAATATTAAATGTCATTGCACAATGCATTGTCAGATGCCACAGATAATGACAGATTAAACTGATGCGCTCAGTAATTTAAAAAATTACTTCCATGCATGTACGCACACAGAGAAGGAGGAGTACACGGTTGGACAAGATTCCTACAAGGGAATGCAGTTTAAGTAAGTGCATGACGGACCAATGATCTCAGAGATTGTTACCTCTAGGTTAATCTCAATATAGTCAATGACATGTAGACTTTACCCAGGCAGACATGTGGTGCAATGAAGGCTCCCTCCGTTATTTTGAAGAAATACTTTCGGAATTGATCAAGGGTTTTCAGTTCTGTTATGGTAAGGAAGGAAATTCATGATAAACGATGATAACACCATCTCTCGACTGGCCTCTCCTCACCTAGCCATCAATTATCACCGCGATCACTTTGACTGTAGCATTTTTGGTCAGTGCGCGCATTATCTCTGATATAATACATGGACTCGTATGCATATGGGCTTCTGAATCTTGACTTCGTGCCATGCCGGCAGTTGGTGGAAAGTTAGTTGTTGCTTTAAATCATGTGCAATGTAAGTCATATATGCTATTAATGTCGGTGATGTGGAAAGGGACCAAAACAAACTTCGGCCGGGATATACTGACATCGAGCCCTATCTTAATAATAGAGTATAGACCGTAGGCATTTTGGTTTACAGGTCAGCTACTCCCGGCATCAATTTATAGTGCAATGAAAAAGCGTCAATTTTGTCTCCCTCCGTTATTTTAACGATACATGTATATGCATAGGCGCGTTAACCTACATGTAGGCTTGCTAAAGAGCCATGGTTGAATGAGCTCCAAAGCGAATTAAAAACGAAGCCCTATATGCTTAAATGTTACATTATTCGAGTTCAACGTTCTACATGCGAAGACCATAGTTATATAGGTTGCAATAGAACGCTTACCAGTAGGCTAAACGCCTACAAGGCTACATGTAGGCGTTTGTTAATTCGATCTATATTACGAATACTCAGATAGATGTAATAATTCAGACATACTGCGTATAATACTGCCAGATATTATATCTCTTAGCTCACCCTGACTGATGTTAGCAACCATATCCTAACACTTCCTTTGCAGCCTGAATTATTATATCATTTCAGGCTTGATATCCATGATTTAACAAACAGGAAATTATTGCTGATTAGCAGATAAATATTTGAGGTATGTGGCCCACAGATGATAAAAAGCGATAGTGTTGTTCACACGAGCACAGTCTAGTACGAGAAACAATGGAATTATGCGCGCTACTGGTCATTTGGACACTACTTCAGTTTGCGTCTGCCGAAATACCCTTTAAAAGTAGTCTGTTCCTCAAAGGTATGTATATACATGTACTAGAGTTTAGCCGCATCGTATTATATACACTTCATGCGCGCACCCCAATACATTGTATGCATAAAAAGATCCGGTTCCTTTTCATCGTAGCGCTCACTCTGACAAGCGCTAGGGAATATACACATAATATACATTTTCGTCACGTTATCTAAAAAACGTAATACTAACTTAGCGAGGCACAGCGCTAGCCACACAAGTTATGTGCGTGTATATGAATCAAGCTGCAAATGTACAGATGTGGAATTTAAACGCATATATGAGGGCCCTTTGAGGAGTTATTTAGAAGCCATGGATGTATACAGCATACATTCCGTTGATGGGGATCTTAACTTCGGTTATTGAACTACTGGTTGAGATTAATATAGATTACGCAATAATTTTACATCAAAAGCCCTTCATCTCGTTTCCAGACAACAACGGTGATATATAGCCTTGTTATTATTTACATGCCTTGCTGTAATTCGTTATAATATTTTCAACCCTCCGTGCAATAACATGCACTTCCACAAAAGGAGGCGGAAATTAATGGCATTGCGAAGAGCCTTTGTACTATAAAGGGCAGTTATATTATCTAGCCCATATGATTTAATTATATTTACTGAATTAATGTCAATATTAAATCGAGATGACTGTAACTATTAAAGTCAGCGGTATATCAATGTGGGAGGGGGGGGGGGGGGGGGGGAGGGTCCTTTGTGCTCAAAAGTTAGCTTGTATGAAGTACAACTTCAGGGATTTTGCCCCTCCCTCCCTCCCCAAAACTCATCCCCCGGCTGCCATTATCGAACCCCTTCCCCCTAAAATCCTGCTTACGGGCCTGAGTTTCTATTTAATGTATGCAGATTAGATCTCCTGGCAATTAAATTCATGTAGTGGCGCTCGCGTGTCGTGTCTGCGCACTAAATTGAATAGGCAAGTGCAAATCCTAGCTGCAGTTTGCGTGCCAGATTGGAATATATATTCCCTGGAGAGATATTGTTGAGAAGCGTCATGGATTCCAAGTCATGTGATACAGCTTAGCTCACAAAGCGAATATTTAGCGCTTTTTGCTTGTTTATTTACCATGCTAAAGGCAAAGTCTTTAATAGTACACGTGCAATCTGAATCATATATAAGACCTTTCTTCTTATACTGTTTATCTCTGACCGCAAGTGTTAAGGATGCAACATTCGGGTATTTATTCATCAAGTTTCATACGTCCATTCCTATTAATATAGTTCCTTACATAACATTTCTCAGAAATGTAAAATCATCACTTCTTCTTAGGGTGGGGGGGGGGGGGGGGGGGGAGGGGAGTAAACTTAAATTGACCTAATATATTGCTTGAATGACGTAGACACACCCTATCTCGCGCTTTGCGGAGCGCGAGGTGTGGCTAAGTCGAACTGCTTAGTATGTGGCTGTAAATGGTATTAGTATGTGGCTGTAAATGGTATTAGCATGTGGTTGTAAATGGTGTTTCGCGGTTTATTTACATAGGCAGTCAAAACAATGGCAGTTTAAAAGAACCCTCCTGTGCAGCTTCACATATTCAGCACAATAAGCAATTATACTATAGTGCCTGTGGTATTTTCATTTGTATTGATAATCTCGACAATGTTTGGTCCATGTAAACACATACATATTACCTATCACCCTTTTCTCCTCCTGTATGCTATTATACCATAATTAAATTTTATTACTGTCTGATGCGATAATGGAAAAATACTAACGCACCGAACATTATAGCACTCTTAGTGAACAGTGTTTTGAATAGCAAAAATGGATCTATCGAATATAGACTTGTCAACACACACACAAAATGTGTTTGAAATACAATGTTCAGCGATACTGGTGCCTCAGGTGCCAATACTTCCCATAATTGTTGACATTGGGCCAAAGCATATATGACTCTTGGGTAGCCTAGCCTAGGCATTATTGACTCTCTCCTCTAAGGAGAGTTGTGAACAGTTTACTCCCCTAATCACCTCAATGTACTTAAGCTGTGTACTGGCAGAAATCAAATTGAGGAAATTGGTGAATATGCTAGACCATGTCTCTGCTGCATGCACTATTTACATTGTACTGTATCTCATGCATGGGAATCAGATGCCTGCATGTGCAAATCCAATATAACTGAGCAACTTCATTCTACTTCACCCCCTATGATTATAAATTGAACAAAAATGGTTTAGACATGGTAGGCAATTACAAGGACCACAGTCCAGACCTTCATTTTTGTTGGAAAGGTTGCCCAAATTGTTGAATACCCACACCCTTGACCCAAGGCTTACACACTGTACCAAAGTGTTTTCCACTCAGTGTGGACACACAATACTGTAACTTTGTTAAGTAAGTCCATTTGGTTTTAGGACCACTAATCCCTGGGCACGATTCATTTGGATTGGTAAAACACCACACCAAGCTATTCATTCGTTTGTCATAATGTGAGTCCAAATACCATGCACAGATGCACTAGATGTGGAGACGGCATGCAAGCAAGAACTAACACGTGCACAACATGAATAGGGCAAAGGGTCGAATGTGGAACTGACATATTACAGTTTTTAATCAAAATGTTTCAAATGATTCTTAAGATCATGCGCGCAAATCAACATTAGTTTACAATGTTTTACTAACATTTACAAAAGTGCAAATATTTTTAAATTTTGCTCCTACCTGCCCGGGGTCTATTATTACTTCACTGGTGGCTGGTGTTTAAGTGCGTGATACCATAGATAATGATATGAAGTCGCTTGAGAATGCCTTTTGGGCCTTGTACGCTTCAATGGCCATGTCGACCATAATACCGTTTCATTTTTAAGTGGGCGGAAAACCACATGCAGTTGTGTGATTATATAACAACCCCTTGATGTGGTTGTTCCTTTCCCTTTGCTTGTCGAAACGCTTCAGTACCAGATTCATTAATACATTCCCTACAATTGTAAATCTCCATTAATATATCCAAACTGTGTTTAAATTAGAGGTCTGTCCACATCAGACAAGGGAAGGAGACCAGTTACCAGCTGGTGGGATGTTCAGGATCAGCTGTCTGTATGTGGTTTACAATGTAAACACAAAGTACAACCAACTTTCAGCATGACTGCCTATGGCAACGGACCATTCACTTCATCACTCATTCATCCCATTCCTATCCTTTACAACTATCTTTGTCCCCCCCCCCCCCCCCCCCCCCCCCCCCCCCCAAAATTCATTGGCCTTGAAATGAGCTTTTCAGCTTTACCTGATTGTAGAGCAATTCTTATTCAAACCTTGTGCTTGTGAATCTATTGCCAATAACTAGTATTTTAGGTGAACTCAAAACAAAAAATGACTGTCTCAGCTTTTCAAGTGTTGACTTTGATAATACTTGCATTCACTTTGAGTAGCATCAATCAGAATTATAGGAAAAGTTGCATTATAATGGTTCTGTAGCATTCTTTGACATATGGAATAGTTCAACACTTCTTTCTCTATGTCTGCATCTATCCCAGGCCACCAGACATCTGGCCAAGTCAGGTTATTCATCCTAGAAATGCCTGAGTATGTGTTACGCAGACCTTGTTTCTTAGCTTGTCAGAAAAATGACTCTTGCCATCCTTCCTAGCTGCAAACATATTCCATCCTTATGTCTTGTAATGGTGCTACCTCTTTAATACAAATATTCTATTATGGTCATCCTTCCATGACAAATGTCTTCATTCTGGCCGCGTCAAAGGGTCTGTGATTTGATGTGTGCACACATATACAAAATTAGGAGAATATACTGTAGGCAGACATAAAAGAGTAATATACAAATACATCGCCTAATCTGGAAAACACAAGTAGATAGGCCCAGTTTCTATATTTGGTACTGTGACAATGTGCCAGGCAATTGATTTGTCGTGCTGACACATCCACTGACACCGGTATATACATAGTCTAATGCTTTCTTGTAGCCACTATGCTTCAACTGCATAGACAGCCTGAAGCTCATTTGCATGCACAATACGAAATAACTGATTTCACACCATCCTCCTATAATGACAGGTTTTAAATGAAGGATAAGTGTATGTAAAAACCTTGTTGTTACCTTCATTTGCCCAGGTAGATCAGCAATATTTTTTTAAACCAATTTTTGAAATGGGAAAAAGCTTGTCTTGTGCATGGGGACGGATGATGGCATTAAACTTTTTTTGACTAATAATACAGTTGTAATTCAGGCTGCTTTGGTGATAGTAGCATACAGCCGTCATGCGCGCCTCACATGCAATTGAAAAGCGGATCCATCTCAAAACGAAGCGATTTTGGAATGATTAATATGCCTAACGGAATGAAGTGTTTCACGCCTACGCATCTGAACATATTCCATCCATCGATCGCGCATGCGCAGTAGTGCGCAATCGATCGATGGTTGCGCGATCGATCGACGATTGCGCGATCGACCGATTGATGTAGGATATATAACATGAAAAAATATATACATGTGTGCATGTTCTTGAATATTTGCTGCATGAAAACTGCTGGTTTTTGTTAAAAAATTTCAGAAAATATTACTGAGTATGACACCTTCACACCAATCATCATCTATCAGAGCAATGATAAGGTAACGTGTCTGAAAATTTCTTAGGCCACTATGATATTCTATTCACTCAATTCCAGACTTACCCTGATGCTATGTGGATTTCTATAGTCGCTGGAAACTACAATTTTACACTTAAGCTCAAAATAAACAGGTAAATGAGTTTAAATTATTAATGCATCTGTTTATTAGTGATAATTTGTAATTAGATTTTTGATAAGTTAAAAACATCATTGCAACATGACAGATAATTCTGACTCTCAAACACATCTGGACAGGTGTATTTTGAGTGCAACTATTATCATGCGTTTCCTCATAATGAAAAAATACTGTCAGAGGATATAGTGCTGATGTGGATTGCGGGGGCACTTCTATGGTGGTCATGAGAAAACTTATATGGCCATATTTGTGTACATATTGGAAATGCAGTCCATACAAAGTTAAATAATAACTCATTATTTAACATTGTGTTTGCATTGGTGCACGCTCCTTACCGATAGGAATCTGATATCTCCAAGATTTGTTTCAAAACATTACAAGCCAAATAATGTCGAAGTTGCCCACAAGGTATTCAATTGCAATAAATCAGCAATAACATGCTAAATCGCATGCACAGAACCATTCAAATTGCTTCTATCAAGGGATAGCAGAAAATTTCCCTTCATGGGTTGCTGTGATGAGTACATGCCATGGTCTGAGGTAGATGAAAGCCAAGTTCATATGCCATTTGCTAATTGCACATTTTTTCACACAGGGGGTCATTTGGAGACCATTCTGGCAAGAAACAGATACACATTGAACCACTGAGTGAGCATAATAACACAGTATGCAAACAATGATGAAAAATGGACAAGAATTAAATTACCCATTTTGCACACAGCTCAATCAACCACATGCATTCTACATCAGAGCTAAAAAAGCTACACCAGCCAAGTGTGGTAAGCATGCCTATTGTAATTACAATATGATCAGAAGATTTATATGGCATTATTATGTTATACATTAGCAGCCCTAAGAACTGAATAGGGTGCAAACAGTAGAGCATATCCAGGTTGAATCCTTAAGTGCTGTACTCACATTGCTCATTATAATTATAGCCAAAACACTGCATGCTTTGCTGCTAATGTTCAGCTCTCATGCACACTTACAATTCCATGTTAGACCATTCCACTTATTGCAAGACACTGTCATTTAAACTCTTTGATATTTTGGAACTGTATCTTGTATTTATGCATATGTAATCCACTACAGATTAGGCAGAGACAATTAATGCAGCAATTAGATATATTCTATTTTAACATCAGTTGCATACACTTCATAAAATGTTATTCTATTATATCATCAGGAACTCCACACAATCATACATCTATCAGTGACTTCCCCAATACCAAGAAAACAGGCAGGGTATGAGATGTGTGACTTATAGCATGCATCAATAGTGGTCTGTCACTTAGGCAAGACGTCAAATTTCCAATGGTAACTATGTGGTTGAATTACTTGTTGTCAATGATTGGGCACAGGTAACAAATTATAAAATTCATATCATATTGTAACTAGTAATATTAGCTTATGTTCAATTCAGCTGCAAAATCATAGTGGAGATGTGCAGGCAACAGTGATGAGGGCAACAGAAATAGTTAATGGAATCGACAGTGTAAGCAAGCATGGGATGTATACACTATTAAGTGCATGGTGATTGAATCCCTGTAGCACTTCACAAACCTTGGCATTCATGTGGTTCTATCACAAGTCATCACGTGGACAAATGGGAATCAAATCACAGTTGCTACAGATCCAGCAACACTGTTGGACAATTTTTCTGGCTACAAACCCAGCACTGCTTTGCATTACAATGCAGCCCTCTTATTCACGTAAGAAATCTACTTTGTGTGTTGAGTTGAAACTTAATCTTTTAGCAACAAAATGGAAAAATGTATCAATTACATTACATCTGGTTAATAACATAATTGTACATAGAAAAAAAAAATCCAACACTAATAAAATGCCCTTAAATGGGTAAATGCGTTTTTGAATATTTTAATTGAGTTACTATCATCACACTCACATGGCAGAGCTGAATTTTAAAATGGAATGCAGATCACAGTATGCCTATGTTTTTAATGCACATCATTTTGAACAAATTAACTATACTGCACCAATATCATATAGAGTTATGTTATGGAAGGGCAATATTCAAATGGGGGGAGGGGGGTCTGATTATATTCACAATCAATTCACTATAAAAATGTCCACATCAAACTGATCTGAAACACCCTGCCCTGAACCTGCTGTTAAAATACAATTCAGTTTTGACGTGATTAGATATCTTGGCCAAATCAATATTACAGTCTTCCATGTGGACAGGCTGGTGTGTGACTGTTTTATGTCAGTACAATTCTGGGAATTATACATGCATCATCTAGCGAAACAAAACAAAACAAAACAATTTACTCATAGCAATTGCTTGCATCAATATTTATGGTATCAAGATGCATGCTTACATCATATATTCTTTCTTTCATTCACTTTTACTGCACATATACATCCTCATTTCTGGCACACAGTGGAATAGCAATGGATAGCCAAACTATAGGCATTGCATATGTTGGTACCATGTGCACTTCCAATCTGGCAGTGGGAATAATTCATGACTATTCATCAGCAATTTCAATTTCAAGTACAGCTTCTCACGAGCTGGGTCACATTCTCGGTATGGTACATGACACAGGTAATGTGCACATCACTCATCTAATCACATTTTATCCCAAAATGCTTTTTACCTTCAGGCAACTGTCAGTGTAATGACACAAATGGATGCATAATGATTGCAGAGATGGGAAGCCAACCCCCAAATCAATGGAGCAGCTGCAGTATCAAATCCCTGATAGTAGGTCTCAATACATTTAACTCTTGCCTTTACAAGCAAAATGAGCAAGTCATGAGGCCAGTAACATCAGCAACCAACTCAACATCACAAAACACTCCCCTGTCTGCATCTTCTGTTCCACCATTGACATTTGAACCTACAGCTACTTCAAGGCCAACTGAAGTGCAAGTGGATCCTACACCAATCACAATAGCTATAGCAGGTGTGCTCAAACCAACAACAGATCCAGAAACACCATCATTACTGCCAAATATATCACAGAACACAATAACGACATCGACGACAATGCTAACAGAGGTTCAACCATCCACATCTCCCACATCACCACCAAATGCAGCTGTAAATAACATGCTTCCAACCTGTGGGAATGGAATTCGTGAAGACAATGAAGTGTGTGATTGTGGGCCAACAAAGGTATGTTCTTCATTTGTATTCAGCATTGCATATGCATCGTACATTTTTGTCACTTAACAATGCAGGTATGCAAGGACCCATGTTGTGATCCCTCCACGTGCCAACTTTTCAAAGGAGTACAATGCAGCAGTGGAGCCTGCTGCATTGGATGCTACTTTGCCCGTGCAAGTGTCTCCTGCAGGGCCTCCACAGGAGAGTGTGATGTGGCTGAATATTGCACAGGCAGCTCACCTAACTGTCCCCAGAATCTGTTTGTCAGAGATGGTGCCTTGTGCGCAAAGGGAAAAGCATATTGCTACAATGGATCATGTCCCACTAGGGATAGCCAGTGCAAGGCACTGTATGGCTCAAGTAAGTTGCAAATGAGAAGAAAAGTTTCTGTGTCTTATAGTTCTAAATAGGGGTCGTTTGTATGTCAAATGCAATTCCAAAGTGGAGTGGTGCCAAATATTGCACTACAGATGCATACACTCTGTGGTCCCACTTTGCCCATGCAGGTGGTGGAGATGGTGACAGTACATGCTATAAGCAATATAACACATACGGATCTGTGCTTGGCAACTGTGGGCAGTCTCGTGCTGGCGTGTACACCCGCTGTAGTGGAAGGCAATTTAATTTTTTTTTTACGATAAACATTATTATTTACATGTATTTCCACCTCAGCAATGTTTTATGTGGTTCTCTGCAATGTTCAAATACTGGTTCAGCTTTCCCAGCAGTAAATAATCTGTTGGGCATCACTTATATGGGTAGTACGCATCAATGCAAGTAAGCCTTGCATCCTGAAGGAATGTAATATGATCCCAGATTCCCCACACTTCTGGGCAATGCAGATCATTTGTGTACACATTATATAGTGGCATCAATAGTAATGTATGGATTGTGAACAGTGGGACAATATGTGGGAACAACAAGGTACAATTATGATACCAGTGGTATGATGTATTCATTGAACAATATACTGCAAAGTTCATTCATTATTACATCATTGATAGGTATGCATTGCTGGACAGTGCACAGACATTCAAACCACTTCATGCCCCAGTGGTAAAAATGGACTGGAGTGTTCTGGAAAGGGGGTTAGTGTATAGCTGCTTCATGCTTGTAATATATATGCTTCTTTTCTTAAGGTTTGCACTAATAATGGAAGCTGCATTTGTAATGCAGGCTACAGTGGAACTACGTGTTCTTGAAAGAGACAACCATGCAATGTTAGTCAGTAATATACAGCCTTTTGACATATTCATTCTCTCTCATATGCATTGACTGCAGTATTTTCAGTTCTACAAGACTTGGACAGAGTACTGTATATGCATCAGTTTAATATTTCAAAATCCTTTCTTATCATATTTTGCTGTTTAAAAACAATTTTTTGTAAGGTAAAATATATTTACATTGTGCTAACTATATTCTGATATGGATATATGTAACAATAAATTTGAAAGAGGTACATGTATAAAATGACCAAATATTTTCTTCTTACACTGTGGTAATTTCAATACAAATATGTTTGTGGCAACCAGGGCCTTGTGTGAGTTATAGTAGCCAGATCAAAAGAGCCCAGTACGTAATACTATACAATTACATCTAAGGCAAATAGTGCAAAATTGCAATCGAGCACCTCTTTACACATATTCCTGAAATGTATTGTATTCTGGAGAGGTTTTGATTCCAAAAAATTTCCTTGACTTCATGCTGAAACCTCAATGGCCAGGCCCTTTGAGGTATGTTTGAGGTATGTTCTGATGGTGCCTGCATTTGAGGGGCTCCACTTTGTAAGTGTTGAATATTGCAGTGCGCATATATATTTTAAAAGAATTCAAGGACTGAAAATGGAATTTTGATTGTGCCTTAAAATGTTACATTGAGTTGAGCTAGTGCTTCAGTCAGTTGTGAAGACACAAAAATACAAATACCAGCATTTGCTAATTGCAGCATTATGCAGGTAGTTTTCAGTATAACTCGACCATTATGAGTTCAGTTTATTCTTACGTAATTGGGTGAGTTTTGTGAAGACAGCAGTATCATACAGTTTTCCAACAACAGAAGTTTCATCTGATATATTTCCGATCAATACATGCCAACAGGGTAAAACAAGAAAGCATTCAAATACCAGCCCTTGAAAGGAATTTCCAATACCCTGTAACACAAGTATACAAAATACATGTAAACAATATATTTGCCACATTTTACTATACCTTAAAATACATGTAGGTTTTATTTAACACAACCAGTTACTATACCTATTTGTGCAAGCTAGTATTTGTAACATTCCTTTTTTCACTAAGTTCAATGTTTAAATTTACAACTTAAAATAGCAAACCAGCCGTTTTCTGTACATTGTGGCTCAAAAAATCAAAAAGGAAATTGATGGATATGCTTTAAGGATTGTAACTTCAATAACTAATTACATGACCTTCAAGCACACAACTCATTCCTAAAATAAATATTTCAATCTTTTTAAATTGTTAGTTTGGTAGCAGTTTTCAGTATTACTTTATCAAGTCATATAATTACATATATAATTTATATGCACATGTATATTATTAATTAATGGTATAATAATCATATTCATGCATCAGCACAAGCTATCCTCAGCCATCGAGAAAGCTGGCTTCCTTTCTTTGCTTGATTGACTACTAGCCATCTCTGCTCCCCAAGTGCATGCATGGCTGAGGGCACAACCATCTCCAAAATTGGGATTAGACCAGCTGCCCAATGAACTCCAAGCCTTAGTGAAATGGTAGCTTCCATTTTTCACAGGCTTTGCAGATTTCTGTCAGGGCTTTGTCTTGCTCAAAGGACAGATCATGTCCAGCTGATGTGTTGGTGCTCTCTCACATTCAGCAGCATTTGACCTGAAGGTAATCAATCCGCTCAAGTTAAACTTTTTATTGGGACAAGCATGACCTCAGGTTATACTGCTGAGCTGGGAGAGCAGAATAAACATGTCAGTGGTTTGCCCCAGTGTAACCATTAAAGATTACATTAATTTTATTTCACCAGCATGTCTTCTTTTGCTGTTAGAACTTAAATTTGAATAAAACCAGTTAATTAACTGCTTGTGGTTAATTTATAAACAATTTTTCTTCATTGAGAAACACCCTGTGTATAGAAGACTACTGAGTAGATATCTTTAATTAATAACATTATGTACATTACATGCACATATGACTGACTGCACTCAGATAGAGTAATTTATTTGCCAGAAGTATTCTTCTGCTATTATGCTCCATGTCCTTTTTGTGTTCAGTTGTACATGTATGTGTCGCATGTGCTCTTCATCTAACGAAGATTTAGATGTGCATGGTTATTACATTTATGTACATGTACAAAGTTCCCTCATCCTAATTATGTCAGCTCAAGTACCAGCTGGATGGTAGAGGGCCTTGCTGTGCTGTATTTGTGAAAGCCACCTGATTTGTCAACCAAATGTGATGGGTATGGCACGTTGCTGATCTTTAATATGCCCTTGAGTGTTGGAAAGGGTGATTGGTTATACTGTTCGTGACTGCATTAGGGAAATGGCCACAGTCATTTCATTTGATTTGACAGGACATGCAAAACATGGAGACCACTATTTGGAGTTTATGCATAAAAGATATGGCATCAATGTAAAAACAAATATGGCACCAAAAAAGGACCTCTGGAATAAATGGACTGGACAGAATAATGTATTAC
Organism: Spongilla lacustris; assembly: GCA_949361645.1. NCBI lineage: Eukaryota > Metazoa > Porifera > Demospongiae > Spongillida > Spongillidae > Spongilla > Spongilla lacustris. Next base: position 2,959,794 of record OX442434.1, on the reverse strand, counting down.
AATGCACTTCAGAAAAAATACATCTATTAAGCATACTTCATACTTGCACTGCCCAAATATAATTATAATTATATATAATATTATATACATGTATATAGATAGTGCATCATTAAATAGGTTGTGAAGCATAATAGTTCTCTACAATTATGTGTTGATCAATGTGTTCATCTCTCAGCCTTTTCTTGTACCTCTTTGCTACCAATGAGTATAACAAGAATCCAATGATGCCAATGATAATTATTGTCACATAATATGCTGAATTGCAGCTGATCATAACTTCTGAATTACCATAGGCATAGGTCAAAATTATCTCAATAATCAGTGGTACCATAGCATAAAGACCCTGAATGGTGTACCATGTTCCGACTAGCATACTTCTCATACTGTATGGTGATTGAGCAAATATGAACTCAAATACTGTGAATAAATAACAAGGGTGTAAATTTACATATATATATATACTGAATCATAAAAACGTACTTGATATATAAACAATAAGTTCTGCTATGTAGTCCACTGTTATAGGCACTGCAATTAAAGCGGCAGAGGTGCTTGAATTCATATATGTAGTGTTTGATTCTGACTTAATGCAATGATCTTTGGGAGTGTGATCAGGTCCTTCATGTATGTACAGATCAATTATCAATGCAGATGATATTGCAGCTATGGACACCAATGCTCCAATTCCAATCTTCTTCAAAGAGGTAGGTATGTAATTTTCAAACAATGGACATATCACAAATTCATGCAGTGGTACTGCTAGCAGAATTATAACAGTTTGGGTTGTTATGATGTCATGAACTGAACAATATCGAATCAATATTGGATTGTTCATCTCAAAAGCAAGAGCATCCTCATACTTTCGACCAGAATTGCAAATCATGTACATATATAAAATATAAAATAATATATAATATGCCATTGCACAAAAGAGTAGGAAAAAATACATGTATGTGTGCAAGACATAACAAGATATAAAAACACTCTCTATGAGAGAGTTGGATTTGAAGGTAGTAAAAAGAAACTCACAAAACAAGGGATTGGAGAACCACCATTGCCTCAAATCCTATATACCACTAACTTTCTCAGAGAGATGGAATATTTTTATATCTTGCTTATACATAGGTTCATGAAAAACAAATCAGTAAAACTATACTGCACTGATTGAATGCAAAACGTGAAATTGTAAGTCAACATCCTGTAGCCCATTACTCCACAATGGTAATGAAACCTTTTCTTTTTGGGTAATATTTTCAAGAAGAAACCTTAAAAGCATTGCTTTTGATTGCTCCTTTGTTACTTAACATGCATGTACTTACCGTGTCATTAACTATCAGAAATCCTCCCACAGATACCAAGAGCAGGGATATAGCAAAGAATGATTTCACATCTTCAACCTTCTCTGTGGAAAATGGACCTCCATACTTGCTCTTCCCCAGATCAAGCCTCGATGGGGGCGTATCGTCCCAGTATGTCAAAGAACTTCTGTGTATAGGGATTTTGTGTTGCGAGCAAAATTTTAAAACATCATAAACTGTCTTGAAAGGGTTGCTGCTTATTGGTTCCTTCACCAGCCACTTATCTAAGCAGTACCAACACAACAGAGCAGCTCCCATAAATAGGACATTGACACCAACTTCAACCACCAAAGAAAGGTAATCAGAAAACAGACAACCAAGTATCACCGAAACTGTTTCACTGCCAACGTATGTACTCCACCAGTACCAGTGGATAAAGGCACTCAGCTGGCTTCCGGAGGCACCCACCATTTGGTCCATACCAAACTGAATGATATTTGTTCTAAATCCCGCCAAGCCTGCATTAATAACCAGATATGCCACTGGAAATATGTAATATACGTACATAGGCTTGTCGATCAGCTGAAGAAAGAGGAACGGAAAGAACAACATACAGTATCCAATAAATACGAGCCACATGCTGATTTTAGTTACTCTATATCTCCCGATACGAGCGTCTGCGATCCATCCGGCAAGGGGATAGAACAGTTGTGGAATGGCCGTGCCGATCAAAGAGATTCCGAATAGATTTTTGCCAAATGGCCCCACCGCCCCCCCCCCACGGGGATAATTTGTGCGCCCACTGCATTCAGAGTACTGTAGTATCCCGTATCCACGGCCACACAGATAGCAATGACCAAAATGGCTCCTTTGCTGCTAATCCTTCTTGATGTACAGCAGGGTTTTTTTTTCGTAACGGCTGCAGGAGGGTTCAGACCGCAAATCCTGCGACCTATGTAGACGAATTCTTCACACTCTTCGTAGTTACTGGCATCTTCAGAAACCCCCTGAATGTGGCCTGTTATCGTCGATGTTGTATTCGTGTGGGCTTCTGCCATTTTAGTATTTCGCCAGTGCCACTGATGTACGTACATGTATACTCTTATTTTTACTTATAATTAACCCCTAGGGGGTTGGGTTGCATATGAATATATTTACGATTGCACCTTCAGGCAATGCATACATGTAACACTTATCTAGCAATTTATAAAAACGCTGAATCATACATGGAAGGTGTATAGTAGATTAGGCTATGGGACCATATTTAATAGTACCATAAGTGACCCTGTCCATGACTCTAATGCAGAAATCGACTGTCACCAGGAAAGTGATGTTGTTCAAAAAGACATTTTGTAGCATGTACATGTATTCCATGCTAGTACATGAATTTAATGTGTGTTGAATTTTTATATTGTTCTGATTTATAACAAAGTTTGAATTATAGCTATTTTTAAAAATGTAAGTAAATAGTTACTCTTGAATATAATGTTATTAACTAAGAGCAAAACTTTTGCCACATAATGTTTATGTGTAGAAAGGCAAACTGTGCAAAAATTATACATACCATTACCATGGGCGTCCTCATGGGGAGCAGGGGGGGGGGGGGGGGGGGGGGCCATGCCCCCCCCCCCCCCCCACCCTTCCAGAAAAGCTGTGGGTGCCCATGATTGCATTACATGTACATTGAAGATGTCAGTTTGGGACAGCAAATCATAGAACAAAATCAATTTTTTCTGACCTATTAATAATTAGTATTTCACAGTTTCTTTTTTTTTTTAAATTGAATCCATCTGTTCCAATTTTTTTTTTCACATGTATACCTTGTTTCACGTCATTTTCTCCTGGCAGGTTCTTACTTATATGTTGCATGCAGCATGAGAGCAAACAAAGAAAGAACATAAGAGGAACCTTGGAATACTACCCTTTTATACATGTATAGTGCAATGTCACATCACAGCAGCATACAATGTAAGGCAGTTTGATCTGCTCGCTTGCCATCATCATTAAATCACATTACAATGAAACGATTTCTTGCTAAAGTCACTGAACTGACATGTGAGCAACACCCAGCCTCCCAGCCAGGTTATTCTGGAAGGTGAGGGAATCCCTAAAAAAGAAGTTGTAGTGAGGAGGTATTAGTAGTGATGGAATATATTCAGACCACAAATGCCCAACCAGAGCATCGACCCGCCTAACAAGCTTTTCATTAAACTGCTCTGGATCACCAGCTACCAAAACTGGCTCATCAGGATCAACCCAAGCATAGCACACACACCCCATCATGTCATACACAAGAACCTCCCTCCATCACACCTATCCCCTCACAGGATTCAAAGCTGTACGCATGCATTCTTCAAAGCCAGTAGCAAAGGCATTGTGATTAATCACCATAAATGCCATTCCTTGTATGATTAAGGCGATTGGCCATTCACACCAAACATGCTTACCAGATTGCTTGCCATTTTCATATGTGGTGGGCAAAAGGACTACCAGAATACGTCTACCATCATAATGGCCAAACTATATCCCTTATATCCAGCTGTGTTGGGGCAAATAGGTGGAGAAGAAAGTGATTTGTGAAGGAGGGGAAGGAAGAAGAGAAGGGAAAGGGAGGAGAGGGGAGAAGAGAAGGGGGAAAAGAGAAGAGAGGAAGGGGAGGAGAGAAGAGATAATGAGACAGGAGGAAAGAGGAGGAGCAAAGGATAGGATATCTAGCACAACATCACACAGATAAGCAGTACACCCCTCGGCAACATATCTGTGGGACATGGCACATACAAACATAGCTTCTGGTGTAGCATCTGCTATGGGGTTAGTTCCATGGATGCTCTGTCATGGGAGAGGCATTGTACACAGATGTACACCCTCTACATGTACACAAATGTACACCCTCTACATTGACACAGGTGACTCAACCTAACTGTGATGTTTCCTCTTTACAGCCTGCTTTGCTGCTGATCCTGCCATCACACAAGTGTTTTATAATGAAGTTGGGATGTGATGCAGAGATCAAGTGCTGAAGGTTTGCTCCACTCCCAGTTAGGGATTAGGATATTAGCAGATTGTGTTCGCCACACTTCATGACCCAGACTGCTTCCAGTTTCAAATTGTGCACCCAAGCATGTAAAAGAAGGTGTCCTGTATTCTCTTGTGGTGGGAAACCACATCTGGACCATTTTTGCCTGACACAGCATGGTGACCAAAGAATGGGACATGCATTGAGTGCAAGGATGACCTTGACTCATGGGGACCCCTAACCACCACTTAAGGGTACCGTGAAACTCAGAAGGATCAAGGTGAAGTTTAAGCCTTGGGGAAGGTGTACCACAGATAGCCAAGCTGATGTGTGAGCCTAATCCAACTACTCAATGAATTGCAGGATTTGCAAGTTAACATCTTAGCTTGAAATGCACATGTATACACACCAAAAACTGCCAGACATTTTTTTAGATGCATAAACCAGGAGAGGATTGCTCCACATTTGCTCTCACCAAATTCAGATTGAGACTGACATACAGCTCAGATACCACAGCTATTTTTTGCCTGATATCATGGCAAGATGGGAGACACAAGCCCAAGCACCATACACCTCTGCAACTAGTTGTACAACTCCAGGCCAAGGTATATGCACTTTGGGTCATTTTCAGTGTGCTTCGCTCTTCTGTAGATAAGGCAATTCAACTACCCCAGCTGACGATCCAGCTACTGATGATTTAGCGGTGATGTCACTGAGATGTCAAAGACAGGCGGCTTACCATGGGCCCAGTTGGGTAGCAAAATGTCTGCAAAACATGGGGGTCAGGTACCCATATCCCTCTTCAATCTCAACTGGGCTCTATGGCAAGTCTCTGTGAACACATTGCAAAGTTGGTTGTGGCATTGGCTTTGTGACCAAGGGGATCTTATGAGCAGGCATTAGAAGTGATGACCCTTTTAAATTTATTTTCATAGTACAACAACATCACTACAAGTAGTACATTACACTACATCAAAATACTACATTGTCCTGGGTGGGTAAGCATCTACCCAGAATGGCCCTGGCAGTGGTTTGGATGAGGGGGGGGGGGGGGGGGGGGGGGTTTAGCCTGCCATCTTTTATACTACCTAATGAGCTGCATGTAAAGAAGAGAAAGGGGAGGGGAATGGGAGGGTGTGGGATGCAGGAGCTGATATGAAGTACACTCACTTGTACAAAGTAGTTTGATTTTTTACAGCTGTGGCCAAAAACAGGACCTAATTTGGTTCTGTTTCTTTCTTTAAAACGGAGCAAGATTTTTAATGGTAATAGACAACATATTAATAAATACATAAACAGGTTGCACAACTTAGTCCATGTAACCGGGAAGCCCAACTCCATCATTAATGTCCATCACTCTCCTCCATTTCATTCTAGAGCCACAAAGATTAGTTGCCCTAAGAATGGCAAAGGACATCTTTGATGATGGATGACTATATGGCAGCAACAAGGTGATGCATACAATTTCAGAAACCAAGACTGATCCTACAGATTATAGAAGAGCAGAATGAATAACTGTGAAATTAGTGAATAATCATCCTTGGTTTTGAAATAAGAACTAGGCATTTGTATCCATCTATGCTAGTGGTTCCTGAATCACGAGGTTTCTAGTTTGAATCTTGCAAAGATTGGTGATTTTTCACAGAGGAGTTTGGCAAAATAAGGGTTTAGGCCCACCTCTCATTCTCCCATGATGCAGATTATAAGAATCCCACTTCGACACATGAAATACATAGTTGCTTTAAGTCCACCCATATGAGAAACATTGTGAATATTCATTTCATTCCCTATGTTTAAAAAAAAAAAACAAGTGTCATTGACTTCATCAGATTCCTTTGGTAACCATGCTACATACCACAGCGTTTATAAAAGGAGATGGGGAAAATGTCTGCAAGGCATGAGTATCAGATGTGAGATTGCTACCCATATATATGTGGGAAGCCCTCATTCAGCCAAAAGTTGGGTCATAGATACTACATGCTAAAACAGCTTTTAACCACAAAGTGTACATGTACATGTAAATGCGTCAGTAGTACAGTTGTACCCTTGCGTAATGAAAGTAATCTATAACATGGGCCCAGCACAACCTGTACTAACAAACATGCTGTATAATAGTAGTATAGTATACGCCATACAGTGAGCTTGGTTTATACATGTGCAAATAAGGTAGCCATGGCACATCAAGTGGGTGTGGTCTGGCCTGACAGGCCGGCTGGCTTTTGGCAGCCCTTTCTTCTGATATGGTGTTACAATGACTGAACTTTTTGGTTTAGATTCCAATACCAGAGATTTGTAAATGATAAAATTATGTTTTCTATTCATTATGTATGCCCCTTTTACAAATTGCTGTACTTCAATAACGTGAGCTACATGCAAAGTAAGCACATGTAACCATCACAATTTTATTTCACTGCTCCAATCATTCTGCGTACATTACATGTATCTACCACGTAAAGATAGGTGTTTCAGACGTTACAACTACTGATATTAAAAACGCAGTTCATTTCAATAGTATTGGAAGACAAATTTTCATAATATAAAAAATTTGCTACGTAAATTGACGTAAAACCAATTAATTGAAAAAAAAAATGCTGACATACCTAATTTAGTGTCCTATTTCATGCTACAGACAATTTTTATAGCCTCCCAGCAGTTCCATGCACATAGTCACATAGTATAGAATCTAAGACTCTAATTCAAGCTGTTGTAACATGCGCGCAAAAGACGTGTGAATGGGTGGGTTACCCCAAACTATGCATGTCAGTGAAGAATGGGGAGCACATCACGTTTATAGAGATGCGGTGAATAAATACGTGGAACTGTCTACCAGTAGTATACATGTACAATGTGATGCTAATATTTAATTTGTGCAGTGCTAGGTAGATCTCCTAGCTACAGTGACTGCATTAGTGGATTTTTCCACATCAGCAGGGTTTTTTTTTGTTTTTAACAGATGTGAGGCAACCCATGATTGTGTGATTTTTTGCATAAACGTCCAATGTCTGAATGTATAGAATTGCAACGTTGTAGTCTGTTACATGAAGTACTCTTGCATGTGTGCACTGTCAAAGATGTAAAGGCTGTAAGCATAACTTAATTGTAATAAAGACATTGTAACTAGTCACAAGCTTACCTTCCTACTATAGACCTCCCTCCTACCCTCCCCTACAATGGACCTCCCTCCTACCATGGATCCTCCCTCCTACCATGGACCTCCCTCCTACCATGGACCTCCCTCCTACCATGGACCTCCCTCCTACCATGGACCTCCCTCCTACCATGGACCTCCCTCCTACCATGGACCTCCCTCCTACCATGGACCTCCCTCCTACCATGGACCTCCCTCCTACCATGGACCTCCCTCCTACCATGGACCTCCCTCCTTCTATGGTGCCACCCCCTACCATTGTGCCACCTCCCTCCTACCATGCTTGCATTATCTTCTTTTCTATCTGAACATAATGGGTCACTTGTGGCAATTGTATTGTTGTTGCTGATTTTTTTTAATTGGATACTGAAGCCAGCATTGGTTGGACAAGGACTTTGGAGTTGAAAGTAGACATGAAAAGTGTGTTAACCAGGTCTCCCGCCATGCTCTCCTCTCAAAATGTGCTGAGTATTTCCTAGCCTTGGGTAAGCTGGGGCTATGGGCAACACCCATAGCTCTGGCACTCCTTGGGTTGTTTGACATCAGAGTCAGGGGTTCAGCAAGACCCTTTACTGTTTTCCCTTCTCGTTAAGTCCATTTCAAAGGACAACACTTGCTCCAGCAACCTCTTCCATGCATGGTACATGGATGATGGTGTCTTGGCTGGTCCAAGGCAGTCACTGTGCCAACTTGCCTAAATGTGATGTATTCACCTGCCACAACCTGGACATGTTCCCTTCTGGGATGAAAGCTTATGACAAGCCAAACATTGTAATACTTGGTGTTGCCATTATTTCTGCTCCTCATTCATCTCCACCAAACGAATGGAGGCTAGAGCTCTTCTATCCCAGTTTGAGCAGGTTGGTATGATGGACCCCCAGGTTGCTCTGGTCCTTCTACATCTATGTGGTGGGTTTTGTAAACTGGTGCACTTGGCCTGATCAATACCACCATCACTTTCATCAAAGACTTTCAGTCTTTTTTATCATGACATCCATAAGGTTCTCAGTCAGTGCATGGGTGTCATCACTTCCAACATTGCCTGGGATAAAGCTCAGCTCAGCCTGTGCAGAGGAGGCCTAGGCCTGTGGTCATTGTCCCACGACTCATCTGCAGCATTCATCTCCTCTATTTGTCCATCTGGCTTTGGATCTCAATCAGTCCACCACCTGTCTCGAGCTATAGAGGTCATCAACAGCCTGGTTTTGCCAGGGGAAGCCATCACCACTAAGACTGCTCTTCTTTCCCCTCCTACTCAAAATAAGCTGTCTTCCAAACTTACCAACTATCTGCTTAACCATTTGCTGAACCTGTCTTCATTGGCTGACAAGGTCCATCTAGTACTATCCATCTCATCCCCCCACGCTTCAGCCTGGATGTCTGTAACTCCCTCTGAGAGCTTTGGACTTCACCTGGATCCTCCTGTGTTCCAGGTTGCCATCAAGTGGTGGCTTGGCTTCGACACTTCAGAGGGCTCCCAATGTGCTCTGTGCCCCAGGTGTGCTCTCCATCACCTTGGCCACCATGCAGTCACCTGCAAGCATGGTGGAGATGTGGTCTCCCGCCACAGCAGGATTAGGGACATTCTGGTTGAAACCTGCCATCAAGCACACATAGAGGTCCAGGTGGAAGTGACTCATGACCATAGCATGTCTCACCCAGTTGACGTCTTGATACCTAACTGGTTCTTGGGCAAAACAGCAACACTTGATGTCTAGATCACTTCACTGCTAAACCCTCTAACCCTTTTGGTAGCAGGAGTGTTGGCCAAGATAGCTGCTCAGGTCACAGTGGTAAGGAAACACCACGCCAATGACCCCAAATGTTCTGAACTTAGGTGGGTGTGTGTCCCCATGGTGGCTGAATCGTATGGATCCTGGGGTGAAGAGGCTTCTGCAATGATCGCTTCAATTGCCTCAAGAAAAGTCAGTGGTGCACAATGGCATCTATGGCCGATTGAATGTTCACCTGATTCGTACCAATTCCACAGCTATCCTTTCAAGGATAGCACCACCACCATAGAGCAGGACATATTGTTGCTCGTGTTTTTCTGCTGTATTTCATTAGTTAGTCCAGGTGGTAGGTAATTTAATGTGACATGTATCTGTATTGTTACTAATAATAAATAATTATTACCATTTGCCACCCTGAACAGCAAACCTAAATCTGTCACCCTGAATGGCATTTATAGCTGCCTTAACTTAAAACTGGTTAGAGCAAATGCCACCTCCATCCTGGACTGGATAATGCCCCCATCGTGCTGATTTGTTATATGTCTGGGTGTAGATGTTTGTATATCCATGTGTAATATAATTATTTTATACAATTTGAGACCTGTCGCAGGGCCCACCTGAGTCTTAAGGTGGAGGCAGGAAGTAATGTCACCAAAGACCATAGCCACACTCATCCTGCAGACATCCTAGTACCCAACTGGTCTTTGGGTAAGCTGGCAGCCTTCGACTTGTCTGTGACGTCACTGCTTAACTCCAAAGTTTTACTCGAAGTGGGACTAGCAGCAGGTCAGGATGCCAGAGTTACTGTGCAAAGAAAACACAATCAATATGATACAAATGCAAGGAGCTAGGGTGGGTTTGCGTCCCCATGGTGATTGAGGCATATGGTGTTTGGGGGACAGAAGTAATGGAATCATTTTCACTTCTGGCCTCTCGCCTTGCCAACAGGGCTAAGGCTGAGGTCCTAGCTGCCTTATATGGCAGGCTGAACCTCAACTTAGTTATAGCCAACGCCACAGCCATCCTCTCCAGATGCTTTGTCCCTGACTATTAGCAATAATAGTAGGGTGCATTCATTTATTTATCTTACTGCTACTAGGCTGATTTGATCACATATGATAGTGTGTATTTATTTGTATTGTACGTACTCATCTGTTATATGTTATGTTGTAGTACATGTATGTTATCTTGTATATAAAAATAGTAATATCAAAGGGTTGCCATTGCATTGCAGAAGAACAATGCCTGTGCAATGAATGCTAGGCAGCCTCTTGTTGTAGTTTATTGTGTTTTTTTTGTGTCTCAAGTTTTGTGCATACATATTCATTTGTACTTTGTTTGTAACCCTTGTAATGTATTCATAATAAAATAATAATAATAATAATAATAATAATAATAATAGCTCAGTCCATGTTTTGGTGGACTAGGCTTTCGTTCCCTTGCTCATCACTCCCCCGCTGCTTTCATCTCATCCCTTGCCTCTTCAGGACTGTGTAGCCCAGACGACATCCACATGCTGCAGGCTGTTACTCGCTATAACACCCAGGTCTCCTCACATGACTCTATCACAGTTGAGGCCACTCTAGCTTCTCCCCCTCTGCAGAAAGCATTGTCTAAGAGGTTGGATATTCATACATTCCAGTCCTTGCTATCCTCCTCGTCTCCAGTGAACAAGGCTCGAATCCTTTCCATCTCTGCCCCTCATGCAGGTTCCTGGATCTCTGTTGTCCCTTCCACTGGCTTGGACCTGCACCTTGACAATGCTGAGTGTCAGGTGGCTCTTAGATGGTGGCTTGGTCTTGATACTTCAGGAGGTTCCTCTTGCCCTTTTTGCCCTGGCATTGCCCTAGACCCACTAGGTCACCATGCAGCCTCTTGCAGACATGGTGAGGATGTAGTTTCACGGCACAACAATTTGCGTGACATCTTTGCTGACATTTGTCGCCGTGCTCACCTTTCTGTGAAGGTTGAAGTGGGATATGGCTTAAGTAGGGAACATTTCAACTCCCGTCCTGCAGATGTTCTTGTTTGAAGTTGGGACAGAGGAAAGCCTGCAGCCTTTGATGTCACCGTTGCCTCACCTCTAACTCCTGCTACTCTGAATGAAGCTAGTGCATCTGCAGGGGCAGCAGCCTATGTGGCTGAAAACAGGAAGCATGCTGCAAATGATACAAAGTGCCAGGAGTTGGGGTGGTCATGTATCCCCCTGGCAGTCGAAACATATGGAAACTGGGGGAAGGAAGCACAGTATGTATTTTCACGCTTAGCATCCCTACTTGCTATTGGCCAGTCAAGTCCCAAACCAAAAATGGTTGCAGAAATTTATGGCCGCCTCAACCTTTCACTGGTAAGATCAGTGGCAAGGGCCATCATGGGAAGGGAGATGGTCCATGGATAGACTTATTGCAGGTGTTAAATAAGCTTTACATTGTGCTTATAGTTTCATTTGTGTATGTTTTGCTTGTAATCTGAAAAATTAATTATTATTATTAATAATAATAGTAATAGTAATAATAATTTAAAGTAAATGCCACTGCTATGCTGTCTAGATGCTCTGCCTCGGACATGTACACTGTACACTGTATAGATTAGGTAGTTTTTATACATAATAATAATAATAATAATAATAATAATAATAATAATAATAATAATTGTATAGGGGGTTGAGGTGTGTGGGTGTGGGGTGGTTGCTTCTGTGACTTTGATTTTGTTGGTGTGCTGTACAGTTTATGCAACAATTTGCATGTATTATAATAATAATTATTATATTTAAAAAAATAAATAAATAAAAAATTGTATAATTATCTTAAAACTGTAATAATGTTGTATATGTTCAATAATTATCATTATTAATAATATAGTACCTACCACCTAGACTACACAAAAAAAAAGAAAGAGAAAAAAAAAAAAAACACACACACACACACACACACACAACATTTTCAGCCCTCGCCCACTGAATGCTGAAACCTCGCACGGGATAGCAAGGCTCTGGCATTGCAGCGAACTAAGGTGAGGTTCAGTCTCTGATAGATGTTTGTAATGGCCTTTGACTTGCTGCACTGCAGCTGCAAAGCCAGACGGGCAGCCAGCCGAGAAATGGAACCCTGAGCTTCCACACCCCAACAACCATAGGACTCTACTGCCAAGGGTATGCAGACCCAACCCAACTCTGTGCACTTGGGATCATTGGCATTGTGCTTGCGCACTTCAGCCTTTCCAGCTGCTGACCCACTTCTGGCTCCCGCTTCATTTAATGTAGCAGAGTTAAGCGGAGAGACCACTGTTAAGTCAAAAGCAGCTGGCTTCCCAATCATCCAGTTGGGCACTAGGATGTCTGCCGGCCTACTGAGCGAACTTTCAGCCCCATACCCATGACCTACCTCAAGCTGACCACCCAGCCTCGCCCTGTGACAAAACTGGGCAAAAACATCCCTTAAGCTGTTGTGGCACAGAACCACATCACCACCTCCTTTGCACGTCATGGCATGATTATTATTATTTATGTTCTGTGTTTTATAATATTGTATATACATTTCATAATACAGCAGTAAGATAAATAAATGCACCCTACTATTGCTAATAGTCAGGGACAAAGCATCTGGAGAGGATGGCTGTGGCGTTGGCTCTAAGTTGAGGTTCAGCCTGCCATATAAGGCAGCTAGGACCTCAGCCTTAGCCCTGTTGGAGCTAGTTGCAAGGAGAGAGGCCAGAAAGGAAAATGACTCCATTGCTTCTGTCCCCCAAGCACCATATGCCTCAACCACCATGGGGACGCAAACCCACCCTAGCTCCTTGCATTTGGTATCATTTTGATTGTGTTTTCTTTGCTCAGTCACTCTGGCAGCCTGACCTGCTGCTAGTCCCACCCTGTGATGTTATGTAGGGTAGGTATAGTTAGCATTTTGTGTACATTGTGTGTAGTCTAGTCATATGTTTATATTTGCTGCCATAGTGGACTATGCCAGGTGAGAGGGAGCATAGGTCTCAGAGCAGGTGGCATCCCAAACCAAAAGTTTCCAAGGGACCATTGTGATGCCATCAGGATGTTTACAATCAGAGCAGTCTAAGCATGTGGGTTCCAGTCTGGATGGGATGCGGGAAGTGGTCAGGACTCGATGGATGATGTCCTGTGATGACCAGTACTAAAACGACAGCTGAGACCATGCATGGGACCTGATTTTCAGGGATTTTTTTAATAATGTATTACATTCCCCATGCATATATTTGACTGTTACATGTTCTGGTCATTATACTCCATACTATAGGTGTAGTGCAAAACATACTATTCAAAGTTTTTATGACTTGCATTCTATCCCCATGACACAGTTTGGGCAATCTATGCTTTGGTGCACTCTACAAATTATAGCTGCAATCAGCAAATATTGCTATTTTTGTATAAGCTCATAGCATTCACAACTATTTGAAGCACTAGCTGAAGCTCATGTATAAAGAACAGTCACAATTTGTCTTCAGACTAGCATTAATTTTTGGTCTTATTAATATAAGCCTTACACACCAAAACACATGTAAAGTGGAACCCATCAAATGCAGACACTTCAAAACCAACCTCAAGGTATCTGCTCTGCCTTTCAGGGGTTCATAATCAATTAAAATTTAAATATATCTGTAGATGAATCAAAACCTGTTGGGTATATACATGTACGGTATACATCAGCATTTCTGGAGTGTCCTGGATAGAGAGCAATTCTGCACATTTACTTTAGATGCATGCAAATATAATTTAATTTTCTGACCTCTGTAGTCTGGATGATTTTTGGAATTACTGGTACGGTGTAGTAAATTATTTACTATTTACGATAAAATTCTTCTCAAATGTTTGATTGTCTAATGTCTAAGTTGTCAATTCAATGGTTTCATTTAACACATGCTCCACATAACAGACATGTTTACTATGTCAACAGAACTGGTGCTGGTACATTTAAAAGTCGTTCAGTCTCTTCAGACCTATAGAAACTAGAGTGCTCATCACCTGACACTGTGGTTGAAGAGAGCATTATCATAGGTCGGCCTTCTTCAGTTTTCCAATGACAGCAGCTTTTCAGTGCTGCCCAGAGTCTTTGTCGAGCAGTACGTGTCAACAAGCAAAACAAGAACGCGTTCACAAGTCCTTGAGATGAATTTCCAATACCCTGTAACACATGTATAAAAATACCAGTGAAGTAATTTATGCAAGTCAAGAACTATACATTATATAACTGATGCCTAGAATTTTTATTTAACGCAACCATATTTTAAATAAAAATGGAATGAGGAAATAGTAATTCCAAGCACATTATACTTAATTTGCTTCAATTGTGATTACAATAACAGTGGTTAAATGAATGCTTCTTAATGAAGAAAGAAGTGTGCTGTAGACAATTTCCCAAGGAATTCTTTATCATAGCTGTGCAATACAGTGACCTATATAGTGATGGTAATTTTTGTGTACAAATATGCACCTTCACTAAGTTTGAGTTAAAATTAAATTGATTCGAAATAGCCAATCATCTGATCAAACTAACTGAATTTTTGGTAGAAACAGTTGCAACACCTTTATTTACTACATGTATCGATGTATACACAGAAATATTAATTGAGGTGTATGGAATTGCATTAAAGGATTAACCATGAACACTTAATTAATAATTGTACCTACAAAATCATGAAGCAATTCAGCTTTCAGTAATTAAAAACAAGGCCTATTAAAGAATCAAAACTACTAAAAAAAAACAAGTGCTACCCATTCCTCACTTTGATCTTGTTTTAATTCATGGCAGCTTTCATCAAATCATAGGAACAATTTTTATACAACATCATCTTAATTGTATGGCTTAAATTGATAGGATTATATACTCATTTGTGCAGTTTTCACAACTTTTTTGCATGTTGCATAACTTTTCACCACATTTACAAATTACATGTTTATAATTTAGATCCCAGCATTTTCATCTGAAGGCAGTACTGCTAATGCACCAAGACTGTCTATATTTATTGATTGCGCTGTAAAAAAAATCACTCCTCTAAAAAAGTGATCTCCTGCGTATCAATACAACTAATTAAAGGTTAAGCATTGCTTTGAAGGTAATAACTACAGTATCACAATTTACACAGAAGCATAAAATTATTTTTCCATGGTTTATAATTACTTCAGATATTCACAATGCAGGATAAATGGACATACACGAATACCCTGACATAAACATAATTATACAACTAGACTACACACGATTGCTAACTATATCTACCCTACTTCATGGTTACTGTTTTTATTATTGCAATGGTGTCACAGAATACTGTATATAAATATGGAACAGAATCTGAGAAATGGTAGCAACACTCTAGTTATTCAAAGTTTGATTCACTATGTCAGGCAACAGATGGCTGCAATGAGGTATGCTTGGATGAAAGAGGTGGGGAAAGCAGCATATATAATTGGAAGCAACAAAATTTGCTCTGGGAGTGAGCTGCAGTGCCAAAGCTTTGGTTTACTATGCAATTAACTATTCCTTACAATTTGAAATTCTGACTTCATGGAGTTCTATAATAATAGTACATTTTAATGCAAGTGCTGCCATTTCCTAGTCACTCAGGAGATATAAAAACATTCGCTCTGAGAAAGTTAGTGGTATATAGGATTTGAAGGCAGTGGTGGTGTATTGGAGATACTTATATTTAGCACTTTGTACAACAATTTATGTTGCTAAGTACAGGATAAATTATTGATCTCCAATTGCTTGTTCCCTTCCTTTTTACACCATCAATGCCTTCAAATCCTATATACCACTAACTTTCATACATTTTTCGACTACTAGTATACTGTACAACCCGTACATACGTTCATATGACACAATATATTTATTGCCTAGCAACACAATGTTTACAATTTTACATTTGCAGCTGTACTTGCATGCCCAGCACTGCTTTACTCATAGCTCGGTTCGATTCAACATTTGCATGCTAGTGTCACAAGCAGACACTCTATTTTGTTCAGGATCCACATTGTATCAGAGATAATGATTGTACCAAACTCGGGAGGTATCACTTATGGCATTCATCTTGAATACTTCACCACTTTCGTCCATGCGCATGCATGAAGGCATTTTGACAATTGCTGTTCGCAGTAAACAAAGCTGGTGGCCATGGGAATGCTTTAAATATAGCACTCCATATTAAATAATGAATACGTATATCAGTTTCTTGCTTTGTATATTATATTATATAAATAAATAAATAAATATCTGATATAGTGCTATTTAAAACCATTCGTATCTTGAGTTATATATATATACTCACACAGAAAAAAAGAAAATAACGACAACTATGGAGAAAAATTGGTCTTGAAATGACAATGGTACGATATTTTTGTTCACTTAAAGCAAATGGTCTGACGACTTGAACAAAACATGAAAATTCTGGTTTGATAGCAATAAAGAGCTAATCTATCCGTTTCTCCTTACCACAGGACAAAGTTATAAATGTCCAGCCTGGATTTTTTTGATGGTTTTTAACAAAAACCCACTCTAATAGCGTAAAAACCATCCTGAGATTGAGTGCACAGGTTGTGAATAGTTGTAAATTCATGTGATTGTACTGAAAGTTCTACTCTGGTTTTGTTGAACAAAAGTTGAACTATGAAAATAATTATTGCTACAACATGGTTTCTGTTCGGCAGAACCAGGGTAGAACTCCCACCCTGGACGCTCAATACCTGGATGGTTTTTACGCATATGCCATTACTTGCCTTTGTGTAACACATGTGCATAAATCATTATGATTTTCATTCACTTGTGGTGGAAATTTGCTGCAGATGATAACATTTCTCAGACAAGCAAAATCAGTTTCTTGTGTAAGTTATTATATGGAATTAAAACTGACTTGATTTTTTTTCTTCCATGTTCTTAATTTTCTGATTATCATCAATAAGCTAAGAAATTTCTAATTCATCTAGTGCTCATATAATCAAGTATACAGTGTAATAGAATGCAGTACTCCACAATATTTTTACCCACAAATTATTTTGGGATTTGTCTTATCCACAGGCCTGGACAAATGAATGTTTTTGGATATTAATCGTGAAGCAAGAATGTGTACAAACATAATAAGTTACACACATAATGATCTACATTAACTTACAGCAAAAAAGACCACTACTGACAATGACACTGGGGGTGGAGAATTACGAGGTATCAGCCAAGGCGAAATATGCAAAACAAAGCTCCAGATCCGCATCAGCAGAAAAGTTATCCATACTGCTGCCAATTTCAATCCTGTTGCCTTTGCTGCTGTCTTCAAATTCTGGTACATATGACTCCGAGGTCCAGATAGCTGTATACAGAATGGTTGGTATGCGTCACTGGTTGCATGAAGAATTTCAAGCATTGCATTCATTGTCTTATTTTTTACTGTTATGAAAGATTACTAAAGACAAATAACTACTAAAACTTAATATACCTCCACACTTCCACATGGCGCTCAGATTTTAATTTTATGCAAATAGCGCTTCATAACCATTCAAATTTGTCCTACCCCACGGGTCCGCTACAGCAACATGATAACACGTCACTTACGCGGCAGTCTGCATTTGCGAACAGCTAATTATAAACGGCTGTCGATCTGACGTATAGTAAGGGAAAGGTCCTATACTAATAAACAAGATAGAACGACTAATTAGAGATAGAACGACTAATTAGAGATAGAACGACTAATTAGAGATCGATAGCGCTGTTTAAATTAAAATCAATGTGGGGGGGAAAAAAAGAAAGAAAAACAAAAACAGGATGACCGCGTATGTATGGGGACCATTTCTGGATATCGAAGCTAAAAAATAAGTACGTCAAGAAGTACAAGTCTTAAAGTAATATTAAAGCTGCAAGACGATAAGGTGTTCAACTGGCCTCGTCCCCAGGCCCAATTTTTATATTATAGTAGGGGAAAATAGGCGAAAAGAATAGTAAGTTGAATAACTGGGCCAAGATGAATCGTGGAAAGTGCAGCCTCTATTTTAGATTTTCATTCAGTACAAGAAGCAGTGCTTTACACTTGAAACCTGCAAGCAAGCTGTAGTTCACTTATACTTAAAGTGCACATTCCTCTGCACTGTAAGATCTGGCATCAGGAAAAGGATCCAGTGACTGTGGTATAGATTACTCTTGTATTCTTGAAGGTAAAGATGAAGGGGTGGAAAATTGGTGCTATCTCTGTTGGATCAGCTTAGCCCACGCCAACAAAACTGCAGAATGTTCATTCTTGTCCTCAAGAACACCTTCAGGAAACCATATGTCTTGAATCTGTGTATCATATGATGTTCCTTTAAGCTATGCATATTAATTATGAGTTGCAGCAGGACTGAAAGATTCCCGATCCGATAAGGCTGGCGCAAGAAAGAATCGTATGCATCGTCGAACAAAGTGCGAATAATCATATCCAGCCCCAAATTTCAGTTTGCACGAGTGTGCGTTAAAATGCATTTAGTACTGGAACAATCACATTCATGCTGCACACCGTCAGACCTGCTGGTCTGCCCTTCACACACATACACAAGTCCACCTATACAACTTGCATGCATTTTGTTATATAGGGCCCGGATCACAGGCTGAAGCAATCAGCAGCCATCGCTTCCCGGCGGTTGCCACGGCAGAAAGAGATGTAGCCCTGCAGTTCAATAGTTATCGGAATAGCCGGTCCAAATACAGCGGCATACTTTTAGATAACGAAGAAGCATGCCCATTGATATATGAAGCTAGGCTCTTTACTTCCCCCCCCCCCCCCCCCCCAAAAAAAAAAAATTGCTATCCAACACTGAGATAAACTCCAACCGTACAAAATGCGTGAACACGTTGTCTATACCAACACGTGTATAAACAACGTCGAGAACCAATGGACCGCGTAGCGTACATGATAGTAAATACGCTATTTTTTTAAAGCACTCCATATAGCTATATACATATAGCTATATACAACTCCAAACCGCCGCAAGAAAGAATCGTGGATATGCAAGTCGAACAAAGATTGCAATATAATTTTACAATAAAGGATTTGCTACATTCACTTTTTTGTTATTAATATTAATCAATCCAATCCTAATTATAGCACCAATGTATGCAAGTAAAGGCGTAGCCCGACCTTCGCGTGCGGGCTACGCCCAACTAGTAAGTATTGCATTACTGTTTTAATATTGTCGCACACTATAGAATATGTGCATATCTGTACAGCGCTTTATTGGCTATAGCTCGCATTTCAAATGTATGGTTTCTATTTTATTACTTTTGTTGGCTGCTCTGTCCCCATACAGATTTACTCCATCAAATGCACACACTGCACAAAGTCACCAACCTTAATTTTCAAGTAGCATTTCGTAGCTAGGAAGAGGATCAACAAAGTCAGCACGACCAGGCACATCCAAACATCGTAGCCCACAATCCCAATCCACCTGTGCGTGGAATTCGAACTAACATAGCACCATCCCACATGAGAGAATTCTTCGTATCCTAGGAAGCCGCGAGACGCATACGTAATGGACAGGGTCAGAGGCAATCCCCAGCAAATGAAGTAGAAAACTATCACCAGCCCTTTTCTAACTTTAGAACGTCTGACAGCTATCAGAGCAAATAGATGCAATGCCAAAGCTATGGTCCACAGAAAACAAGCAACGGTGGCAAATACCGTGATCCCGCCTTGAATTGAGCAAGCCGCCGCGACTTTTAAATGTGGATTGTCCTTTGTTGCATTTCGCGATCGGCTGAGGTTGGCTGCCATTCCAAATATGTGCGAGGAGTTTGCGATTATGTCGGCGACTGAGAGGTTGACCAAAAGCTGCCTTGCCACGGTTCGAAGGTTCTTGAATAGCGCGTAGGTAAGAATTACCAGCGTGGAGCCTCCGATTGAGAGGAGGCACACAAGGCCGGCAGACAGTTTAAAAGCCAGCATGTAGCCAGGATCGAATCGAATGTACTCGTTGTCCATTTGACTTGTAGTATCCAATTCTTATAATCAGATTGATACAGATAAAGAAGAGTTGATATTATAAAGTACATTTAGATTTTTAGAAATGCATAGTTGCATGCAGACAACAATGACATGAATGAAAAGTTCAAAGTGTGGCGTGATATTTGCACGCACGCAAATGGTTCATGCATGAAGGCGACTCACTACGTAACGATGTATACATGTACATAATACATATGCGTGTACAGGATTTTAAAAAAAAAATCCATTAATTGGACCTCATATCTAGACAAGATGTATGACGCGCCAAAATTACATAACACACTGGCTAACTAAATCAACAATATCAGGTCCATTCCGCATTACATGATATGGTATGTGTAACTACTAATTTGTAATCCTGATCATTATCATGTGTCTAATGTATTTGTATATGGTTTGAGTTATACAGTTCTGATGGTATATTAAAAGCCTGAAGTGGTTGTGATGAGTCTCCTACTTCAGTAGCTTTACATGATACTGAGCCTTAATTGTTTTCTTTGGTATCCATTTATTTTATAGGATTGACTAGGCCGGACGCCCAGTCGCCCACTCTAAAGATATCTGAGTGATTCTACTGGCTTGGAATGGTGAAATGTGAATGACGTGAGTCAGAAAGCTAATCGGCAAGCACATTAATATTTATGCCATTGAATATGACAAGTATTCTGCCGAGCTGCATCCTATTCCAGACAAGGATGAAATGTGGCACAAAATTGGAGTTGATTTGATTGGGCCTTTACCCGAAACACAGAAGGGAACCTCATAACAGTTTCCTGTTTGTTTTCCAAGTGGCCAGAGGCAACTGCTCTCCCTGATAAAACAGCAACAGGAGTGGAAGAGTTTCTTTTCTTGTGCTTCACAAGACATGGTTGTTGCAAGGTTAAAATTTCAGATCAAAGCATCGAGAGCTTGTAAATCAAGTAAATGATATGGTTAAGCAACTGTATTTCATTCCAGATGAATGATGACCTTTGTCATCTCTGTGGCGTCCACCAGTGTAATATGACAAGTGCAATACCATCCACAATGCAATGGGCTTGATGAAAGCTTCAATCAAACGTTGCAACAACGTACAGTTATTGAAGTTTTTCAAATCTGAGCAAAACAGCTGGGATGAGTATTAGGATGCAATACTCTTTTTATATCAACTATCTTCCCAGGATTCCACCAAGTTTTCACCCTTTTATCTTGTGTATGGTCATCACCCTCGATTGCCAATTGAGTTCACTATGAAGTGCCCTGGTACCAGTGAGTGTGACAAGCCATAAAATGGATTACATGTACTTGAGTGCAACATGAAGGTATTTTATTCTAATGCATGAAGTACAGTAACCTAATTTGTTATTCATATTTAGACAATGGATGACATACAGAAGAAAGCTTTGTAAATCATTATGAAAGCACAAGGGAGGCAAAAGATTTATTATGACCAAATACACTGCAAAGACAGGGAACTGTATAAAGTTGGAACTCTTGTGTTGCTAAAGAATAGCAGGTAGCTTTCGAAAAAAGGGTCAAAGATGGAGCCTAATTGGACAGGACCCTACCTTATTCATGAAGTATTGTCTAAAGGTACATATCAACTCTCCTAACCCCTTTCACCATTCAAAGTACTGGCTCAAAAGTACAACATGACTCATTTGAAGATATTTTACCAAAAAGGTGCAGTGAATTTGATACTCTGTATATATAGTGTATATTTTTGTTCTTACATTTTAGACCAGTCAAAAGATGGCTCAGAACCTGCGTTGAAGTCAAAAGGTAAGGTTGCAGATATATATGTTACAACTGACTGAATACTCCTTTATATTAACATCCGTATATGGTGTAAAGGATGAACAAGAGCAAGCAACAATGCCATCATGGAATGTGCAAGGTGCGTTCAAAATAATGGGACACCTTGCATACATTACTGTACATTATATGTACTCTCCGAGCTGTATTTATATGTTCATAACTGTCCATGTAGATAGAAAAAATGAACAATAGGACATGACAACTCCCTCAAGCACCCAAGGTGTGTGCGTGACAATTTGATATAATTTTACACTGACATATATGTATGCATCAATACATATACAAGTACTTGTACTGTGCATTTTATACCTGTCAATGATTTGTTTGTGCTTTTATAGAATCATCTCCTCTTAACACTTTAGCATCTGTTGACAACAATGACTCACCTATACAACCAGGCATTCCTAACCAATTCCACAGACAAATTTTCATATCAATTTTCTGTTGTAAGGCAACATCTCAAAGGATGATCCATGCAAATGTCAGAAGAGATTTGCCCACAAAACATTGCCCATACAAGAGAAAAAAAAACTAGCCCTGTAGCAGCTGGTGCCATGCTGGCAGAAGCTGCTGTAATACCTCTGCAATAACAAATTTCACACCTCACCTTGTCATTAATGTGTCAGATGAGCAGCCTTCTGTGCCTAACAAAAGTTACCTGATGTAGCTGTTTTGGATGACCCTGAAGGCTGGCTAGATGATGAACTCATAAGTGCAGCTCAGTATCTGCTACAAGAACAGCACCCTAATGTGGCAGGCTAGCAGAGTTCAGCACTGCAATACAACCAAACATCCAATGTCTCCATGAGAATAGGAACCACTGGATAACTATATCAACAGTGGGGTGTTCAACTGGTATTATCCAGGTGTTTAAAACCGCACAACATCTACAACTTTCACCATCACTAAAGTGCATTATTGTGGATATACTGCAGTTGAGCAATGATTTAATTGTCCTGCAATACATCAAGATGCAAGATCAAGATTGGGCAAGTGATTGTGGCCTTTTTGCTATTGCAACTGCCACTGCAATATACAATGGACAAGATGGTTGTACACTTTGAATATGACCAGTTGGTGATGAGGAAACACTTGCTACAGTGCTTC
The DNA here is from genome assembly GCA_949361645.1 of Spongilla lacustris. Classification (NCBI taxonomy): domain Eukaryota; kingdom Metazoa; phylum Porifera; class Demospongiae; order Spongillida; family Spongillidae; genus Spongilla; species Spongilla lacustris. The sequence goes on along the minus strand of OX442434.1, from coordinate 2,936,706 downwards.
AAAAATGGTGCCATGTTGCCTTTCCCTTCACACAGTATTGCAGCGAGGAAGCCTAAAGTCATGAAGGAGGAACTGGTAGAAATACACTGCCATTGCAGGCTGCCATATACAGGCAGCAAGATGGTGCAATGCAATGGATTCCAAAAGTGGTCTGTAAGCCTCATGAGAAGATCCAACAATTGGTTTTGTTCCCCTGTGTGTTCTAAAACAGTATGAATGCATCAGGTGTGTGATTTCTCAAACCTGTCAAAATTTGCAACATGCTTCATGCTCGTGACACAATTTTCTGGTAGTGACACCATTTCCTTAGAAAATACAGTCGCTTCAGTGATTGAAAGTGACATAATTCAAATATTGTCACCGTGACAGAATTTCCTGTGACACTGGCCCTCGGCAGCCCTGCACTATACCAGTTTGATATCTGCCTCATTTTCTAGCTCGCAAGGTCACATCATCCAAGTAGAAACTAATAATATAAACTCCTGTGAAGTGACAATAATCAAGGGCCATGAGTGTTACCTAGCTTGTTGGACCTTTTCAGCAAAGTTGATGATGTTCTCGTGGAAGTAGAGGGAAGGAGAGGGAAGAATTTCTATTCATGCTTAATTTAGCATTTGCGCAGGACTGATCAAAACTTGAGCTCACCATGTAGCTAAAAATGTTACCAAACCAAATACGATCTAGAAAAATTACCTACTGTTTACTTAAATGGTGAAAAATGCACTTCAGAAATATTCAGTGACATCTCATACAGGTCTACTAAGCAATATACACACGTACATAATTATACATGTACATCACACATAATAATTATAATAACACACAAAACACACACAAACAACTACATGCACAGATAACTGTCCTGTTGGGTTGATTGGGGGTAGGAGTGGACCAAGATTAATCGAGCATTAGCTCAAATCAATAACAGGCTGAGGCAGCCATATGGCTCAGCTACCACCTTAGACTTTGGGGTGTTACCATGAATGGCTAACCGTGAAGCCACCTGCGAGAAGGCCTTTAATGCCTCTGGTCCCCAGGCCCCATAGTTCGCCACTGCCAATGGTACACATCGCCAACCCAACTCAGCACACTTGGGATCATTTTCGTTATGTTTTCTGTGCTCAGCTGCCTTTGCTGAAACACCCTGGTACATGCCCGCTTCCAACATAGTGTGTGAATTAAGCAGGGATGTAACTGTGATGTCAAAGGCAGCTGAGGTGCCACAATCCCAATTGGTAACTAGGATGTCTGCAGACTGTGTTCTGGAATTATCATGTCCCCAGCCAACCTGAAGGTGTGCAGATAAACCAGCTCGCTGAAAGGTGCTGTAGATCACGTTTCGAATATGGTTGTTATATCACCTCCTCTTTTCCATGTGATATAGTGGTAACCCAGAGGGTCAAGTGCACAGTTGGGACATAGAGGACAAACCATAGGATTTCCATCTAAACTCAATGAGGGATTGACTCCCAACCACCATGTCACTGCTGTTTGAAACTCACTCGGGTCAAGGTGCAGTCCCAAGCTGATGGAAGGGACCACTGAAATCCAAGCTAATGCATGGGGTGATGATACAGACAGCAGTCTGGCCTTATCAGCAATGGAACAACTATTAAGGAGATAGTTGAACTGCACCTCTTCAATTGCATCAGTTTGTGTGGGAGTATGGCCCTGCAAGCTGCTAATTGACAGGGAATCTGAAAGCAGAACACAGGTGTTATAGTGAGTAATGGCATGTTCCAAATGTGGTGTGGAGATCACATCATCAGAACCACATGTACAGGCGTAATCACATGGTGGGCTTGTGCAGAATAATAGTTCTCTGCAAGTATGTGTTGATCAATGAGTTCATCTCTCAGCCTTTTCTTGTACCTCTTTGCTACCAATGAGTATAACCCAATGATGCCAATGATAATTATTGTCACATAGTACACTGAATTGCAGCTGACTACTGGGGTAATCCTTGATTGTTGTAATTGCTTGTAAGCACTAGTAACAATCATCTCCATGATCAGTGGTACCATAGCATACAGACCCTGAATGGTGTAGAATGTTCCTACTAGCATACTTCTCATACTGTATGGTGATTGAACTCGATAAAGAACAAGGGTGTAAATTATATATAATTATAATTATATATGCCAAATCATAACTTAATTGATATATAAACAATAAGTTCTGCTATGTTGTCCAATGCTATAGGCACTGCAATTAAAGCTGCGGAGGTGCTTGAATTCATATTTTTAGTATTTGATTGTGACAGAATGCAACGATCTTTGGTAGTGCGATCAGGTCCTTCATGTATGTACAGATCAATGATCAATGCTGATGCTACTGCAGCTATGTCCACTAACATCCCAATTCCAATCTTCTTCAAAGAGGTAGGTATGTAATTTTCAAACAATGGACATATCACAAATTCATGCAGTGGTACTGCTAGCAGAATTTATAATGAAAAGGGTTGTTAAGATGTCGTGAATTGAACAGTTATATTCAGTTTAGGATTGTTCATTTCGAAAGCAAGAAAATCCTCATCCTTAGTCAAAATCACCAATTATGCACATATACATGTGCAGAGAAGAGCAGAAAAATGTATAATTTACACATGTACAGCTATACTGGACATATACATGTACAAATTGTACAGCTTTTGATTTATTTATTTTTTGATTTGCTACATGTATACTGTACGCAGCTTCTTGTAATGTTGCCAAAGGTAAGTGCTAATGTGCTCAATACAATAAAAGAATATATTAATTAATAAATGTTGAAAATCAGACAAATCTGACTGAGCTAGACTTGAATTGTAAGAAGTGAAAGAACGTTCGTTCAAGAGAACAAACCATATAGTACAACAATTGATACGTATTACCGTCCTTATAGTGAAATCTCAATTTATTCATTGATGTAAATGTAATAAGTATTCAAATTTCTCTTGCCACTGCATCTGCCTTATATAAGTGCATGTACAATGTACATATTGTAGAATAGGCTCTTCTTTATCTATATGAATTTTTAAATGGTGGTTTTAAATGGACTACACTCTACAGTTTTTATGTGTGATTTTGAGTTGTTTTCAAGGCGATAATTAATTATCATGTCACTTGCACCAACCGGTGCATTACGACGTTTGTGTATATACAATCCAATCACGGGTACGGCAATCTTTCTTATATGGCATGAGTTTTCAGCTGCGCGTGCTGGCCTACAAGTGTAAATAAGCACGCAGTAATTAATGCTCTCTGTAATGCGCAGCCATAGGTATGAGAAATTCACTGCAGCGTATTCATAAGGTTACATATAAAGTCTATTCAGTATAGTAAATTACAGCACGTGCAATTGTATTATTACAAGCAGTGCATGCTAACCACTGAGGAGCGGCCCGAAATCATGTATCCACCCCTGCATTACACAACAAAATAAAAGTAATAATCACAAAAATAACCAGCGCATGCGTGGAGGTGCATGGCCAAACACGTACATATGTATATAAGTCTACAAATATCGCCATAGTGATGCTCTTATGATAAATAATAGTTCTCCACAATTAAGTGTTGATCAATGTGCTCATCCCTTAATCTGTGCTGATATTTTCTGGCAACCACTGTATAAACAACCAACCCAACGATACCGAAGAAGACAGCCACAGATAAGTACACCGTTCCGCAGCTTGCTGTCCGAGGCGTCTTGTAACTATAAGCAACCGTTAATCCAATGAAGAGGGATCCGATCGCAAATACACCCTGGATGTGGTAGAATGTTCCTACCAACATACTTCTCATACCATATGGAGACTGAGCAAATATGAACTCGTATACTACAGATGGAAGGATGGGCATAGCTTAGGATGCTGTATACGTCAATCATGGCTTACTTGATATAAACACAAGAAGTTCCGCTATATTGTCCAGCGCTACTGGTATGATAATATAGGCAGACGAGATTGTTGAATTCATATCTGAAATGTTTCGCTCCAACAAAATACACTGATCGTTGGGAGAATGATAAGGACCTTCGTGAATATACAAATCTAACACTAATGCGGACGCCACTGAAGCAACGCCCACTATTATTCCGATTCCGATCTTCTTCAAAGTGGTAGGTATGTAATTCCGAAACAATGGGCAAATCACAACTTCGTACGTTGGTATTGCTATTAGAATCACCACGTCTTGAGATGCTAAAATGTCTCCAATTGAACACTGTTTTCCTACATCTGGATTATTCATCTCATAAGCAAGAAAATCTAGATACTGCAATTACGGGGGGGACAAGTATTACTGAAATCTGAAAAAGAAGGCAGGATGCACTTCGGAATACACGTAACGAAATCAAATTTGATCCCAGTGTGATCCAAACCAGCCATAAATGTGAGAAAGCTAATGCATGCATATACAAATCACAATTGGATCAGTGAAAAAACTAATAGAGTCCTCAATTAAATCTGTACCAACAATCACACCATGTCAGCAGCTTTAATTGCTATTTACAATTTAAGTACACTTGTTGCTATACAGATTGACAAACTAATAGTATAATTTCATACGCAAGTTATCATGCAAACGTTAATAAATAAATGTATACACCTAGTTGTTGTACTAATTTCATGCATACTTAACTGATGCATAAAAACGTACACTGCAGAGTCACATGTCTACAACTACATGTAAGCATCAGACCTTCCATTATAGAACTAATAGACATTAATCTTTATTGCATGCCTATAATTGCATTATTAACACATGCCGGCCAATACATGGACTACCCCAGTACATTGGTACTGTGTACATGTTTGGCTGATTTGGATTACTGACCCAATTACCTGACTCTGGTCAATCCAATTTAAAAGTGAATTGGCAGTTGGATTTGAATTTTGACCCACTGATTAAAATTAATTTCTTATACATCCTATTGGAACCTATCTATGTACAGGTAACAAGGCAAATTACACTAATTGGCCTTTGGCCTTTGAATCTTCCGATTCTACCTCATCACCATTCTAAGAGACGGGGGAAGGGGCATTTACTCCCCCCCCCCCCCCCCCCTTCCCCCCAGCCATATGATAAAAAGAAAATACACATACAGCTGTTGTACCTTTCCTATTCCAGCCCTTGATGAAGTGAAAGCTTTTTGAAGTGTTTCAAGCAGAGCACAAGTATATGGAGATTATTGACACAGTGCCTATATATTATCACTCCTACTACACCTTGGCCACACCTATTTTATCTGAAATAATAACAAAATTATTAGGCTGAATGAATGTGTATGTGATGAAGCCACCACTAAAATCCTGTTGACCTGATTTGAATTTTCAGTAAGTAGGGGAGTGTCTGTACTGATTGGCTTGAGTCATGCAAGGTTAATGTAAGGTATAGGCTGCATATACCTCCCCACTTAGGCTCATCCCCAGACCCTGTTTTATTAAAGTTAGGTTTTTTGCTCCCACTAACTTTAATAATAAGAACCAGGGTCTGGGGACGAGGCTATTCCCCCCCCCCCCCCCCCCCCCCCACACACACACACACACACGCTCTACATGTATACATACCAATAAAAGCTACAGTGCAACAAGCGATTGTGCTTACTGTGTCATTGATGATCAGGAAACCTCCCAGAGATACCAAGACCAGGATTATTGAAAAGAATGTTTTTACATTTTCCACCTCCTCAGTAGTAAATGGACCTCCATACTTGCTCTTCCCCAGATCAAGCCTTGATGGCTTTGTATCTTCCCAGTAAGTCAGTGAACTTCTATGTATTGGAGCTTTGTGTTTTGAAGAAAACAGTAAAACCTTGTAAACGGTCTTGAAGGGGTTAATGCTGATTGGTTCTTGCTCCAGCCATTTACGCAAGCTGTACCAACAGAATAGGGCAGCTCCGGTGATAACAACACTGATACCAACACCTATCACAAAAGGGAGGTATTCGGAAAACAGACAACTAAGTACGAACGATGCTGTTGTGCTTCCAACGTACGTACTCCAATAGTACCAGTGGATAAAGGCACTCAGCTGGCTTCCGGAGGCACCCACCATTTGGTCCATACCAAACTGAATGATATTTGTTCTAAATCCCGCCAAGCCTGCATTAATAACCAGATATGCCACTGGAAATATGTAATATACGTACTTAGCCTTGTCGATCAGCTGAAGAAAGAGGAACGGAAAAAACAACACACAGTGTCCAATAAATACGAGCCACATACTAATCTGAGTTACTCTATATCTCCCGATACGAGCGTCTGCGATCCATCCGGCAAGGGGATAAAACAATTGTGGAAGTGATGTGCCAATTAGGAAGATACCAAAAAGATTTTGAAAAGCCAGCGACGTGATATTTGCGTCCGTAAAAATTTTATCGGCCACTTCGTTCAGCACACTGTAGTATCCTGTGTCTACAGCTACACTTATAAAAAGAACCAAAACGGCACCTTTGCTGCCAAAACTCCTAAATTTGTAGCATCCTTTGACATGTGGAGTCTCCCTATGAGGCTCGATGCCTTCACAAGCGCCTTTATCGTCAGTGCCTTGAATAGGACCCAATCTTGCGTCTTCATCAATGTCCATGCTACTACACTCACAGCAACACCCGAACTGCATTCCTCACCACCACATATGCCATGGAGATAACAATATTCACATTAGTTGGCTTTGAATATACCTATATTGGCCACATGACACTCCATCCCTTGACAAGGTATTTTAGCTGAGGAAAGTGGGATGGGGGGGGGGGGGGGGGGGGGGGAGCATGCAGGGATGTACATGTATAGTAGTGTTTCTGTAGTTTGGCATCAAGGTTTACCATCCATTGTTCAGCTTCACAATCACTTTTGAACTGTATTCAGGCAAAATCTTTCCTTGGTGAGGGCCAATGCTATAGGGCAATGTTATGTATACTCTTCATTAAATGCTTCTGTGTTATTATAAGTGTGCTTGTCCTTCTGACTAATCTGTGGTTCTTGCAATTGGGTCCTTTCCAGCAGCAGGCACATCCAACACATCATCAATGCATCAGAGCTGAGGTGGCCCTTTAGACACCCATGACCCATCTTCCAGTCACTGAGGGCTGTCATCAACCTCCTTGCAGCTGGCAGAGCTCCATCTGAGGTGTCCATTTTCCTTAAAAGCTTGCTGGTGGCAGTTTGATGGCCCTTAACAAGTCTAAGCCTGGCAGCCCCATGGGTATTCGTCTGATTGCTATAGGTGAAAGCCTACCCATTTGGTGGGTAAATGCCTTTCTGATGCTGCAAAGACAAAGGCAGCATAGTTCTTCAAGCCAATTCAATTTGACGTCACATGTTCTTATGGGGTAGAAAAGACTGCACATGTATTGAGAAATACTGGCTTGACAACAATTTTGGTTGTTCTAAAGGTGGACATGAAGAATGCCTTCAACATGCAGCATTCATCATCATCGTTTTGGACATTATAATACATACTATTCTTTATGCTATATCAAATGGTTTAGGACTATATGATGTCTCTCTCATTTGTAAATACCACACAGTGTAAATCGTTTTGTTAGAAACATGCTGTTGTTTAAACACTTCTAGTCTCTTTGTGCGCTTCTGCATCTAGATTTTAAATTTGCCAGCAGCTCATCAACTTGAGATTGCTTGCCTAACATTATGAGTTATCACAAAATAATATACTAATTATATAATGATATTAATTGGTTGGAACATTATATTAACTCTGGGCGGAAGGTTGTTTGAAAAACTACTCATGTTAAAATTTAATATAATTTACAAGATATATAAAACATTGTCTCTGAGAAAGTTGGTGGTATATAGGATTTGAAGGCAATGGTGGTGTAAAAAGGAAGGGAACAAGGGATCAACGATGATACGAAATTTTTTAATAGTCTTATATTTAGCAACATAAAATGTACGTATTATAAAAGTGCTAAATATAGGACTGTTTAAAAAAAATTCGTATCATCCTTGATCCCTTGTTCCCTTCCTTTTTACACCACCATTGCCTTCAAATCCTATATATATATATATCACCAACTTTCTCAGAGAGAATGTTTTTTATATCTTGAATATAAAAAAATTACAGATATCATATAAATGTAAATATAGATGTTCAGAAATGCATCGTTCTTGTGAGGCTGCGTTTGCATGCAATGACTTGAATGAAAGGTTCAAAGTGTGCACGTGGCGTGATATTTGCATGCATGCATGCACGCAAAGGGTTCATGCATGGAGGCGATTCACTACTGCATATACAAGTACGTGATTTAAAAAAAAATCCAGAGGTCTGTTATTGGTTTCAGATCTAGACGAGATGTATGGAGCGCCAAAATTACATCATACATGAACACTAATCAACAATATGACCGCATTGGGTCCGTACTGCATTACATGATAATCATATGGTATATTCCTCCGCTCAGTTATATACTATTATAATTATATGAGTAACTACTAAATTGTAATCCCTGAAGTGTCAATCTGTTTTTCATGCACGAATCTCCATTATGATTAGCTTTCCTGTGTATCTGAATGATTCTGATGTGGTGACAAGTACTATAGCCTTGTTTTCTTTGGTATGGCCACTTTGAATTGTAAAGTTGGTTCCCGTCCGGTCTACACACTGGAGATGATGACGGGCGAGCGGCTCCATTTTCTTTATCCATTACAGGAAGTGATGTCACAATTCACTGATTGTATAATATTATATAAATGCGTGATTATCTCTTAGCGTAACAAGCAATTACAATCTGCAATACTATAGCTAAACGCGAGTATACCCGGTACATTCATTAAAGTCCACGTAAAAACACGAGGCGTCTTGCATATTTAGACTTTAGTATTGTATAATTGCTTAATTCAATTCAAAACAGACTTACGGAAACCATCGACAGAGTATAGCTTCTGGTGATGTCCCTACTTTGCATCTTGAAGGAAATGGTTGGACACATGCCGCCTTATATCACAAGGACCTTACAAGCACATCATATAATCCTTGAAGGGTCAGTTTTTCTTCTTCTAGCGTGCCTTCAATTCCATCCGACGTGATAAGATGCTGTTGGCTGTGAAAAAGCTACTCCCTGAGCTCTACCCCCTGGTGCACTCAGCTTACTCCTCTCCATCTTTGAGGGGTTAGGGCTGCACCAAATGCCACTCAATGGGGCGTCAATGTTTTGTTAATGCAATAAATTTAAACACATTCAATACATAATTAAAACTGTCATTGTTTGAAATCTTCCGATCCCATTCCTAATAATATACATGCATTGCCTGAAGGTTCAAATTATATTCATATGCAGCCCTACCCCTCAAATGGCAGAAGCGTACGCAAACACAGCACCGAGCATTCAGGGGGTTTCTGAAGATACCAGTAACTTCGAAGAGTGTGAAGAAATCGTCCACATAGGTCGCGGGACTCGCGATCTGAACCGCCCTGCCTTTACGAGAAAAACGACTTGCTGTAGATCAAGAAGGATTAGCAGCAAAGGAGCCATTTTGGTCATTGCCATCTGCGTGGCCGTGGATACGGGATACTACAGTACTCTGAATGTACTCGGCGCACAAATTATACCAAACAGCCCTTATCAGAAAAATCTATTAGGAGTCCTTCTGATCGGTACAGCTATTCCACAACTCTTCTATCCACTTGCCGGATGGATCGCAGATGCTCGTATCGGGAGATATAGAGTAACTAAATTCAGTATGTGGTTCATATTGATTGGACACAGTGTGCTGTTCTTTCCGTTCCTCTTCCTTCAGCTGATCGACAAGCCTATGTACGTATACTACATCTTTCCAGTGGCATATCTGGCTATTAATGCAGGCTTGGCGGGATTTAGAACAAATATCATTCAGTTTGGTATGGACCAAATGGTGGGTGCCTCCGGAAGCCAGCTGAGTGCCTTTATCCACTGGTACTGGTGGAGTACATACGTTGGCAGTGAAACAGTTTCGGTGATACTTGGTTGTCTGTTTTCTGATTACCTTTCTTTGGTGGTTGAAGTTGGTGTCAATGTCCTATTTATGGGAGCTGCTCTGTTGTGTTGGTACTGCTTAGATAAGTGGTTAGTGAAAGAACCAATAAGCATCAACCCTTTTAAGACAGTTCGTGATGTTTTAAAATTTTCTTCGCAACACAAAATCCCCATACACAGAAGTTCTCTGACATTTTATGATGACACGCCCCCATCGAGGCTTGATCTGGGGAAGAGCAAGTACGGAGGTCCATTTTCCACAGAGAAGGTTGAAGATGTGAAATCATTCTTTGCTATATCCCTGCTCTTGGTATCTGTGGGAGGATTTCTGATAGTTAATGATACGGTAAGTACTGCATGTTATAAGTAACAAAATCAAGAAGCAATGCTTTTATTAGGAAGCACAATTCAATGAAAATAAAAAGTATTTCCTTCTAAGTGCAGGGGTGAGTAGAGTTAAAAAGTTTACTCACCAGTATAGCTACAGTGCATGAATTACAAATTACATGCTTGCTTTTAGAGTTATGGACAATTACATAAAGCTAATTCATTTTGTATTGGGCTCAGGACAGCAAAAAGTATTTTCATTCTACAAAATCATCTTAACCTTTGTAACACAGTGCTAAATTATACCAGTATAGATGTATATGTACAGTATAGCTGTACCAGTGTAAGTGATGTATTTTTCAGCTCTTTTCTGCACATGTATATGTGCACAATTTGTGATTTTGACTAAAGGATGAGGATGTTCTTGCTTTCGAGATGAACAATCCTACTCTGAATCAACACTGTTCAATTCACGACATCTTAACAACCCAAAACATTATAATTCTGCTAGCAGTACCACTGCATGAATTTGTGATATGTCCATTGTTTGAAAATTACATACCTACCTCTTTGAAGAAGATTGGAATTGGGATGTTAGTGGACATAGCTGCAGTAGCATCAGCATTGATCATTGATCTGTACATACATGAAGGACCTGATCGCACTACCAAAGATCGTTGCATTCTGTCAGAATCAAACACTACAAATATGAATTCAAGCACCTCTGCAGCTTTAATTGCAGTGCCTATTGCATTGGACAACATAGCAGAACTTATTGTTTATATATCAGGTAAGTGTAAAACTATGATTTCACATATACATATATACCTTTACACCCTTGTTCTCTATCCATAGCATTCGAGTTCATATTTGCTCAATCACCATACAGTATGAGAAGTATGCTAGTAGGAACATTCTACACCATTCAGGGTCTGTATGCTATGGTACCACTGATCATGGAGATAATTGTTACTAGTGCTTTCAAGCAATTACAACAATCAAGGGTTATCCCAGCAGTCAGCTGCAATTCAGTGTACTATATGACAATAATTATCATTGGCATCATTGGATTCTTGTTATACTCATTGGTAGCAAAGAGGTACAAGAAAAGGCTGAGAGATGAACACATTGATCAACACATACTTGCAGAGAACTATTACTCTTCACAGCCCACCACGTGATTATGTTTTTTTTTACACAATCATAATGATTAGAATGATACATTTGTGCAGTGTGTAGTTTGCTTCAGTAGACCGGTATGAGATGTCCCTGAACATTTCTTTAGTGCATTTTTCACCATTTAAGTCAACTCAAGGCAATTTTTCTATGGTTTGGTAACACATTTGATGGTAGAAACTGCCTGTCTCAGAGTACATCCGTAGATATGACAGACCTATCGGCAAGCGCAGCTGAGCCTCAGATTGAGGTGGCTTGGGTCTGCATACTCTAATTCCAGCTGCTTATATTTCCTCTGTTTTTTCATCTGGATATGGCCACCAATCACATATCACCTCCCCCATGCAAATCATGTGTTACAACATCTGAAATAATTTCATTGGACTCCATATATCTTCTCCTGTGTTGCAAAAGGCACTGTGCTGTTTTTTAACAAGTCAGTCCTCAGTGGCCAATAGGGCACACCTAGTATCCATCTCTGCCCCTCATTCCTCATCATGGCTTTCAGTTCTCTCCTCAGGTCTATTGGTGCCCACAATGGAAACCAGAGGTCAAAGTACCATACAATGAGATCATGCTAAATAAAAACTGGCGATGTAATAATGTCAGTCCAGTACGTGTAATGTGATCTCTCAGCACTATTACTGTAATGTGATTCCTGGGACATCACACTGCTCCAGTCATGTGACCCTCAGAACATGACACTGGAACATCACATTGCTCCAGTCATGAGACCCCTGGCCGGGACATCACATATTTCACCATTTAAGTCAACACAAGGCAATAATTTAATAATCTCAACTGAGCACATTTTTGGTGGCAATAAAGGCTATAAGAATCTGAGGATCTCTCAGTGCATACAAAAGGCCTTGGGCTTTTTGCCCTGCTCTCACTATCCCACCCAGTTGGAATCAATATTCATATCTGAATAATCTACTATTAATGCATGTGCACTTCAAAACATGAACTCTATTATAATTATAATTATATAGATAATGGATACACTGAATACATAGATATCAAAATAAATAATAATATAGAGGATACCTTAAGTCCTCTATTGGTACAGCAAGGAGATCCATTAATGTAAACCACACAGAACCAGGGAGATCCCTTAGATCCTCTATTGGTACAGCAGGGAGATCCCTTAGATCATCTATTGGTACAGCAGGGAGATCCCTTAGGTCCTAGCAGGGAGATAGATCCCTTAGATCCTCTATTGGCACAGCAGGGAGATCCCTTAGGTCCCAGCAGGGAGATAGATCCCTTAGATCCTCTATTGGCACAGCAGGGAGATCCCTTAGGTCTTCTATTGGTACAGCAGCCCTTAGGTCCTCTATTCTTTGACCTTGACACTGTATTGCAAAGTCACCAATGATCCTGCCTCAAGGTGAGCAGGTAATGAGGCACATTGACATGCACTTGAGATAGCATTTTTATTGCAAAGACATTCATGTTGGTTTGTAACACCACTTCCATGCTAGCTAACAGGCGATGCTGTACTTGCATAAAAGATCTAGTGCTTTTTCCCGGCACAAGTCACATGATGAATAGATCAGGTGCCAGTTGATGCACGTATTATAATAACCGAAGATCCTTCACAAATTTTGAATTTTGGATTTTCAAAAGGCCCTAGCTAGAGGAACTGGATAAATAAATTATGAGAACTTCCTCATACACATGATAGCTGAAGTCCTGACCAATTCTGATGCTATTAGTATATATTTAATATTTCCTATCCCAAGTTATGCCCATGTTATGCGGGGTCAAGAAGGAAGAGAAATAAGAGAATCGACGAAAATTGGGACCAGGGTAAGGAATGTGAGCATAAATTGCATGCAGTTGGTAGTGATGGTGTATCAGAGCTATACATGTAGTGCTTTTGATATTGATGGTATGTCAGGGATGCTACATTGGATGTGATCTTAAAAATAGACCTGAAGCTCTCACAAAAATGATTCAGTGCAGAACTTGTAATTTAAAACAAACAGTTGCTTCAGAATTCATTGACACACCACTACATGCCATGGTATCTGTTATGGCTGCAAAGCCAATCAGCATTCTGTATACTGGTATATTAATACTACCTATGACTTATGTGTGATAAGGCCATGGATGTCTTTCTGCATGCAGCTTATATAATCATTATTCATGTACATGTAATTGTTGTTTTTAAAAGGAGAAAGGACAAACCTCACAAATATGTAGTGTAACTTATAATTAGCCGCAGTTCTAAAGGGGTGTGGTTCTGGTCATGTGACATGTAAAGCAGTCAGGCAGGTGGGCATACATATGCGTGCTGTAAAGCAAAACAGTGGGTTTGTGGTAGTGTTGGAATACCATGGTGCCTGAATAATTATTTACCTTTTGCTTCAGAGTGTGTGCACTGCCTGCATGTTATGTGTCCAAGCACTATACATATAATATACATATAGCATTCGTTTGGACTTAATCCACTTCACCTGAATGCAACTGCATCATAATGCTTGTGCGTCTTAATTAAATTCACCTGTAGCCTCTATCCCTGACTGCACCAACCTTATACGCCCCCACTCACAATCATGTTCCATTATATGATGCATTGTGTAATGTACACTATATGTAGCTGAATTTCAACAACAGAGAAGTATTTCTGCATGTGTATCATAAAAATACATGACATAATAGCCTAAAAAAAAATTTAAAAGCAATAAAACAATACAATAATATATCCAAGTATTCAGTTTGTAACTATACAGCTATTTCATCCTTGTCTGTAATATTCCTTTGCTTTTGCTCTTGGCCTGAAGAAGAAAAACAATATTCATAACATAAGTTGAATTATTTTAATGATAGCATAATAGTATAATTATAGCACACTAAACATGTATATTATACATATACAGGGTACACTATATAGATTACATAACACTTGATGTGCCCAAATACAGAGGCAGCATTGCCCTTACTGACACCTGCCAATATCACTGAGCAAAATAATAATAACTTCCCACCTGCTAGGGTATAGTATAGGAATTTTTGGAAACAAATTTCCAACCTACATGTATAGTTCTACATTGTATATAAAACCTGTAATGATGAAACCATGCAGTAGAATAATCATAGAATATTTACCTTTAAGATAGGCTATCAGTTCTTTATTGGTGGAAGGTTTATTGGATGCCATATCGCCCTAATAAGATGGGAGATCAACATAAGGAGGATGGAAATTACATGTACATCACAATCAACAGAAAGTAGCTATGAACATAGCATAAAGAGATCGAAGCTACAAACAGATGGGCGTGGATTATCAATCTGTAAACATCACAAGTCCTGCACTGCAGTGAACCATGCAAAGCATACTGTTGCAACGACTCACCTTGTAGTCCGTGGTGAGGACTGAGGCTCCACTCTCTACCAGAATCTTACAGACATTGTAGTATTCATACCAAGCGGCCTTGTGCAATGGAGTCTGAAGCCTATCCAAATTGTCAATATAAATATGTCAAGCTCTGAACTACATGCTTTTGGCATGCAAATAATAAATACACATGGGTCGTCTCATGTGGTTAGACCTATTGTATGTATCACTTGACAGAAATGCACAACTTTGCCAAATCTTAGCAACTGCCAATGCAATACTGTGGATGATTGATGGATGGTGTATTAATAATGTTAAAATAACTAGATCGCTCTCAGGCCATGCAACCCAATGTCATATTTGCAAGCTGTACATGATCTTTGAACCTGTTTAATCACGACGCAAAATGAATCAATGTAGACACACATATACATTTAATTTCACACTAATTTCACACCTAATGATTCACTTCAGTTACGACACTGCTAATATAATTTGCTGTCAGATAATATAGCAGCAATCAATCATTTCAAGAGGCGCAAATTAATTGCATTAGTGACCCCACACTTACATGTATTTTGAACTTTTTAAAGCTTAGCTTCATATATTCATTTAAAAGACGCTTCAGTTGAAAGAAAAATTATTTTGGTCCCCTTAATTCAGGATGGAAATCCTGAATTAAGGATGACTTTACGCCGCTCGTATCGACATAAATTCGAACGGTATTGATGAATTTTTTTGCTTCTGTAGCACTTACATGTATTTTGAACTTTTTAAAGCTTAGGTTCATATGTTCATTTAAAAGACGCTTCAGTTGAAAGAAAAATTTTTTGGTCCCCTTAATTCAGGATGGAAATCCTGAATCAAGGACACTTAATTATTACATGGACTGGAAACCACAATAAATTCATGTCGCCATCCTCATTGCTCATGAATTATTAATGATCAGTACATGTACTCGACGATGTGAGTGTTGTAGTGCATCAGAAGACTGGGACTTGTCTGGGGTGCCGCGACGTTGTTTTTTGTTATGTATAAACCATTCTTTGCTATTCTTGGCGTCGCTAATTCAAAATGAGCAATGAACCAATGATTAACAAACATCAGTTCAAAGTAATGTATAGAAATAAATACAGGTTCAGTCATCATGTAAATATAATCTCGAGTTAGAGAAACCATTGAGGTATACTGTGGAACGTTAAATAAGGCCATAACTATTACCATATTTGCAGAGGCCTGACAAAGAGAACATGCGCATCATTCGATTAAAATCGTTTGCCCTTTCTGTAAGGAACATCCTTTCCACTACAAACTAACATACGAGTTGTATCATACCATTAAGCGTTGGAAACACCTTTCAAAACAAACGTTTGCTCATCGGTGTGTCCAGGAGCCTAACCAAAGTAGCGTAGCAAGGCAAAACACGCATGTAGAAGCTAAGACCCGTACGTTCACGTAATCTTTAAGACTTATAACGGATTTACCTCAACAAAAGAACAGCTTTCTGTAACTGTAAGTCATTCCAAAGCTAAGACGACTTCACAAAACCCTTTGTTTGTCCGAAAAATCTGGGAACGAGGCGCAACGAGGATTGCGACAATTTATAGTATTACGTTACGCGGCGGTTTCCAGTCCATGTAATAATTAAGTGTCCTTGTAATAGTTAAGTGTCCTTGCCTGAATTAAGGATGACTTTACGCCGCTCGTATCGACATAAATTCGAACGGTATTGATGAATTTTTTTATATTTAGCTTCTGTAGGCTTTCATCTAAACAGCGCTATCCATTTTAGTCATTCAAATCTTTATTTCTTTTAGAAAAAACAATGTTTAGGCTTAGTTTACTTTTTCGTTCAAAAATAATGCCGAGGGTACCATCAAAGTCGGGTATAAGGTTGAGGAAAGAGCAGGAAGCTTACTTTCAAGATAGAAACTGTTACTAAGATCTGTAAGGAGAGCCATATAAGCAAATTAAACAATATGGGGCACAGGAGGTACGAGCATCGAATTAACTCAAGGCGGACTAAGCGAAGCGAGTCAAAGCGGGTGGTACGATGGTTAGCCTCTGCTAAATAAAAAGCCGCAATTTCTGCCGTTGAGAGCGATGCAGAAATGCCTGACATTGGTAGAAATGCTGTCACCAATACTGTTGGGACATATAAAGAAGGGGCGGATGCTCGGACAGTGATAATAAATTACCCTTTTCTATTATTTTGTATACAAGTTTGATAAAAATACAACTTTTACCAAGAGTCTGCATGGGGGTGCTACCACCAAAAAGTAGTGAAAAGGAGTAAAATTGATATGTTCAATGCTCTTTGTAAGCATTACAAACTATAAATTGCTAATCGTTTAATTTATGTGCTCGGGAGCAACGAACGTGCTTATGCATCCTTGAAGTTTGGGCAGCTTTCTAGATGATAAAAATTATTCCATGCTATAGAATGTGTGCACCATTGTTTTAAAAAACAGTTTTATGTTTTAATGATTTTAATTTTCCCTGCAATGGTTGTTATAAACGGCAGAACTCACCATCCTGAATTCAGGATCGTTTCACGCAGATTAAAGGTTAAGAAAGTCCAATTTTGAGAATTGGCAACCACCCATAGCCAAAAATTTGGCCTGTAGATATATTGGCCCCACCTATGGACCTCTTACATACCTCAGTGTCTCTGCAATTGCCATTTTATTTGGTAGGGAGTGAACTTTTAGCTTCAAAAGCTAGCTTTGTGTTCTCTTTGTGGTAAAATATGCTCATGCTAGTTACCAACCAGACAAATCCCCATATCTATCATGAAAGACGTTCATCAAGCAAAATCAGTTATAGCATTAAAATTATAATTATACACATACAGGTATATGCCCATTCATACCGTTACCAAATATGGATAAATTACACTTTCCAAAAAAAAAATAAGTTTATGTCATCATCATGTGTGGTACACAGCTGGTAGTGGTCATTATGGATCTTATGAAAGAACATGCACATGCACACAACACATACTACGACATGCACATGCACATGTACATGTACATGCACAACACATACTACAACATGCACACATACTACAACATGCACACATACTACAACATGCACACATACTACAACATGCACACATACTACAACATGCACACATACTACAACATGCACACATATACTACAACATGCACACATGCTGCAACATGCACATATGCATGTACATATGTACACAAGTTCAACACATAAGTACTAAATATATAAAAACATTCTCTCTGTGAAAGTTAGTGGTATATAGGATTTGAAGGCAATGGTGGTGTAAAAAGGAAGGGAACAAGGGATTGGCCGGAGATTTCTATATTTAGCACTTAGTTAACGGCATTACATTTATGTTGCTAAATATAGGAATATAAATATTATCTCCTTTTTACACCACTATACGTTACACAAGTTGTCTTCAGTATTGCTTAGCAACACAATTACATTCAGTTTATGTTACATTTGCAGCTGTTCTACATCGAAACTCGCGCGCCAAACTTTATGTACTGCATAACTCACAGATTCAACATTTGAACAAACCCTTCTATCAGAACTAAAGCTGCATATGGCAACGTTTTTGGAAACAAAAATCTGAATCCCCGAAGACATCATTCCTGCAGATCTGGTACATTGTATCCATGCAGCTGATGAAGATGTCTTCCACAACATACGAGTGTACGTTATTAATTATTGCCTGCACCATACCTGTAAGCAGAAAGGTCTTTCTCAACATTGAGGCGTATTTACGAAGTACAATGAGCTCTGTGCGTTTTGCTTGATGCATTTGCATAGTACTCATGTCACAGTTGAAGTTGATGAAGTATGTGAAGCATTTATCAGCAAGCACAACAGAAAAATGTTTCAATCTTGTATTTTGTACTAGTAAATGATGCTAACTTTATGTTGTAGTAAATGTATACCTTTTACTGTTTCATTAGTTCAATCAAATGGGAAATAGGGATTAAAATACATTCTGTTCTCCCCTTTCGACAGTTTCTGCATTCCACTCCAATAGGTCATTAATTCAGTAGTTAGGATGCGCAGTTTATGATTTGCACTGAGACTAGTCACTGGAGTGACCCACGCTGAACACCCTCGCCGCCATTTTTTTGCCTTTCACCCCAGTTTAAGGCTTCAAAGCCTTCAATATCAATAGGTAGTCTGTGCCGCCAAGCAGGGTTGCCGTAGGCCAGCCAGGGGTCTGGCCTGAGGCCGGCCGGCCTGACTGCTTGGCCTAGCTGATAGGCCGACCTGTCAGGCAATTAATTGATACGCATGCAACTTGATTTTGCCTCCGCGCCGCTATGTCGATCGGCAATTCTCCTGGTCCATCATCAACTCACAATTACCTACTATTGCAATACTTGCACGGAAGTACCTCGCTATTCCAGCCTCATCTGCCCCTTCAGAACGTCAAGAGCCAAGTTGCGTCAACGATGGAATCTATACTTTCCCAACGGCTGGAAGCATCAATTATGCTAAAGCATAATGCATGGCTGCTTCGAATGCAATAACTCAAATAAGCCAATATTATGTACGCTCCTGCTCAGTCGCTACATATGTATACGATGTATTTGAAATTCTGCTGCTTTTGTCAGTTATGAATGATTTACAATCGTGCATTTGGTGAATGTGTAAAGTCATTTCAGTACTTCGTATTTATTAGATCCTCAGTAATAAGAAATTATGATATTATTGCAAAATATAAAGGGAATGTAGGATTTGTATTAACCATTTGACGTCAATAAAAAGTATACATGTAATAATAGTTGATGACTGATCAGCTGAGTTTTGAATACTGAAGAAGCCCGCCTAAGTCCCTAACATACTGCATGATACTAAGGGTGGGCGTGGTCCGGTCTGATAGGCTTTACCCCTGGCCTGTCAGGCCGGCTGGCCTTCGGCAACCCTGCCGCCAAGTGCGGAACCCCCCAAGCTTCTGCGCTGGGTACATCCCCCTGCCGCACCATCTCCCTATTGCAATTGATTATTCATGTCGGACCCCCCCCCCCCCCCCCCCCCCCCCCCAGGGTTTAATATGCTTTGTCAGTCAGCAAATCAATCGTGCAATTTAATAATATTTATGAAACCTTGCCATCTATAGATTTTTTTTTTCTGCAACACTGGTAGGTGTAGGGGTTATGCATAGGCTGATTCCAGAATGTAGCGAATGGGCTTGTAGTTTATCCACTTCTGCCTTAGCCTTATCCACTAAGGTCTCAGGCTGACAGCATCCTTCACTTTGGCCTCAACCTCCTCAGCCTTATCCACTTTGGCCTCAGCCTCCTCAGCCTTATCCACTTTGGCCTCAGCCTCCTCAGCCTTATCCACTTTGGCCTCAGCCTCCTCAGCCTTATCCACTTTGGCCTCAGCCTCCTCAGCCTTATCCACTTTGGCCTCAACCTCCTCAGCCTTATCCACTTTGGCCTCAACCTCCTCAGCCTTATCCACTTTGGCCTCAGCCTCCTCAGCCTTATCCACTTTGGCCTCAGCCTCCTCAGCCTTATCCACTTTGGCCTCAACCTCCTCAGCCTTATCCACTTTGGCCTCAACCTCCTCAGCCTTATCCACTTTGGCCTCAGCCTCCTCAGCCTTATCCACTTTGGCCTCAGTATCCTCTTCTATTTTTCTGAGGTAGGTACAGATCAACCTTTATATTACTCCACACTTTGCGGATCATTAACGTCCCTCGATAAAGAGGACGTGTCAGATATACATGTAGAGGTAGGTCACAGTTCAGTTGCATATATGGAAAACACCTTATGCTTGTTATGGCTTAAAGATCTGAACTTTAGGAAAGCACTACCAACAATTTGAGTTCAGAAACCGCACACTTTTAAAAATTATGGTGCTATTTACATGTAGCCATCAAAAAGAATACTACATGTACATGTTATAAAAAGACATTGCCATGTACAGCACTGTATCAGAAGAAACCTAGAGGGAGGCCCAGGAAGTAGTAGGACAGACTGCGCACTCCCTCCATCCTGCCCCTCCCTCCACCCTCCCTCCCCTCCCTCTCTTTACAATCCAAGCATACCTCCTGGTCAGCGCACTCACTATCTCCTTACTCATAAAGCAAACACAAATATTTAAAAGCAAACACGATCATTCATACACAGAAAACTAGTTAATTTTTCAGTTAGTATTAGGTTTGGCTCTTCAGTGTGATAACATCATTGTTTGGAGACACACTAGCGTATAACACACTTAATTTTATTCTTTTATACTTGTAATGAATTCTTACATATCAGGTACAATGATGGACTCTTTCACTGCAGGTAATGTTTCAGTTTTCATTGCTTCAAACGTTTCCCTGCAAAATGACACGTTGCATTGTACATTTAGCTATTCATTTAATTACAAACATGAACTTATTGTAGTGTACTGTGCATGGTGTACATGTCAGTAATATGTAACGAATTTTGTTTTTATGCAAATGCATTCCAAACCTTGACTGTTCAATCTCCTTCAAAGGAATGCTTGGTTTGCTCTGATAGAAACCTCTCTGCCTATTAGAGGCTGAATGATCACTTCTTTTGGACCACTTTTCCTTGAATGGCTGTGATGGCCTTCTTTTTGTTGACTTCTGTATAATGATATACATAACAGCAACAACATTTGCATTGAGCTACACATACCTTTAGGCGCTTTCGTGATGGTGCATGGAGGTCATCATAAAACTGACGCTGTCTACCCATTATGATAGGGTAGTGTTGCCTAAGGAAAACATCAGGTCTCAAGTGCTTTTGTGGATGGTCAATTTGTTTTAGAATAAAATTCCAAGCTTCTATGGTGCCAGCCGTTGAATTTGCAAAACTCTGTTTAAAAAGAATCGTAATTTGATCAGTTCACATAATTATGAATATGCATACATTGCTAAATTCATATGAGTCATCTTTGTGTAGTTCCATGTCTCCTGTATAAAAAGAAATACCAATTTTTCACACTGTACATTTTTTTCACAACATACCTAACATAAGAGATGTCCAAAAAGGAGCCATTGGCAACCAAGTGTTTAAAATCATGTCGAAAAATTCCGGTTTGTATAAATCATTTTCAGATCCTCCTACATCACAAACATGAACATGCTCAAGATTGGATTTGAATAAAGCACCAAAAGGATGTAGCGCAATTACATTTTCATCCCAAGCTGGAATTGGACTGAATTCACAATCTTTGTCATCTTCTTTCATTTCACTACCCAATGAATTTACTTCATGTACTATTGCATTGTATGCTTCAACCATTGCCTCTGATTTAAATTTGGAGCAAAATATTATTTTAAGACGGGTAACATATTGCAGTAACTGTTTCAGCATTACACAATTCACTAGCAGGGCAAAGCAGTACATAGAAAATTTGTACTGCTCATTTTGAAACCTGAATAGTAAAAAACTAGTCAAGATAAAGGTGCTACCAATAATTGCACTCACCATTCCTGCATTCTTTTTTTTGCAGAGTTCATAACGTGACTTTTGCATGCGTGCGGCGATACTTTTACTGTATCCTTAGCACGCTCTGCTCCAGTAACAACTCTAAAGGTTCTGTTTAGGTAATCATGCAAGGTTTCCATGTTGAACACCTGCAAAAAAACTCAGTAGGAGCACAATACTTCGGTCGATGATAATCTGACAATGTTTCACAGCGCTAGTATAAATTACACCTTCAGCTCTTCGGAAGCATTGCAGAAAAAACGCTATTGAAAGTACAGTGTGGTCACTGGTAATGACTTCTGCAACAGCAATAGGTGGTTTGGCAGGTACTGGATGATTAATAACTAAAGCATAGTAATATATAGTCTTTTTCTTCTCACTGCGCGTTTTGTGAAAAGATATTATAGTTCCAGTAGCATCACAAAAAGTAGTACTTAACTTGGCAACTTCATGATACAGGTGAACTCCTGCCTCATTAAAACATATGACACTGAATGGTGATGCACTGATATGTTGAATATAACCCTCAACAGGACAACCTTTTCTACTCAGTTCATTTGTTACAGCACTTTCAGCTTGCAGCTAATTAAAGTCATTTTGTAATATCATTAATGATAGAACCACATCATGGTCTGCTTCTAGTTGCAGCCGTGCTTCAGATGATATTTTCTGTAGTACTGCTTTTGAGCACCCAACACCATCCCGATTGCCAGCTGCAAACTGTGTAGCAGACAATGCAAGCAATTGGCTATGGTACAGTTTTGAAGGGACCAACTTTTGTGCCTGAAACTTTGCAATGAACAGTTTGCGGCAAGAGTTACTTATTTAGCGACCATGGACTTCTTCAGTTATGTGATTAATGTTTCCTTGAAATATTACAAATACAGTAACGGTGCTGCTTTGAATGCTACTTTCTGGGACAGAAAGTTTGAGAGTTACTGAACATGTCGTAAAGGTGCAATACCCATCTGCGTTGAAGAAAATGGGTGATGGCTTTTGCGATTTCTTTTTTTAATCCAGTGCCTTTTAAATGCAATACTACAACAATCATTTATATGTGACAATCCACTAGCCATTAGATGCACCCACGATGGATCAATTGATTTTTCAATAAACAAACTGTCCCATTCACTTCTGGTAAGTTGAAATGAACTTTTATTCTCAAAAGCTAAATTGGATGTGTTGTCACTAGGCAAAAACTTGGACTGAGCAAGTTGTCTGGATGTTGTTTCTGTCAAAGCTAATTCCTATGCAAAATAACATTGCATGCATGTTAGAAAAACTGTCTGTGTATTTAGCGGAAGTTGTCTAAACTGGTTTAGACAATTCAACTTACCGCTAAGTACACGGACAGTTTTCCTAACACCCAATGAATGTGCCTTATTTTCCGTATAATCGAGGTCATACTTTTCCGTATAATCGAGGTGGCACTGGACTATCACTCTGCCTCCACCATTGACCTGCCCTGTCTCAATACCATTACTAGTGATTTTGGAATGTGTGATTTCGTCTCTCGAACGTCTTGCAAGCAATCTCAGCCTATTAAATTACCATTTCCTGCCTGGACTGTAGCTTCCAAATAACCTTCCCTTGTGCTCTGCAAGTTCCAGACTCATGGCTCTGGTCAGAGATAATATATAAAATTCATACTCAAGTGCTTCGGTAGAAAAGTACAAGGTTGCCCAAAAGAAATCAACACAGAAGTCTAAAGGCATATTAGGAAGCAGATGTAGCCTGTAGGCTTTTGTTCATGTATGGTTATGCGTGTAGCTCTAGTGTTTAATGCATTTGTACGGATTCGTCTACGGATGGCACACTTTACTAAGTGTTACGTGGGTCCGTTGCCAATCCCTTTATATATTTTATCTCTGGTGACAGTAAGGGAGCGCTGATAGCTTCCCTAGTGGGGTCTGGGTCGAAGCCCCAGCCGCTTTTTTGCTTTTGCATTTATTTAGCATGAAATTCACCAATACATAGGACATACAATCCGCTGATTTCGGTGAGAAGTCGTTTCCCTGGAAACGCGTGACCTAAAACGATGAATAATTGGGAGGTGTTGTGCTTTTGGCTTTAGAAATCGTGGTGGTCAGCGTTTGGGCCTGGGTTTCTATCGGTTTTCATTCAGAAATGAAGGCAGACTACGAAGGTGGATTCAAGCGGTCCGTAGAGAGGATTGGCAGCCTTCGAAGTACTCGCGAATCTGTGGCGACCATTTTGTGTCATGTTAGTTAGAAGTGTGGAACTGAGTCACAATTGAGTGAGGGAGTCATTTGTTTTTATTGTAGGCAAGCGGAGTTAGCCTGTTGACGAACCCAGTGATGTGGCTATGTCTCTTCACGATTCTCTTTCAAGGATGGTATGCAAGAGGAAGTAGATCTATTTGATCAAAATGATGGCAGTGAAAGCGACCGCGTAGAAGTTTAGTCGCACATTCCATACAATTCTAGGGCGCGCGCGCGCGGAATGAATACGCTTAGAAAAGCAATCAGTACAGTGCTGTACAAGCAGGTACACAGAACAGTGTCAAGGACGAAGAAACGGATATACTGACACTCTCGCGAGGAACAGACACGATTAGACTTCGCTGTACGCGCTCTTCATTCTCCAGATGTTGCCCGCCCAATCTAAATTTCCTTTTCCACATTCCCTTTAAAAAAATACACACCGTGAACCAAACGTGTGGGGCACGCTACAATACTTGGACACTAAAATATAAGGAAAGAGCGACAAGCCAATATCCATTTTCTCATACTAGTCTATCTGGCTACGACGTAACTGTCCCACACGTTTTGCACAGACCCAATATGCTATACGAATCGTAACAAGCGCGCTTTGGACAAAAACACAACATTACACTAAAATATAACCATTGTTTAGGTTAGGCAAACGATCGTATGCATAAAAAACCCGCGGATGCACTAGATGCTGTCCCACAAAGAAGAGCACTCCCAATATTGTAAAATTTCATTGAACTTCGGACAGTATAAAATCACGCGTCAAATAAGTCTCAACCCCCGTATAAATTACAAAAAAATTCCCTCTATTACAACGTCCTTGATCTCAGCAGTGGGTACTGTCTTCCTTTTGTGGTTGCAACAAACAAACGAATTTTGATGCCCGTTTCACACTTACACGCACGTGCGATTTACACCAGGTCGGATGGCACAGTTAAAATCGCCAATCTCTATGGCTCACGTGACGCTTTGCCAACCTTTATATATTATCTCTGCTGTCACGGGAGGGGCACGCCCCACCCTCCCACAGTTGTGAATATAATTATCAGACCCCTCCCCAAATCCTGGATCCGTGTGAAGGCCAGTTCAATTCATTTGAAATGCTCAAATGCAGGGGCGGATACAGGATTTTGTGTTAGGGGGAGGCATATATGGATGGGAATGGGGGCGTGCCCCTCCGAACTTGCCAGGGTGTCTGGGAAAGCGCAGTAAGCACCATCATCTCCGCCCCAAAACCCTAGCCACTGGTTTTTTTTTGCACTTTTGGAAGTTACAAAACAGGCATATATTCACAGATACAAATGATTAAAGATACCTATAACAGTCACACTTCACAAATAGGGTCATCCTCCGAGGGTATTTTCGTCTATAGCTGTCAATGATAGCATCAATATTAAGTTCGATATCTTTGTGCACATACAATAACATTAACGCATTAAATCTGTCTTCTCCCATAGTGCTGCGATAGACATTTTAATCTCAAAGAGGAATTAGCTATTTCCACTTTTTCGTACATTGCGATTTCCAATTGAAATTGTAATTCGCAATGTAGGAACCGCTGAACGCTGAACGAATGTACGAACTGAACGCTGAACGAATGTACGAACTGAACTCTGAACGATGTACGAACTGAACGCTGAACGAATGTAGGAACTGAACGTTGAACGAATGTACGAACTGAACTCTGAACGAATGTACGAACTGAACGCTGAACGAATGTACGAACTGAACGCTGAACGAATGTACGAACTGAACGCTGAACGAATGTAGGAACTGAACGCTGAACGAATGTACGAACTGAACGCTGAACGAATGTAGGAACTGAACGCTGAACGAATGTACTAACTGAACGCTGAACGAATGTACGAACTGAACACTGAACGAATGTACCAACTGAACGCTGAACGAATGTACGAACTGAACGCTCAAAAGCACAATAGAAAAAGTGCCACGTATCAGGGGTGATACTTAGCACGTACAACAGGTCTAGCGCCTGCAAGAGTGCGACGCTGATGACATGTAATTAAATTCATTACGATGCACAGGAGGCGTATCCCTATTAGAGGGCATAGGCCGGGTTTGCCCCCCCCCCCCCCCCCCCCCCCCCTGTATCCGCCACTGAAATGTACGACACAAACAGAACACCGATAACAGGCCACATTCAGAGGGTTTCTGAAGATAACAGTAACTACGAAGAGTGTGAAGAATTCGTCCACATAGGTCGCGGGACTCGCGATCTGAACCGCCCTGCCTTTACGAGAAAAACGACTTGCTGTAGATCAAGAAGGATTAGCAGCAAAGGAGCCATTTTGGTCATTGCCATCTGCGTGGCCGTGGATACGGGATACTACAGTACTCTGAATGTACTCGGCGCACAAATTATACCAAACAGCCCTTATCAGAAAAATATATTAGGAGTCCTTCTGATCGGCACAGCTATTCCACAACTCTTCTATCCTCTTGCCGGATGGATCGCAGATGCTCGTATCGGGAGATATAGAGTAACTAAAATCAGTATGTGGCTCGTATTTATTGGACACTGTGTGTTGTTCTTTCCGTTCCTCTTCCTTCAGCTGATCGACGAGGCTAAGTACGTATATTACATATTTCCAGTGGCATATCTGGCTATTAATGCAGGCTTGGCGGGATTTAGAACAAATATCATTCAGTTTGGTATGGACCAAATGGTGGGTGCCTCCGGAAGCCAGCTGAGTGCCTTTATCCACTGGTACTGGTGGAGTACATACGTTGGCAGTGAAACAGTTTCAGTGATACTTGACTGTCTGTTTTCTGATTACCTTTCTTTGGTGGTTGAAGTTGGTGTCAATGTCCTATTTATGGGAGCTGCTCTGTTGTGTTGGTACTGCTTAGATAAGTGGTTAGTGAAAGAACCAATAAGCGTCAACCCTTTTAAGACAGTTCGTGATGTTTTAAAATTTTCTTCGCAACACAAAATCCCCATACACAGAAGTTCTCTGACGTTCTATGATGATACACCTCCATCGAGGCTTGATCTGGGGAAGAGCAAGTATGGAGGTCCATTTTCCACAGAGAAGGTTGAAGATGTGAAATCATTCTTTGCTATATCCCTGCTCTTGGTATCTGTGGGAGGATTTCTGATAGTTAATGATACGGTAAGTACTGCATGTTATAAGACAAAATCAAGAAGCAATGCTTTTATTAGGAAGCACAATTCAATGAAAACAAAAAGTATTTCGGGGATTCCTTCTAAGTGCAGGGGTGAGTAGAGTTAAAAGGTTTACTTACCTGCAGTATAGCTACAGTGCATGAATTACATGCTTGCTTTTAGAGTTATGGACAACTGTTTTTAAAGCTAATTCATCCGGCATTTTGTTTCATGCACAAAATCATCTTAACCTTTGTAACACAGTGCTTTATTAACCTATTGTGTTGAGCACATACCTTTGGCAGCATTACAAGAAGCGGCGTACCGTATACATGGAGCTTTACCAGTATAGATGTATATGTACAGTATAGCTGTACCAGTATAAATGATATATTTTTCTGCTCTTCTCTGCACATGTATATGTGCACAATTTGTGATTTTGACTAAAGGATGAGGATGTTCTTGCTTTCGAGATGAACAATCCTACTCTGAATCAACACTGTTCAATTCGCGACATCTTAACAACCCAAAACATTATAATTCTGCTAGCAGTACCACTGCATGAATTTGTGATATGTCCATTGTTTGAAAATTACACACTTACCTCGTTGAAAAAGATTGGAATTGGGATGTTAGTGGATATAGCTGCCGTAGCATCAGCATTGATCATTGATCTGTACATACACGAAGGACCTGATCACACTCCCAAAGATCGTTGCATTCTGTCAGAATCAAATACTAAAAATATGAATTCAAGCACCTCCGCAGCTTTAATTGCAGTGCCTATAGCATTGGACAACATAGCAGAACTTATTGTTTTTATATCAAGTAAGTGTAAAACTATGATTTCACATATACATATATACCTTTACACCCTTGTTCTCTATCTATAGCATTCGAGTTCATATTTGCTCAATCACCATACAGTATGAGAAGTATGCTAGTAGGAACATTCTACACCATTCAGGGTCTGTATGCTATGGTACCACTGATTCTTGAGATAATTATTACTAATGCTTTCGAGCAATTACGACAATCAAGGATTACCCCAGTAGTCAGCTGCAATTCAGTATACTTGGTTACAATAATTATCATTGGCATCATTGGATTCTTGTTATACTCATTGGTAGCAAAGAGGTACAAGAAAAGGCTGAGAGATGAACACATTGATCAACACATACTTGCAGAGAACTATTACTCTTCACAGCCCACCAAGTGATTATGTTTATATATATTTTTAGACATGTAATATCTTTTCCCATATACACAACATACAAATACATCACACATAATTATTATTTTATATAATAATAATTATTATTATTATATATATTTGTGCAGTGTGTACGTTGCTTAGTAGACCGGTATGAGAAGTTTTGCTGTGAAAGGTATGTAGCTATAGACAAAAGCGGTTGAAGAACAAGCAAAACCGTTAGCGAAGAGAAAGCCAAGAGGATTCGTCAAGCTGTTAAGGGAGAGCATAGTATTGGCGTCACGGCTTCTTTCAGACATTGTGTGAATAGAACAAAGAAGTTGAGCTGCTAAACTGCGCAGAGCTGGGGTTGACTGATGTGTTGTGTCTTCCGAAGGTGAGTAACTGAATCAAGAAAGCTAAATCTACGTGCATGCCATGCAGGTAGTGTGTAGGGATAAAGGGAAGGAATGTGCTCCTTTGTCCTCCTCCTCCTCAAGTAGAACTAGATAAAATCTAATCTTGCATGCACCGGCTGATGTTCAGGGTTTTGACAGAGGAAAACTAGCTGCCTTCAATTAACAGTTGCAGTTGCATGTTCTTTTCTCTTTCCTCTGAAAAGAGGCACAGTGTGCATTTTCCATTTTATAGGAATGGCTGCTGCTTTGTGGAACTGTAGGTTATAGATATTGTGTATGTATGTGTATTGTTGGTGTACCTTATGCATCTATGTATTTATATACAATAATTGCTCATGTATATGACTCATAATTGCTTGAATGGATGTATTAAATTATAAATTTAAGAGAATGACAAGACTATTTATCGTGTAGTTGCTATGGTTGAAAAGTTCCATGACATCCTTGACCATATATCCATTCATTGGAATGTGGTCATGTTGGTTACAAAAACCCCTGTTTTATGTGTATTTGTATGGGTGAGATGCTATATGTATTGTAATTAGGCTGTATCACACAGTCATACAGCACTGTGCATATTAATAGACTGACAACTAATTGATTTCATTTGCTTGTTTTTAGTATACATCAAAACAGTTTGCATATAGCACATTGCTAGGGCAGAACGTATCCTTTCCTGTTACAAGAGAGTCCTTCATTCAAATACTTAATGCAGAAGGGAACCATTGGATCATGATTACAGTTCAGCACACCCAATCCCTTTCTGTTAATGTGTTTGACAGCAAATTCTCCACAATACCTATGGATGTAAAGATGCAAATCGCTGCTTTGTTGTGCTGTAGCCGCTCATGGCCATGGATCTCAGCAAGATTTCATAAAATTGTAAGTCTGATTGGATCATCAGGCTGCGGAGTAGTATTTGCAATATGATTTACCACATTTCATAGAATGTTTGAAAAGTGAACCAATGGCACCTTTCCCTTGAAAAAAAACATCCTACCAGGAAAGCCTAAGACAGAGTATTTGTATATGCATGGTGGTGAGGAACGGATGGCTCAGTGCACTGGTTGCTAGTGAGAACATTCCCCAAGCAGTATTTAAGATGATAGTAATGACTGGAAATGTAAAGTGTGCACTGCTGGGGAGAAACAGTCTGCTTAGTTGATAAGCACCCTTTAATACACAATTTGTCGTGTAAAAAATGTCATAGTTGCGCGTTATGATTAATTGCGCAAAAGATTCGATTTACCGTATTTGATACAAGTGAATGTGTGTATGTATTGCACTGTGTGATGCTTGGATGAGTTGGATCTAAAGTAATATCTGCGCAGAATGGGCACACTTTTTCTTAAGACCTCATACCTACATCCTAGAGCTATGCACTTATTAGAAAGTTTAATTCACTAGGTTGCAGAAGTTCACAAATTGCGCAACGTAATTTTTGCGCGCAATTTATAAATGGACCGTGCATAGTACGCGCGTATATACGATTGACAGTAGTTTGCGCAACAATTTATAAATTGTTGCGCAATACGTGGATTCACATATATAATGCGCAGCGCATTTTTAAATTGCGCAAATTCACAATTTGCGCCTAACATATATGCGGTGATGGCATGCATTAGCTCAAGCATTACGGAGTTATACTGGTTGATTAAAGTGGGTACCAAAAAAAAGGGGGGGCTTATTATATAGCATATTTATTGCAAAGACATTCATATTGGTTTGTAACACCACTTCCATGCTAGCTTACAGGCGATGATGTAATTGCATAAAAGATCTAGTGCTTTTTCACGGCACAACTCACATGATGAGTAGATCAGGTGCCAGTTGATGCACGTATTATAATAACCGAAGATCCTTCACAAATTTTGAATTTTGGATTTTCAAAAGGTCCTAGCTAGAGGAACTGGATAAATAAATTATGAGAACTTCCTCATACACATGATAGCTGACGTCCTGACCAATTCTGACGCTATTAGTATATATTTAATATTTCCTATCCCAACTGAGTTATGCCCATGTTATGCGGGGTCAAGAAGCCTGGAAGAGAAATAGGAGAATCGACGAAAATTGGGACCAGGGTAAGGAATGTGAACATAAATTGCATGCAGTTGGTAGTGATGGTGTATCACAGCTATACATGTAGTGCCTTTGATATTGATGGTATATGTCAGGGATGCTACAATGGATGTGATCTTAAAAATAGACCTGACGCTCTCACAACAATGATATTGCAGAACTTGTAATTTAAAACAAACAGTTGCTTCAGTATCTGTTATGGCTGCAAAGCCAATCAGCATTCTGTTGGATGTCTTACTGCATGCAGCTTACATAATTAATATACATGTACATGTGTTTTTAAAAGGGGAAAGGACAAACCTCACAAATATGTAGTGTAACTTAGCCGCAGTTTTAAAGGGTCGTAGTTCTGGTCATGTGACATGTAAAGCAGTCAGCCAGGTGGACATACATATGCGTGCTGTAAAGCATGCAAAACAGTGGGTTTGTGGTAGTGTTGGAATAACATGGTGCCTGCATGAATAATTATTACACGGGAGGTAGAATTAGCGAGATTATTAACCAAGCGTAACATGCATTTTCAAGCTAATTTTAATTACGTTACGGGGGGGGGTCACGACCTTAATTGCGTTGAGAGTGAGGCATTACCTTTTGCTTCAGTGTGTGCACCGCCTGTTACGTGTTCAAGCACTATATATACATAATATACACGTAGCATTCATTAGGACTTTATCCACTCCACCTGAATGCAACTACATCATAATGCTTGTGCGTCTTAATTAAATTCACCTGTAGCCTCTATCCCCACAAAATTACTGACTGCACTGACCTTATATGCCCCCACTCACAATCATGTTCCATTATATGCATGTACAATGTACACTACAGCTGAATTTCAACAACAGAGAAGTATTTCTGCATGTGTATCATAAAAATACATGACATAATAGCCTAAAAAAAAATTAAAAGCAATAAAACAATATAAAAAATATATGAAAGTATCCAGTTTGTAATAGAAATGTAACTATACAGCTATTTCATCCTTGTCTGTAATATTCCTTTGCTTTTGCTCTTGGTCTGAAGAAGAAAAACAGCAAATAATAATATTCATAACATAAAACATAAAATAATATTATAATTAAAGCATGTATATTATACATATACAGGGTACATAACACTTGATGTGCCCAAATACAGAGGCAGCATTGCCCTTACTGACACCTGCCAATATCATTGAGCAAAACAATAATAACTGTCCACCTGCTAGGGTATAGTAAAACAAATTCCAACCTACATGTACATGTATAGTTCTACATTGTATATAAAACCTGTAATGATGAAACCATGCAGTAGAATAATCATAGAATATTTACCTTTAAGATAGGCTATCAGTTCTTTATTGGTGGAAGGTTTATTGGATGCCATATCACCCTAATAAGATGGGAGATCAACATAAGGAGGATGGAAATTACATGTACATCACAATCAACAGAAAGTAGCTACATGTATGAACATAGCATAAAGAGATCGAAGCTACAAACAGATGGGCATGGATTATCAATCTGCAAACATCACAAGTCCTGCACTGCAGTGAAGCATGCAAAGCATACTGTTGCAACGACTCACCTTGTAGTCCGTGGTGAGGACTGAGGCTCCACTGTCTACCAGAATCTTACAGACATTGTAGTATTCATACCAAGCGGCCTTGTGCAACGGAGTCTGAAGCCTATCCAAATTGTCAATATAAATATGTCAAGCTCTGAAGACTGAACTACATGCTTTTGGCATGCAAATAATAAATACACATGGGTTGCCCCATGTGATTAGACCTATTGTTTGTATCACTTGACAGAAATGCACAACATTGCCAAATCCATAAGATCTTAGCAACTGCCAACGCAATACTGTGGAGGATTGATGGATGGTGTATTAAAAATGTTAAAATAACTAGATCGCTCTCAGGCCATGAATTCAATTAAATATTTGCAAGCTGTACATGATCTTTGAACCTGTTTAATCTCGAAGCAAAATGAATCAATGTAGACACATATGTAATTTCACACTAATCTCACACCTGTAATTCCACACCACGTACATGTCACTATGATTCACTTCAGTTAAAATAAGATGTGACACTGGTAATCAGATAATATAGCAGCAATCAATCTTTTCAACAGGCGCAAATTAATTGCATTAGTGACCCCACACTTACATAAACTTTTTAAAGCGTAGCTTCATATGTTCATTTAAAAGACACTTCAGTTGGTCCCCACAAAAGGAATGTTAAAAGAAAGAACAATTTGGCCTGTAGATATATTGGCCCCGCCTATTCTTACATACATGTCTCTGCAATTTTATTTGGTAGGGAGTGAAATTTTAGCTTCAAAAGCTAGCTTTGTGTTCCCTTTGTGGTAAAATATGCTCATGCTATTTACCAACCAGACAAATCCCCATATCTATCATGAAAGACGTTCATCAAGCAAAATCAGTTATATACCATTAAATATCAGTACAAGAGCAATGATTAGTAATGTACACAAAATACAATAATCACTTCAAACATAAAGATCAAATGGAATTGGCCCCCTGGCCCATTTCCAACCCAATTGTTATGTAACAGTCATATAGCTTGTAAAGATTTAGCTGAGTTCAGATGCATGGTATACATAATTTGGTGTATTTATCTATAGAACATTAAAGGTTGTGACACACATGTATTGAAATCCTGTGTAGCAAAAGTAATACAATATATCATAAGAAGCGACGTGGAAGTTAATCTGTGAAATGAACTGTTGCTTTGCAGGTTCAAAAAAATAATTGTGCAACACAGTGCATAAAACACATAAAAGCTAGGAGTGCACATGTATCTCTTTGTAGCAAAACCAACCCATATATTCATACTTTTCGTTTTCTTGAATATTCAGACTATTTCGGGGGACTAAAAAGGAAAAGAACAAGACACATGTATGAACATGCTGCACAAGTAGACTACAGCTATTACTGATACTTGGATTGGGTACACTGTGTAGTAAAATGCAAGCAACAGGGCCATGAACTGATTTTGAGAGTTTAGGGCACATAAATACAATCAGGACCATATTCACAGCTCAAGCACACATCTATATCTGGTACGTTTCCTCCCGGTAAGCATAGTAAAGCTCAATTACATTTACTTTCAGATGAAAGCTATGGCACAAATCATATTACACCATTGAGCTAATATTTCTTGCAGCCCATCAATTCTTCCAGTAACACAATGCACCACTACATGTACATGTGCAGAACGGTGCAAATATTAATAACTGTTGGCAAAAAGGTGTCCCCCCCCCCCACACACACACAAGTAGAGTAAATTCTACTAGTACAACTATGATGTAATGCCATAATGATCTGCTTATTACCATTATGGGCAATATACTCAGCAATGTCATCCTTGCCATGACGTGCAGCATAGTGAAGGGGGGTCCATCCTTTGTTATCTCCACCTGCAAGGTTAGCTCCTTTAGCATGAAGCTCTTTTATCTAAATGAGCAAAAAACAAGCTGGTGAAATATAAGTATAGTATGGGAAAGTTTCCGAGAAAAGGAACAGGTCTAGTGTATATTATTTTTAAAAACATTATTATGTTTGAATTGCTATACATGTACATGTAACTTCTGAACGGTTAACGCTATCAACTTCTCCCTTTCGGCACTTCATACCACACCATTTCTCTATGGCAAAATATATTTTGGAGTCTTGCACTTGCTCCATGCCAGTATTGAGATGTCCAATACCCCAAGGGATTCAAACCCGCCATAACTTTCTGTAGGAGTAATCAAATCGCTTCAAATTCGGTTTGTAGGTAGATAGGTCCTATACCTATTAGTTTGTTCTGTTTGTTAATTTTTATGTCATCCATTATGGAAATACAGTTGAACAAACTATGTGCACTTTTTCCCGCTCTATTCGTGCCAATGATATAACCCATATATTGAGCAGGACGCGATTTGCCAAATCATTGGCACGAATCGAGCGGGAAAAAGTGCATAGTTTGTTCAACTGTATCTCCATAAAGGATGAGATAAAAATTAACAAACAGAATGAACCAATAGGTATAGGATCTCTCTACCTACAAACCGAATTTGGAGCGATTTGAGTACTCCTGCTGAGAGTGTGAATCCTATGGGGTGTCGGACGTCGCGATACTGGCACGGAGCATGCTCAAGATCCTGAAATATATTTACCATAGAGAAATGGTGTAGTATGAAGTGCTAAAAATAGGAAGTATGTACACTGCAAAAATCAAACAATCAAGATTTCAATTTTTGAATAACTCCTTAACGGAAGTAGTTAATTAAAGACAGTTTGCAGCTTTTAATTAACATACTCACCCTACACTTTTATTAACATGAAATTGGTCATTGTATCTTTGGAGCTTTTGAATGCCTATAAAATTATTTTTATGTAGGAATTTTAATTAGTCTAGTTAATTTTAATTTAGATTTTTAGTTAGTTTACATCAGCTTTTCTTAGACCATTTAACAATAATTAACTGATTGTGGTCGAATTGTGGAACACCCTGTACATAGAAGACAGTTTTTATTTTCAGAAAAGCAATGCTTGCATTGAAATGTGTGGCAAATAAATCAAATAGTACCTTATAACTTAGTGAAGCTAATCAAGAATTATTTTGTAGAGGACATTTTAGCCTTCCATAATATTAAAATCTGTTAGATCCCTTTCTGCAGCTCCTTCCCAATAACTATTCAGAATGTGGATAGTGAATAAAAACAAGCAGAATGTCAACTATACATACAAAATTGTCCGTATTTTTTTAGGACAGTGGCCCCTTACATATATGTAAGTTACATGTAGACTTTAAATTAACTATATTACATTTTGTATCTCAGTGGTCTTATGCCAGTGAAAGTGAAGGCAATGTGACAATAAGTTATCTGACATTCTAAAGAACTAGAACTTCATCCTATTTCCTGCTCTGTAAGTCGACAAAATGTGCTCGTTGGCTTATATAAGTGTATAATAAGCCTAATTCACAATGTGTAAAAAAATATGCTCAATCAATTACTTCACAAAAATATAAATCATGTTATTCATATTTACATGTACATCAGAATTAGATGTTAAAACTCCACTCTGGATTTATGATAAGCAGAAATATCTATGAAATAAAATATGAAATAAAAATATTTTTAAGATACATGGCAAGCCATTAGCACATAAGCAAGAATAAGAATTAATACATTTGCACTTATATACATGTACAACACTTAGTAGTACAAGGACTTAACAGTGGGAATATAAATGTACAATAGGGTTAGGCCATAAATATCATCCATTGCTCACTTGCACATTTTTTAGTCTATGTACTATACATGGATATGTATATGTTACTGCGTCATACCAATTCCAATGAACCTCTTTTGGAAGCATCGAACAGTGCTTTTTGAAGATTATCAGTATCCATATTATTGGCTCTATATAATGACAAGGCACAGTTGATAATAAATGCAGTACATGCATGCAGCTCCTACATGTAGGTGTTTAGTCTAATGATATGTAATAAATAATACTGTTGCTGTGTTTTCCTGTATGCTTGTATTGCTGTTACAAAAATAATATATGCATTAAAAAATTAATAAATAAGTACACGTATTTACAACTACACACTGTACATGTACATGTGTACAGGTATTGTGCAGTTCTACATTTATTGATGGAAGTACATACATTACATGTAGTGATGTAGATGCCTAGTAGAGGCTCTCAAAATTATAGGAGCCCACTACTACACTAAGATCATATGACCACATTTTTAACCCCAATCCCTCACATCACGTATAATGTAGATAACATCAATTTCACACATCTGTCCTGACTGCGCACGTTTCTGTTACCAATCCTCATAGAAAGCTGCTACAGTTAATTATAGCCAGTACTGTACATGTATGTACACAGTGCACATGCCTTCACTCACGTTGGTACATGTACGTGATTACCATCATCCTGTTGAAGCCTAGATACAAAATGAAAATGCAACACAAATCATTTACTTAACACACCTACATGTACATTGTTCATGTACATGTACATGTACCCCCCAATTACTTAAGTACATATAAACACACCTACATTGTACATGTACCAGTTTTGAGAACACATTGCAACATTACATTACTGTAGGAGTATTTAACTGTGGCCACAAAGTTTAGCAACCTGTTTAACCACATGTAAGACCATTGCCCTGTAACAAGAAGCAATTATAATTACATATACATGTACATGTACCTACACATGTACATGTACACATGTACATGTCATGTATACAGTGCAATCCACCCACATTTTTACACTTGCATGCGAGTCATGTGAAGTTGGGTGCAGTAAGCAAGTGAACCAAGTCCTCGTTTCTAGAAACCCAAATACATGTATGCATTCTGCTCGCTTGATCTAGCCATGCGAGTCCCCATAACATGTTGTTGGCGAGTCACATGCAAGTGTAAATTTGCACTGTGGAACATCATCTGATCAAATCAGTTCTTGCAATCTTCTAGGACAAGCAACCTTTGAAATGTACAGCTATTTAATATTCAGTGCCTTAATTCTGTGATAGAAGGTCCAGATTTTGGTGTGTAAATTAGTTACTTTCCACTTTCATAAATGTACGTTTAACCATAGATACATGTATTAGAGGTAACCTCTAATATCTATGGTGTAACTAAGGGAATGGCAGTTGAATACATGTATATTGTACATGTACTTCCCTCCAAATGCTGCATCACACACACCCACGGCTTATATTATATAAGCAATGAGCATGCACACATACACAATGTAGATGTACACTGTGGATAAAACATATCAGCTTCAAAATCTTAGCTTCAACCTCTTCATAAATATAATGAACAAGAAGTGGGTTGACAGACATACAGGATTTTAAAAATACATACATGTAAAATGTATTTACATGTACATGTACAGTGTATGCCCATTCTTACATGGATAGCTCACAGACTGAATCAGGACTATGGTTTGTAGGGAACACCGTAGTATCAGTATCGTCCAGTGAACTATGTGAAATGAAGGAGCAAAGATAACCAACGCAGATATGCAAGAATTATACATGTACATGTACATGTACATGTAGAAACACAAATACCAAGAAAATGTTTGGATGAAATGCCTGACTTCCTGTCAGATGTATTTCTAATAAGTTGTGCATGTGCATGTACATGTACATGTAAATGTACATTCCAACACCATACATGTTGTATATGTACATGTACATGTATTTTTAAATGTTTCAGTGGGGGTTTGGGTTTACATGTACATGTAGTTACTCGCTCATGCACAGGACCACAAAGAGATGTTAACCGAATGAATAAATTAGACAACTGAATTACATGGCCTCAAGGTTATTGTGCATGATATGCAATGTAAACCAATAGGGTTCTTAATGATTACTTAGTGGCACTATATGGCCCAATATTGGAGTGTCCTGATATACAAAAACTTACAGAACCAGCAAAACAAAGCATTGCATATACAGCCCATCCCATGAGATGATGTGTAAAAATAGCACAGTGTACATAATGCACAGTTTAGTACATGTACATGCAAGGATATGACCACTTCATGTGCGTACAAAATAGACAAAATTGCATACATGTAGCTAGGGAAGTGATACATGTACATGTACAATGTAAGGGTCTGGGGACCCTGAAGTGTGTAGCATGGCTACTCTCAGTGGGACAACAGTGGGAGAGAAAGAACAATCCATATTTCACAGACCTCTTCACGAAAACAGCCAAGAAAGCTATTTGGTAAAGGTACATGTACATGTATGTTTTTTTTTTAAAGATTATTTATTGCATTTATGAGTGTACAGCGGTGGGTGCATTAAAGGTTATATATATACATGTACCCTAGGTCAAGGAATACATCACAAGCCACACTGATTACTCTGAATGAACAGGTCCCCAAACCTTTACATACATTATACATGTATTTAGTGTCAATACAACGTACATGTTGAATGAACATGCAATCAATTTCAAATACAACTATCATATCGTTTATGACCGAATGATGTGCACATATTAGTGATTATTAGTGATTATTAGTGATTATTAGTGTTTTAGAGCACAGCTGCTAAACAGTTAACATAGGAGGGTGCACATCACTTACAACCATTGGATTCTACTTCATACAGTGTACACAAAAAGAACGTACCCAGTCATTAGTTCTAGATCAGGAGAGCAACAAGTGGCTGCCTCTAGAGGGTCAAATGCACACTCACATAACAAATCTGAAAACTCAACTGATAACCACTTCTTTTTGCAGTGCACATGCTACAAATAGTACACTTGGGCCATGTACACATCCAGTGCTTACGATAAGATTTGACTTTGACCTACCAATGTGTTAGTTCATGGTCGGACAGTTAATAATCTAACCCACACATGTTTTTAACTGTTCATGTATGAAAATATAATATGCTAGATCAAATACAATTCATGCCTGTAACCAGAATTGATATACCTTTTTACAATAAACAACATGGCTTATCATTAATGTCAAAAGAAGTTACCACTCTTGTGTTATAAGTGGCTTGTGATAACAAAACCAACAATGCATAAATAAAACAACTACTGCCCCCTTTGTCTGAGTGGTTTTTCCAGTGAAGGCTCCACCTCGCGAAACAGCAATTTTCAACAACTATCCATCTCTGTAGTGTACTATGCATTGAAAGCTTTTCCGCCAAATAAACGGCACAGAAATTGGGTACACACATGTACAGTAATGTGCACGCACATTTACATACAGTGTACATGTGTGTACAAATGCACTGGTACACATATACATGTATGCACCTACATGTATAGTATTGGCCTAGTGAGCATACTCGAGTGTTAAATGGCTGCCCTTAGGTATACAGGTATACATGTACAATTCATATGTACATGTACATGTACGTGTACATTGTACAATGTACATGTACATGATGTGGTTCAATTTTAACAAATAACGATACATAAAATGCACACAAGTACCCAAACCTTTGCCTTCGCACATCATTACAACTTACAAATGCAACTTACTGTAGGAAGGTGTCCTAGTAAGTTTGCCTATTTGATTCGCAAAACTGGAAGACAAGGTAAACAAACAATGGATGAGACATGGCAAAAGAGAAGAAACAGTATTAAATGTGAGGGTATAAGCTGACAGTGTATGTGTGCCAACACTTGCACTCACCCTGCATACAAAAATGTACAAGTGACCACTCCCACACTGGCACACACATGCAAGTACGATCAAAACTAGTATTATCTACTACTATGTATGGAACGTACGAAGGTGGCTCCCTCATGGGTGACATCAACTGGGTATAAGAGTCTTGCTTAGCTAGATCTGCCTCAGTACCGGACTCAGACATCTCAAGTACCAAAATTCCATCTAGTGGCATATCACCCACAAGAGTCTCACTGTCGGTCATGACTTGATACAACCTGTCCTCATCCCTCCCATCAGACACTACATGTATAGAAGTAAAAGGTGAAATTAAATTAATGCCATATGCATGTGGGTGAACTGCCCAAATGCATACACATGTACATGTAAATACTGTGGGAACATTTGTCACAACTGAAGGCAGTTTACAAGACATTAGCCAATCAAATGAAAATGTGGCTTAAAAACCACAACATTTCTGAACAACCCAAGTGTTTCTGAACCAAGTTATAAAATTAGTACGTTACGAAGCTTGTAGAGCTAAAACAGCACACACATTTAGTTGATACAAGGAATGACAGAACACACACACATACATGTAGCCTAAGTCCTCCCACTTCAGTGCAACCTTGTCATTCAGATGCTTCATTAGTTACTGTGCATCATGGCCTAAGACCACCACCCCCCCTCTCCTCCCACAAAGCTGAGGTCCCTCTGTCACTGTGTGTACTTTACCATCCAGAAATCTCCAGCTGTCTTCACTGGGCTTGTGGCCATCAACTGCTCGATTAGCGAACAGCTGGTTTATTTTCGGTCTTAAGCTATGGAGGGTGTCATTTGGAGTCGTTTCAACGAATCCTAACTCAGTTGCTGTGGAAGCAAAGAAGTACATGTCACATGCACATTATGCTTTTGGAAGTTGATCAATGCATGTTTCAAAATACACTATAAGCTATCCCAATGCAGAAGTTTAGGTTCAATTATTAACCCCCCCCCCCCCCCCCAATACTCAATTCCACCCCCAACTCCCACAACATGTATCTGTGCATAATGATTTAATTAATTAGTGTACATACTTTTCACTGCTTCTAAACATATATGTACATGTACACGCGCACATGTACATGTATGTTAGTATATAACTCAATATACATGTACATGTAATGTACATGTACACATGTACGTAATTACAGAACTCAAATTACATGTAATGTGCATGTACATGTATGTAACTACAGAACTCAATATACATGTACATGTACGTAAGTATAGAACTCAATATACATGTACATGTATATGTATGCATGTACACGTACGTAAGTATAGAACTTAATATACATGTACATGTATGTAACTACAGAACTCAATATACATGTACATGTACATAAGTATAGAACTTAATATACATGTACATGTATATTATTAACAGACAAAATGCTTAGATGTAAGCAAGTACAGGAGTCTCAGGAGAGTTTAGCATTTAGTATTGTCACATGCGATCAATAGATTTGCACTCCATCAGTTGTACTGCACAAACCAACAGCTTCTGCGATCAACTGATTATGAGTAAACAGCAATGCATGCGTGGGCTTTTGCAGCCAATGGATAGCTTTGTACAGATCCGCTATCTTAAGTCTGGATGACTAATGTAGCCTATAGTATTAATTAGCATGTACATGTACATATACATTAATGCATGTACATGTAAGTGGTATTGTAATGACAGGTCAATATCAATACCAGCCACTGATAGGGCAAAACGGCCCATTCCAGACATATTGTCTGGACACTCTTATAAAGTTAATGGGAGCCCTGAGAGTCTGCACCTTATATGCACATGTACACATGCACACGTACAGCCAATGTGTGCACATCTATGCCTACCTTCCCGCGATACTGCTCGGAGGTTGCATTCTAGCCTGTTGTATGTCTCCCTGGAAACTGCAGAGACGGATAGCTTGATGGTGTAATCGGAAGGAATCCTATTGGGAAAAAAAAAAAAGAGGTTCTTATATGCAGAACATATGTACATGTACATGTACATGTTGGATAAAATACACGCATGCATATTATTACTTAGTATATTGACGCCCAGTCATATACCAGCCACACTGTTGATTCTGTTCTCCTATCAGCTGAAAATGAGAAGAAAAAGAAATACCTGGATGCTGTTGAGGCTAGACCTGCATCTTTCACCCCTTTTGTCACCTCAATTGATGGTGTCCTAGCTCGTGCAGCTAACTCTGTCATGAAGCTTTTAGCAACCAAAATAGCTATTGGCATTTGCAATACTAAGAGCCACAAATCTGTGCCACAAGAGGAAGCAGAGTGAAATGGAGAAGTGCAGTGCACATGGATGATGGGGCTAGACTACCACATAAGCTTATGAATAGAATATGTATGTGTTATTATGTGTGTGCATGTGCCTGAGTATGGTATTTTGTATTTTATGATTATCCTGTATTTATTTTTTACTAACTAAAAAAATAAAATTAAAATAAAAAAATCTTAGTATTTTATTCCTTACGCACAATTCATGCACACTTGTGCATGTACATGTACATTGTATATGTAAATATCAGTACTAATAATGTTTTATAAGCAAAAACATACACGTACATGTAGCATAACATGAATAGAAGAATGAGCCAATGTAGATCTATAAACATACAGGGTGTAATGTACATGTACTTCTGCATAAATATGGATAAATTACACTTTCCAAATGTTTGTGTATGCATGTGTGGTACACAGTTGGTAGTCCTTAGGGAGCTTATGAAAGAACATGCACAACATGCACACATACTAAAACATGCACACATACTACAACATGCACACATACTACAACATGCACACATACTACAACATGCACACATACATGTACTACAACATGTACATGCACATGTACATGTACACAAGTTCAACACAAATACTACAACATGCACACATAAATGTACATTGTACATGTACAAGATGCACACAGTACAACAACATCTGTAAAACATATACTAATGTCAAAAGCAGCACACTAAGTTGCTTCACCCTTTCAGTGGAGTCTGAATATCTCGCATGTGGTGCTGGTTCTTCTTGATCATGGCTACCTTGTTCTTATGGACCAGTTCTATTATTGATGGGCACAGCTTCCATGCCTCTGCAGGCAACCAGGATAAGAAGTTTATACACATGTACATGTACACGTAAGCTTGTATTGGACAAAAATAATATCTTAACATTAATTTTTGCCCTGTAATTCTTTTGAAACGTGTGGTTAACTTGTTATCTCCAAAACTGCCTTTGAATTGTTAGTGTTGCAATCTTGAGTACATGTACTTACAAAAAACTTATGATTCTCTCATGAACCTAACCAAAGAAAAAGACATGCTCCTGGGTCATTCTAGTAAGTAGCGGGGTCATCTTTGCCTCTTGCCACCATGCTCCTTGACTTGGCTGATGTTACGTTTGATGTGATAGCCCTACTTTGATATTATTATTGCCCAAAAATTAATTAATTTGGTCATGTGGTTAAAGTTACTAAACTTTTGACCTTTTGCATCACCTTTTGGTTTAGTCCTAGAATAACCAAATTAGGATTTCACTATGGGCTACAATGTATCTGTGCATAATGATCAAATAATAAATTGAACGAATTAGGTAAAATACCACAGCAAGTTCTATTTCATTAAAAAAATCACATCTTTAACAGCCATATGCCTACATAATGATCAGCCTACAACCAAAGTAGAAACTTATTAACACTGTGCTCAGTTCTGAACAACCTCTGGAACCAAAGCAAC
The DNA here is from genome assembly GCA_949361645.1 of Spongilla lacustris. Lineage (NCBI taxonomy): Eukaryota > Metazoa > Porifera > Demospongiae > Spongillida > Spongillidae > Spongilla > Spongilla lacustris. Next base: position 2,892,442 of record OX442434.1, on the reverse strand, counting down.
ATGCTAATTCAATAAGTGTGCACCATATTATCTCTGGTGTATTCAAAATTCATTGGTGTCTAAGTGTAAACTGTACTGTTAAAACAAAGGGGGGGGGGGGGGGAGTCCCATAATTTGATAACATGGTCATGTGGCTATTTATATAATATTATGTAACTTTTCCAGCAGTCAAACGTGATTCCTACATATGTAGCTGAATCTCCTGTAACATACTTATATTTGTAAGTAGTCAGGCTGATGCTTCTGAGTTTAAAACACGAATACTCGCGTGCACTCACACACACGCACACACATGAAGTTAGTGAACTCACACACACGCACACACATGAACAGTTAGTGCACTCACACACACGCACACACATGAACAGTTAGTGCACTCACACACATGCACACACATGAAGTTAGTGAACTCACACACACGCACACACATGAACAGTTAGTGCACTCACACACACGCACACACATGAACAGTTAAACAGTTAGTGCACTCACACACACGCACACACACATGAACAGTTAGTGCACTCACACACACGCACACACACAAGAACAGTTAGTGCACTCGCACACACGCACACATGAACAGTTAGTGCACTCACACATGAACAGTTACATGTCAGACCAATACACTTGTTATTGTGTACTATATAGCATACCTAGCTAAAGTGCAAAGGTCTGAAGGTGTAAAAGTTGCATACTGTACTACATATACATGTATGCACCTGCTACCCATCCCAGGAGTCATCCAGAAGATAGCCCATAGTGAAATCTATTACTCATATTAATTTGGTTATCCTAGGAGATCAAAAGGTGATGCAAGAGGTCAAAACTTTAGTAACCTGTTTAACCACATGACCAAATTAATTAATTTTTGGGCAATAACAATATCAGTAGGGCTATCACATCAAACGTAACATCTGCCAAGTCAAAGAGCATGGTAGTGAGAGTCAAATAATGACCCTCCTGTCTTTGACAAGAATTAAGATTAAGTTATTCAGAGAGCTGTATTTTATACATGTATATCCCTTGCACTTACATATATATTTACATTGCACACTATATGTACACACACATGTACATGTACATGTACATGTGTGTAAAATAAGTGTGATTGCGAGTATTACAAATGTATACAGAACATCTGAGACATGCATGCTGCAACAGGGTCCCATTGGCCAATCTCACCTCCGTCAACCTGGACTGGAATACATTTGTGTGTGGTCAGTTTGATGTGCATACACTGTGCTATCCTCTCTCCATGGGCCAGTCCAGCCTGCAGCTTGGGCTGTGGGAGATGTGGCATGGTGTAATCACTAGCAGCCATGGCAGCCATGTACATGTACATTGTACAAATACATGTAGATAAGTTCCGCACTTCCATTCAAGTGTTTCTAAAGATGCACAGTAACATGTACATATCCATACATACATGTACATGTACATACATACACATACATACATATACCCACATACATATACACATACACACACACCACACACACACCACACACACACCACACACACACACCACACACACATACATACATACATATTGTACATGTACATACATACATACACATACATACATATACCCACATACATATACACATACACACACACCACACACACACACCACACACACACATACATACATACATATTGTACATGTACATACATACATACATACATACATACATACATACATACACACATACATGTACATACATGTACATACACACACACATACAGTACATGTACATAAATACATATCGTACACAACATCTACATGTACTCACTTGGGATAATGCTGATAGTCCAATTATCTCAATCCTCCCATCGTCATATTTCTGAGGACCCTAAAATAACATTTTGTGCAAACATGTGGGTAAGATGTACACATGCATAATCAGTGCTCCGCATGTACATGTACACGTAAGATGTACACATGCATAATCAGTGCTCCACATGTACATGTACACGTAAGATGTACACATGCATAATCAGTGCTCCACATGTACATGTACACGTAAGATGTACACATGCATAATCAGTGCTCCGCATGTACATGTACACGTAAGATGATAACACTCACGAGGGGGCCTGAGGGGCTTCCCCACGGATTAGTGCCCGATGCATAAGATGGTATGTTGAGTAATAGAATTGCCTCCAATTTTAGTTCGCGAATTTGCTCCGTTAGGGATACTCCATCTCCCTAGGATGACAATGGTTTCATTTCAGCACATAATCCACCACATGTACATGTAGCTAATCATTACTACTATGCCCTGTGTAGTGTTGGTGGTATATCATCATACCACATACATGTACATGTATATCTATACACCTAGGTCTTTGGCAGAGGTCTGGTGGGCACCGCCCTAACCACACCCTGCTTGGATTGGGTGTGTCCGGACTTGCGAGTGCCTAGTGCAGGTCCGATACCCAGACTTGGTCACATCAGATCACCGATGGAGGACAGGGGCGGGTGGCGGTTGACAAGTGCTCACGAGTGCGGTTGCCACGGCTACACTCTAGCATGACTGCCACTAACTACACATGTACATGTATACACAACCTCTTCCAGCTGGTACGCACGTCACACGCATCAGCCACTGCAATGAGGCTATCTATGTTAACCTTCATTTAACTAATTCCAAATACAATGATTATTTGGCAGGCATACTGAAAATGACATTCATAGTCTGTGTCTAAAGTCAAAACACATATGCTATACATGTACACTGTACATGTACATGTAATTCAGATCCTGAAAACTGTGAGTCATGGATCCAGCAGCCAATATACCTACATGTACATTGTATGTGAACTACAACCAACGTACATGTATATGTAAATGCATACACGCAATGTACAAGCATGAATTGGTGACTGTAACTTATCAATTCTGTGAAAAACCACTAATATGCACCATCTTTTAGGCTTCCACACAAGGGCACTTTTACACTACATGTACATGTACGCTTTCCTCACATGTACATGTACATGTGTATAACATTAGTATGTGCATTGTGTATGTACATGCATTTTATCATAGAAGTAAACGAAGTTTACATGTGTATGTCATGATAGGCACTGACTCACATGTAAAGGGTCTGTAGTTCTACACAAGCCTGCTACAGTACCCACATGTACAAGTACATGCAATATATATCTATCCACCTACATGTAACAACCCAACATACCACCAGTTCAATGCTGTCAGTCAGATTTGCAAACTTCCTCTGCATAATATTTTTGCCACCCAACTGAAGAAAGAAGAAGGGAGAGTCAAAACATCAGCTTGCTAGCAGGCACATGATGAACAATGTCACAGCCAATACACATGTACATGTACATGTGTAACTCTACCAACCCTTGTGTAGAACAACTTGTTCTTTAGTCTGCTATTGAACTTCTCTGGATTAGCCTCTGTAGGGAAATGCAAAATACATAATGACAACAGAAACAGTTTATTATAGTGTAGTACATGAGTATGAAGTATCTGTAAAGCAATACAGGAAATACATGTACATTAGCTCCTATTAGTGTACATGTACATGTAGATCTCTTATCGTAAGATGCAATATGAAGGCAACAGCCACTTTTGAAGTCGGTGGGGTTGCGAAAATGATAATAGCACATGCACTATCAGTCCAAACGACCAGCCCAAAGATACCTTTTTGGTTGAAGTAAAGGCTGATCTAAGTATCAAACTACACTCCGACTGTTGTACTTAATCCTACTTGTAAGCATTATGACGAAAAGCACGCAGGTGTAAGAAATGTGAAGTGGTCAGCCATTTTCCCACAGACCATGTACAGGGATCAAAAATCACATTGTGGTGACAAAAGATCTGTCCAAATGTCATATCCAGGAAGATAGTTTTAGAAAGGAAATTTAGTAGAGGTCGTATTTGGTTAAAATACATTCTATTATGGATGATACATGTATATAGTGTTCAGAAGGGAGAGGTTGGGGAATTAATAAGGTTTTATTCTTATTAACATTCTTCTTCGCTTGCATGTTTTTTTATTTTAACTTAATCAGCAGGATTAAATTAAGTTTATACATGATATAAGTGGCAGGCACTCTCAAGATCACCAGTGTCCACATATTATGGGCTGTGCCCTACGCACATGTAGAAGATGGGCGGGTTGAGAAAAATATTGTGAGCCACATGTGGTTAATAATGTTGAAATCACCGAAATAAAAAAAGATAACATACAATTATGATATGAACTTCACTTTCAGGTAGCCATGTGTGCGAACTATTGTTACATTCAAGCTCTAGCTAGAATGGATGATGTTCAGGATACGCTTTGGAAACCATGATATCATATCATGACATAAACACGCACATCAGGTACATGTACATGTACATGTACGTGAATGGTTTTTGGGACCTTACAAGAAGCAGACCTGTGTCAGCTGGCACTACAGAGACCCCCAAAACACCCAAGCAGGCCACTGCACCCAGGCGACTGGACAACTCCCTTAAACAGGCCACTGGACCCCCTTAAGCAGGCCACTGGACCCCCTTAAACAGGTCACTGGACCCCCTTAAGCAGGCCACTGCACTCCCTTAAACAGGCCACTGGCAGTATAGTTGTTGATGCTGGCATAATCATTTCTGACACCCTCACATGTGTATACATGTACATGTACATGTATGAATCTTATGCAATGTTGTACCCAGAGACCAGATTAATTTAACATTTTCAAAATCCCGCTTATGTTTGTTTGAAGTTTATCAATACTAACCATTTTTAATCGATTCTATAAGTTTAAACTTAAAATTAGAGTTACAATAATAATAAATAATCATCAATTGATGAACTTTGAGTGCAAAAAAAAAAAGTGAGTCACTACTTAATTGGGTGTTTAATTGCAACACATTTTCTGTAAAATTAATACAAAAATCTCTAATGAGGCGTGGTGTTGTCACATTAATAAACTAGTTAATTTTAAAAGCAATCTTTGTTACATATGAAGTCATTGATTAACCAATTTCAATATAACTATTGTGTTGATTTGTGGACAACAACTGAAGTACCTCGTCCCAGGTGGAACTCCAAGGCCACAAAGGCATCAGCCCCAATGCTGAAGTAGTTGTTGACCACGTGGAGTGGAATGTCACTCACAGCTCCTTGCTCTACTGGCTACAGGGTAATAGCAGTGTACATGCATGCACATGTACATTTTGCACCATACCCCTGCAGAAGTACAGTACTTGTATACTATACATGTACATGTACATGTGCATTATGTACATGTACATGTATACCCTCCCCCTGTACCCATAATGTATACCCTCCCCCTGTACCCATGCATGCATACACCTCCCCTGTACCCATGCATGTATACCCTCCCCCTGTACCCATAATGTATACCCTCCCCCTGTACCCATACATGTATACACCTCCCCCTGTACCCATATGTATACCCTCCCCCTGTACCCCCTCACCCTGTACCCATACATGTATACACCTCCCCCTGTACCCATACATGTATACACCTCCCCCTGTACCCATACATGTATACCCTCCCCCTGTACCCATATGTATACCCTCCCCCTGTACCCATACATGTATACCCTCCCCCTGTACCCATACATGTATACACCTCCCCCTGTACCCATACATGTCTACACCTCCCCCTGTACCCATACATGTATACCCTCCCCCTGTACCCATATGTATACCCTCCCCCTGTACCCATACATGTATACCCTCCTCCCCCTGTACCCATACATGTATACACCTCCCCCTGTACCCATACATGTATACACCTCCCCCTGTACCCATACATGTATACACCTCCCCCTGTACCCATTCATGTATACCCTCCCCCTGTACCCATACATGTATACACCTCCCCCTGTACCCATACATGTATACACCTCCCCCTGTACCCATACATGTATACACCCCCCCCCCCCCCCTGTAACCATACATGTATACCCTCCCCCTGTACCCATAATGTACAGGGTATACCCTCCTCCTGTATCCATATGTATACCCTCCCCCTGTACCCATATGTATATACCCTCCCCCTGTACCCATATGTATACCCTCCCCCTGTACCCATAATGTACAGGATATACCCTCCCCCTGTACCCATACATGTATACACCTCCCCATCCCATCCCTCACTGTAAAAACATAAAGCTCCCTCACACATGCTCCCCTCCCTCTTCATCCACACACAGCTCCCTCACACATGCTCCCCTCCCTCCTCATCCACACACAGCTCCCTCACACATCCACCCCTCCCTCCTCATCCACACACAGCTCCCTCACACATGCTCCCCTCCCTCCTCAACCACACACAGCTCCCTCACACATGCTTCCCTCCCTCCTCATCCACATACTGCTGCAGCTTCTTCATGTGGGAATACTGACAGGTGCCACCTGTCGAGATTCACAACAGAGCCTGTCTCTACTTGAGACAAAATTCTCTCTAGAGGTTCATCACTATAGCCCTGTTGGAAAAGAGCAAGTTTATGGTACATATGTACATATGTACATGTACATGTACAAGACTTGCATGTACATGTACAAGACTTGCTTCTACAAGTATGTTACACTTCATGCACATATTTTGAAATCTGAACTCCTCCTCATTCAATTTAAGTCTTATCAATTCTCCAGTTTTTGGTCCATGTTTTCAAAGACACTATTGGGACACACTTCTTTTGAGTATATTTTTATGAAACAATACAATTGTATTTAAGAACTAACAATGCTATTTTGAAACTCAACTACATACATGTATGTAACAATCAAAACAACTCCATGTACCCACATTCCCTAATATAGAGTGAGGGCTACCCAGAGGTACAAGTAGATGTGAAGCTGCTAAGATAAGGCATTAACTCTCCTCCCCAATCCAGCACTCCTTCTCTCCTCCATTCCATCCCCACCCCAACTCTTACCCCTCCCCATCCAAGTATTCTGGCCAGATCATTGCCTGTTCCTAGAGGTAGCACTGCCACTGGAGGTCTGGCCGTGGTATCTTCACCCCAAGATGTGGCACTCTGGTCCAGGATCTCATCCAGGACTGACAGGACCCACCCGGCTGTTCCATCTCCTCCACACACCAAGATGCGCAGGTTGGGAACATGGAGGAACATCTTCAAGCTACAATGAGGGTTATGACAGAGGGAAGTACACATACATGTACATCATACATGTAATGGAAGGGTAGTTAAAGTACATGTACCATGTTGATGACCTACCTGTAAATGTACATGTACAATGTACAATGTACATGTATGCTTGTGTGCGTACATGTACCTATATGTAAGCTTGTGTGCGTACATGTACCTACATGTAAGCTTGTGTGCGTACATGTAACTACATGTAGGCTTGTGTGTGTACATGTACATGTAACTACATGTAGGCTTGTGTGTGTACATGTAACTACATGTACACATGTATACACATATGCTTGCACGCATACTTTGACATGTATACTTGTACATGTTGGTCTTAGTACATACATATGCATGTACACATGCATGTATATATTGCATCATTTTGAACGTGATGATACTTGCAAATGTACACACATGATACATGTACAACAGGATACAAAGATAAATACTTACACACACTCACCCAAACATCGGACCTCCTTTAGTCAGATCAAACACCTGTCGTGGATTAAGTAATGACTGGAATCCCTGCATCACTTTAACCCCTTGGTTGCCTCCACTCTTAGGGTTAACAAATACAAGAAGAGGTTGTATGTCATCCTGAACTACAGGTCTCACCTGCAGCAAGTACATGTGTAACAGTGGAAAGTAATGTTAGATCTAGTACATGTACAGGTAAGTACATGCAAAAGTTGAACTTTCTACAATTCTACAATTTAATTAATGGTGTACACATACTGGTACATGTACATGTATATTTAGCATGTTGCCAGACACAAATCCTGAATCCTGCCTCTTGTAACCTTTATCATACATGTACATGTAGATGTATGTGTATCACATACACACACACACACATACACACACCACACACATGCACACACACACACACACACACACACACACACACACACACATACACACACAGGGAATGGTGGCACACTGCATCACACAATAGGCAGCAGGTCAAGCCAAACTCACAATGAAATGCTTTGATATTCTGTCATCATCTTTAATGGACTTCTTGCGACGTGCTCTTCTGCTGCTCTTCTTCCTTTTGCATAACGCGCCCTCAGTCTTGAACCTCTGGGATGAAGGCTTTGAAGGGGAAGTATTTGGTATATCAAAGCTGCTTGTAAGATCAGAGCCTGGTATGGATGGTTCAGCATCTTTGGCCTGCACCTTTAAAGAATAAATGACGTGGCATATTACACAAGGAGGTATATGTGCTGTTCTTGCATGGGCATTATATGTGAATTTGAGCCTAAGTACTGAGGGATTAAGAGTCACAAGCAAACATGTACATGTAATTTATTATTATACAATACGCCATTTGAGTGGAATTTCCTTGCTATCCTTGGTGACCATAGGCAATAATACATGCAGTGGTGCTGCATGACTGGCCAGGGTCCCCAGGCCATGGTTTGCAAATGCCAGCGCCTGTTAGCCGTCAATTATTGCATATACATGTACATGTAGTCTCATAAACATCTCATTTCATACCAGATGAAAACATATCACAGTGCAACCAGTAATCAAGTGCTTTATTTTGGATCAATATGGCATTATCTACACTGTACATTTATATATACAATGTACATGTAAATACAATGTATGTACTGTACAGGTGTATGTACATGTACAGTGTACACATGTACTGAGGTCTGAGGTCTACAGTGTACATGTACTGAGGTCTACAGTGTACATGTACTGAGGTCTACAGTGTACATGTACTGAGGTCTACAGTGTACATGTACTGAGGTCTACAGTGTACATGTACTGAGGTCTACAGTGTACATGTACTGAGGTCTACAGTGTACACATGTACTGAGGTCTACAGTGTACATGTACTGAGGTCTACAGTGTACATGTACTGAGGTCTACAGTGTACATGTACTGAGGTCTACAGTGTACACATGTACTGAGGTCTACAGTGTACATGTACTGAGGTCTACAGTGTACATGTACTGAGGTCTACAGTGTACATGTACTGAGGTCTACAGTGTACATGTACTGAGGTCTACAGTGTACATGTACTGAGGTCTACAGTGTACATGTACTGAGGTCTACAGTGTACATGTACTGAGGTCTACAGTGTACATGTACTGAGGTCTACAGTGTACATGTACTGAGGTCTACAGTGTACATGTACTGAGGTCTACAGTGTACATGTACATGTACCAGGTCTACAGTGTACACAGTTTGCATATGCACCTCATACCTGAGCACATTCCACCACAGGAGTACGGACAATCCAAGAAGGTGGGACAATGCTGCGCTGAAGGGGCCCCAGGAGACAGGGCGACAGGCGAAAAATGTCCTTGAAGCAGGTGTAGTGATAAGAGACCCCACACCATGAGCAGCTATAGGCCACCAGCTCCTTTGGTGAGTGTGTGTGTGTGTGTGTGTGTGTGTGTGTGTGTGTGTGTGTGTGTGTGTGTGTGTGTGTGTGTGTGTGTGTGTGTGTGTGTGTGTGTGTGTGTGTGTGTGTGTGTGTGTGTGTGTGTGTGTGTGTGTGTGTGAAGAGAGAACAAACATGCAGTACATGTATGTACACGTGCATACAAATCTGCACTCTTACTCTTCCTTGATTCCAATTCTTGTACCCCTTGTCGCACAGTTCACACTTGCCACTAGCAGTATGGCGTGGCAGGAAGTGATGTTGTACTGTGAACTGTAAGAACAGGGTATCAGTGGCACAGTACAGATACAGCCATGAACAGTACAGATACAGCCATGAACAGTACAGATACAGCCATGAACAGTACAGATACAGCCATGAACAGTACAGACAGCCATGAACAGTACAGATACAGCCATGAACAGTACAGATACATGTACATGCAGTTACAGGAAAATGAACATCATAAAGGGGCACAGGCAGGAAGTGGTCAGTACAGATACATGTACATGGAACTAATACATGTACATGTACATGTATTTACATAGGGTAGTAAATGATCAGTACATTACATGTACATAAAAGACGTAAACTTACATTTTTCACTTTTTGTTTGATCTCCCTAAAGGTTTCCTTACAGTGCAAATATTGGTAATCTGACAAGTGTCTGAAACATTTCACATGGACCACAAGGTTGCAAGCTGTGTGTGCATGTGTGTGTGCATGTGTGTGTGTGTGCATGTGGGTGTGCATGTGTGTGTGCATGTGTGCATGCATGTGAGTGTGCATGTGTGTGCATGTGTGGAAAACAATTACAATGATAATAACAATTGCAGATTTTGGCATCTTTAAAATAAAAAAATCTCTGCTGAATGCATTTATATAATATTTTTGGGCCAGTATCAATTGCTTTTTATCGTACACACCACAATATTAAATTTCTGATTCAATTTATACAGAAAGCCCAGTGGAACTCAAATTGTAGTTAAGTTGGTTTTTCACTGCTTCAGAATGCTATACAACCTAGTGGTATATGTACATGTACATCTACATGTACCATTTAATGGCAAAGTATATGTACATGTACCACTGCAGTGAAAAACCAACTGAACTACACTTCGATGTGTATTCATTGCATTGAAGCATTGAAATAGAATAATGTGATGCATGCACAAAACACCAGAATTATTCTATTTCAATGCAATGAATACGCGTACATTACCAACATTACAACTAAAACTTTCACTACAGGTACATGTAAGGAATACAATGCAACAACCTTCTGCATCAACCAAAATCAAAACGGTACAAGAGACTTGTGAATGCTTTTGAGTTGTGTAGGTTACAATGGATCATGTGTATTTTGACCACAGTGTATTGACAGAATGTACTGTGGTTATTACGGGTATAAGAACTCAAATATACATGTATTTTATTTCACCTCAGTAGCTACATGTATGTCTGTGGTGCTTGTTACATGTACTCTCATATCATGACTGGAAATATTGGTCCCCGACTTACATGTACGCATCATTCAAGATGCTTCGCGGTTACATGTATATGTACATGTAGCAAGATTTCAGACTAAAATTCATAAATGAGAGATTCCTTGTTTGCAAACAACCACTGTTATACTATGAGAAGCAAACGGCTTCAAATTATCACCTTTTTTTAGCCAATCAATTATAATAATCACATGAGAGATTCTTGAGGCATCCCCTTGAATGCTTTTTTTCACAGCCACAGTTTTGCTATGATATATATGCAGTGGAGAAGCTTCAAATTTTTTATCTGTCTATGTACATGTACATGTAAGTCAAACCATCTTAGTTTTACTGAAGTGCTGAATGACTGTGGACCTTTGCAAATAGGTGAACGGTTCAAAAGCTACACATGTATAAGCTCCTGTCAGATCGCATGCTACATTGTACTATACTAAGACTAAGTGACCATTTTAAAATAAAAATGATTCATATTCCATTTTGGGTAATGATATTACCAAGATGAACCAACCTGAACATTTAACCTTCAGCCTCTTGGGTGCTTTTGTGTCCTGGAGATAGGGAATGGAGAGATAATTATGGGGACAGGGACGGGGACGAGATGGGACGGGACAGGAGGGAGGGAGGGAGGGAGGGAGGGAGGGAGGGAGGGAGGGAGGGAGGGAGGGAGGGAGGGAGGGAGGGAGGGAGGGAGGGAGGGAGGGAGGGAGGGAGGGAGGGAGGGAGGGAGGGAGGGAGGGAGGGAGGGAGGGAGGGAGGGAGGGAGGGAGGGAGGGAGGGAGGGAGGGAGGGAGGGAGGGAGGGAGGGAGGGAGGGAGGGAGGGAGGGAGGGAGGGAGGGAGGGAGGGAGGGAGGGAGGGAGGGAGGGAGGGAGGGAGGGAGGGAGGGAGGGAGGGAGGGAGGGAGGGAGGGAGGGAGGGAGGGAGGGAGGGAGGGAGGGAGGGAGGGAGGGAGGGAGGGAGGGAGGGAGGGAGGGAGGGAGGGAGGGAGGGAGGGAGGGAGGGAGGGAGGGAGGGAGGGAGGGAGGGAGGGAGGGAGAATTGAAAATACATGTAGAATAAGGAGCATGAGAAATTACACATGCACAATGACAATACATATGTCAGTATGACAATTTGTTGTTGGCATACCAAACAAGTAGTTGCTTCATTCAAGATACATGCTTCCCTCGTGTCAACCTCATACCAGATGTGAGAATCTATAATTGCATTTTCCTTAAAAAATAATAATAAATTATAAGTACTTTAACAAGGTACAGCATGTAAAAATTTTGTACATGCAAACGTCATATTAAGATGCACACATATAATAACTAGCATACAAGTACAGTACATGTATAAGAAAACAAATCATTATGAATTTGAACTGTTGAAGTGCATTTAAAATGTAAACAGTACCCATCAATATTTCAAACCTGTTTAGATACTACATGTAGTACAGGTGAACACAAAATCACTGCAATAAATATGGTTAGCTAGCCTTGTACTAAGTGTCATTTACACATGGTAAGTTAAATGCAAAATCACATCTACATATACATGTACATAGCTGGAGCTAAATATAATTTTAACCAGACAAGTGCAATTGCTTGAGAAGGGATTGAGTATGAGGCAAAATATATATAATGCACATGTGTGTGTAATTATGGACTATTATTTTATGCAGCTGCCTTGGCACAAGAAGGGGATTCACTAAAATACATGTACATGTATCCTCTTAAAAGATTGAACACTAATCAAAGAATGTACAACTCCCCCATGTCTGCAATTGGACAGAAACAGACTACACTGATTTGCATAATTCTTCGTCGTCTTCATATTTTCTCCCTTTTTCATGTTTACCCTACCAAAACTAAAATGCCGTCAAATAAGCAATAACATGGCACAAAATTCCCTATCACAAGGATTGCTTGCCAGTATCATACAGGACAAGGGGCCACACATGTACATGTATGAAGTACTTCTCATCTAAGATAATCACAAATGCAATAAAAATACATTTATTTATGTACGACAAGTAACGTACATGTGTACATACATGACAGGGTGCACTGCCATATTACACACACACGCACATACGAACAGGACTGTGCCGCACATTACCTCCCAAGAAACTGAAGACTGTTTGAGTATGGCCTTCAGGTCCACCTGCTGCTGCTGCTGTCTGCGCACCACCGATTCAAGTCTGGTTGTAATATTTTACAAAGGGGCAAAGAGACTTAAAATTATACTCAGCATGTCAGAAGTTAAATTGGCCCAGGCACAATATTACAAGGAGGTATCCCACGGTGTGGTTTTAGGGGGAGAACCGCAAGAATTGAAGTTCACATACATGTACATGTAAGCATGCGAAAGTTCAAGGAATAAAAGAGCACTGTTTTTTTATCATTTTGGTGTCCTCTTTAATTGGCCACTATGATAAACACATATACATGTACACATGCAGCGGCGATGTTTATAACATGAAATATTCACACATGTTTGTGGAATTACAGTGTACATTCAGTCAATAAGGAACTTTAGGAAATCGTTCATAGTCCAATACGTAAAGCGTACAGAAAGCTATTGTACATGTACACGTACGTGTATAGTACAGTGTTCTCCCTGGCCCTAGCCTTTTTTCTCAGTGCCTTCTGTGTGATACCATTAAAGGCTTTGCATTAATTACAACCATCTTTTGATAGGCTATCAAAACATCTCTCACCTACCACAACTGTCATAACCATACTAATAATACAGAGCTTAGAAATTATTTTGTTATTACACATTTGCCCCTGTTACCTGCCCCACTGATATTACATGTTCTCCCTAGACTTATGAGAAGGCAAGGTGCTATTTATTGGGGTACATACATGTACATGTACGGGTACATACATGTACATGTACATGTACACTGGTAGAGCTGTATGCATGATTGATCTATAATGAAATTCACATCAAGGGCTATGCTCTGTTGCCTAAACATAAACACAAAACACACAAACCTTTGACATTACATTATCAACGAAACTGTTCCAGCGACCCATAAGTACCCATGAAGATCAGTAAGGGCTAACCAGAAGTACATGTACATGTACCTACACCCTAGAATAAGAGCTTTCGATCAGAACCTGTTTCTTTCCTGAACTATTTCTTTAGAAAGATTCCCTTCCATACATGTATGTGACAGGTGCAATCACTTCCTGGGACCAAAGTTCACATCATAAAGCTTCTAGAACAATGCACACGCTGCGCACTCTGGATGTGCACAAAGTTGTATATGTACACTAGCGTGCTGGCCACCTCTATGCAACATGTACCCTGGACTGCCTTTGTACATGCTTTACGACTGCACATATTCGATAGAGGTGGCCAGACACAGTTTGATTTCAATGGCATCACGGTCTATGATGAAGACATTCACATAAACATTTTACTTCCAAGGTGTGATACACATGTACTGATACACATGTACAGGAATATGGCTTTTTTTTTTTTTAAATACTTGGTGTGGTACACACAGCGAAAATGGTGGGAACCAGCATTACATGCATGCACCCTAAATTTTGAACAAACAACTGCAACAACAAAAGCGACAATGTAATGAATTAAGAGACCGATGCCACATGTATGTGCCTAGCAACTGGGCAACGAAACTGTCCAGGGTGCAGTGCATCTCGGTAAAAGTCCCATACATGTAATTACCTTACACAGTATACATGTACATGTACTTGCAATGAATAAAAATATCCAATGGCTGTAGCTAGAGATGGCACAATTTCACAGATTAAATGTAACTCTGTACAAGTCCCATACATGTAATTGCCTTACACTCCGAAAGCATGCATTGTACATTGTACATGTACAATGTACAATGTACAAAGAACTGACTAAAAATGGCTTAACATGTACATGTACATGTACGTCCACACTATAGGGATTCTATAGACAGTACTGTGCAATCCATTGAGTGCCACCTCCCTTGCTTGAGTGCTGAGCTGTGTGAATCTAATTACCATTGCTTAAGAACACCAACAGGAAACTTCATTACTGTTATGATGCAAGTCCCTTTCAGTACATGTACATGCAGTTCAGATTATTGTACCCCTGTCCCCATGCATTCAGGAACTACATGTACCTGTTTAAATCTTTGGTCATTATAGCAGGTTATGACTTCTAACAGTACTCACTACATGTAAGTGTACAGACGTACACATGTACACTCTACACATGTATTTACATGTACATGTACACTCTACTAGGCTTACATGTATTTACATGTACGCTCTACCAGGCTTATTCACATGAACTCTCAGGTCTAGTGATGCTTGGGAGTGTATGCAAGTGTTGGCACATGCTTGTCCAACAGGACTGCACTTTGTCGTATGTCAAAACCAACTGCATGATTACACCACATACCCACACAAATTCACGTACATGTAATGTACTTTAACCCCAACAATACCACAGCCACATGGACAACTACTCATACGAACACAAATATCTACTACACCCCCCCCCACCCCCCCCCGCCCACCCCCCCCCCACACACACACTTGCCTGCTTCTTGACTCCACATCCAATACATGTACCTCCCTGCTCCGTGGCAACTCCATATCCAATACCTCCATCATCTCCTTCATATCCAGCAATTCTGAATCTGGGGTGTGCGGATTCTTGGTGCTGATAGTGGGTTCACGTGGTACCAGCTTCTTGCTGGGTGACGTTGAGAGGGGGAGGTCTTGAGGGTGGGATGGAATGGGGGTACTAAAAGGAAACAGAAAGGCAAATAAAAGTAAACAAAGTAGAATGTACTATTTGCACATATACACATGCGCTTCCCCTTCACAAAGGAAGATTCTGTGTACATTGTACTTACACACTGTATATAATCAATAAACATCCTACAGTGTACATGTAGGTGTAACAGGGGTGTGGTTCCACATACTCACAACCTTGTATCCACAATGTACATGTCAGGAAGTGGGGGGAGGGGTGCCACACTTACATGTATGTAACAGGGAATGGGATACAGACATGTAACAGAGGCAGATGTGTTGCATGTACAATGTACATGTATGTACAATGTACATGTATGTACAATTGTAGGTACACGTATGAAGGGAAAGGGTGTGTACATGTTGTAGGGTAAGGGTGTGTACATGTATGTAGCGAAAGGGTGTGTACATGTATGTAGGGAAAGGGTTTCACATATGAAAGGGTGTGTACATGTATGTAGGGAAAGGGTTTCACATATATGTACATGTACATGCAACAGAGGGGTACATGCCTATGTGTACAATGTACAGTGTGTATGTAGAAAAGGGGTGCCACATATACAACTGTACAAGGGCCATATTATTCACAGGACCATACATCCAACCAACAGTAATCACAAGGGGGGGGAGTTCAGACACCAATAGCAACATTCAATGCCATGAGGAATGCATAACTGTAGCTACAGACACCATAACACAACTACAGCTTCCACATCTTGCCAACAAACAAATGTGGCACCCTTACCAATGCACAATACACAGTCGCACCACCTTCTGCCTACTGCAGTCCTGGTACTTGTACACTCACAAGCACAAACAGGTACAAATGTGCATACACATGTGCCAATACGTACACCTAGATACATACACACATACGCCTAACATACATGTACATACATGTGTACAATACACACACCTAGGTACAGGTACAGTGTGTACGTTACACACACACACACACTTACATTGTACACGCATGCAGTGTATACTTATGTGGTATGTACATGTACATATACATATACATAGGTGCATACTGATATATGTATGTGCTTGTGTAGGCATGTGTACATGCACATGTACACAATGTACACAATGTACACACACACACACACACACACACACACACACACACACACACACACACACACACACACACACACACACACACACACACACACACACACACACACACACACACACACACACACACACACACACACACACACACACACACACACACACACACACACACACACACACACACACACACACACACACACACACACACACACACACACACACACACACACACACACACACACACACACACACACACACACACACACACACACACACACACACACACACACACACACACACACACACACACACACACACACACACACACACACACACACACACACACACACACACACACACACACACACACACACACACACACACACACACACACACACACACACACACACACACACACACACACACACACACACACACACACACACACACACACACACACACACACACACACACACACACACACACACACACACACACACACACACACACACACACACACACACACACACACACACACACACACACACACACACACACACACACACACACACACACACACACACACACACACACACACACACACACACACACACACACACACACACACACACACACACACACACACACACACACACACACACACACACACACACACACACACACACACACACACACACACACACACACACACACACACACACACACACACACACACACACACACACACACACACACACACACACACACACACACACACACACACACACACACACACACACACACACACACACACACACACACACACACACACACACACACACACACACACACACACACACACACACACACACACACACACACACACACACACACACACACACACACACACACACACACACACACACACACACACACACACACACACACACACACACACACACACACACACACACACACACACACACACACACACACACACACACACACACACACACACACACACACACACACACACACACACACACACACACACACACACACACACACACACACACACACACACACACACACACACACACACACACACACACACACACACACACACACACACACACACACACACACACACACACACACACACACACACACACACACACACACACACACACACACACACACACACACACACACACACACACACACACACACACACACACACACACACACACACACACACACACACACACACACACACACACACACACACACACACACACACACACACACACACACACACACACACACACACACACACACACACACACACACACACACACACACACACACACACACACACACACACACACACACACACACACACACACACACACACACACACACACACACACACACACACACACACACACACACACACACACACACACACACACACACACACACACACACACACACACACACACACACACACACACACACACACACACACACACACACACACACACACACACACACACACACACACACACACACACACACACACACACACACACAATGAATGGGTAAATCACAGTACACTGCCAGATTACCCATGCTCATGTACATGTTCATATTCATTCAAAAGCCACCCCAATGTTTGTGGTAAGCAATACCTACGTGCAAATAAGAGCTTATGAGGTACAATAATTACATGTACATGTACTTTGTACTAATATAGGTAATTTCCCTACCAGCACTTTTACTAGTGTACAAATACTGAAATAGAAAGTTTGGATCTTTCTGTAAGAGTTTAAAACACCCTTGTTAGCACCATACACAAGTAACGTTGCTCTTTAGAATAAATAGCGAACGCTCCTGACGTTATTGTCTACCTATTCATTACATACTAGAACGACGACATAACGAATTGTTATACAGGCAGAGAAAAACGTACAGTACGCCTAATGTATCGGTTCTATATATACATGCATACACGTTGTGTACATGTACACACGGTACAAAGAGCTAGGTCTAGATGCTTGCCCGAGGAACAAGAAAAAGGTTACGCCCGCACGCACATAGGCCTAGGTCGAACTACACGCACAGCCGAGAGTTAACAAATTATGCCCATGTAACACACAACGCACACGGTGGATACATGTGAATACGTACACGCATGTACACATATCACAGGCGTTGGGAGTACTCGAGTACACGCACCCTACGACACTCAAAACACACATGCGATCCGCACCACACAAAGACACAAACACAATAGACAGGTGACGTCCACACTTTAGGTTTACAGGTCAACTTACACCACAGATTCCAGCGCACCGCGCGCCGAGCTGGATGTAACAGCTGAATCTTGTCGTTTGAGCACGGCCTCTGTGGCGCACACCGTGCTACCGGCACTAGACTTGCGCGAGATGAAGCTGGGTTTGTTTGAAGGGTCCGAATGTATATTTGAAAGCAACTGCCTCACTGAATTTTCGGAGGCCATTCGTATAAACTTTATAGCAGCCCTTTAAAAAAATTCGTCGTTCTAAAACTAAACAAGGTTGTGCTCAGAAGAACGGAAGTGCATGCATTCTCTTGGCTCCGCCTCTTTTTATCCAAAACAATTTACAACCCACGTGACACGTTGCCGTATTTTCGTACATGTACTGAAGTGTAGGTTGTAAATATGGCATTCAATGAGCAAATCCACGCATCCACCAGACCGACAATTTTCGAACTTCTTGCTCAAGAATCAATGGAGGCTGCCTTGAGACCGGCCATTCAGCATCTATGTAAGGTAAGCTTGCGACGTTGCGTTTACAGGATAGCTGGTAGGGGCTGCATTCACGTCGGAAGTGGTGAGTTGACCAGACCATTCACGAAGTTCACAGTAGTTTCCATATTATGATTGTTGGCACCCAGACCCAAACGTATATTATCATGCACACAACACTTACTATAAATCACACTACAGTTAATTAAACTTTAAGATGGATTGATGGCTCTGACATTCGCTCTTATTAAGCAAATGCTCAAGTTTGAGAAAAGATATCTGTGCCTTTTGGCAGAGAATTGTGAATCCCAAGCCTAGCTATGCTGCTATGACCTGCGCCAGAAAGCGTGACGCTTCGTTACCCCAAGTCAACTGCTAGAGGGTTGCAAGTGTTGCATGTCTTTATTTATTGAACCTTTAATTATTATTTCTTGTATAATTACTTTTTTAGAAATATTATCATGACTCATTGTGTGTTGTACGTAAATATTATAATTCTGTGAAACTAGTTTCTCATGAAGAGAATAAGAGTCATCCTTGATACTATGAAATATTTATAAGCTACACGTGTACCTAGCAAACAATGTATTTTTCAGCTGCTAGTGGCTATGTAACCTCCCGGTAAATTTGTTCAAGTGAGAAAATGTTCTATTTGAGTGTAATGTGGTAGGCCATATGTATCATGACAGTACGAGTGTGGTACCATATGTATGAGGGTAGTAGGCCCTAGCCTCATCCCCTAGGCCCTGTTTTATTAAAGTTACGGGGTGATAATAAAACAGGGCCTGGGGACGAGGCTAAGTAGGCCCATATGTATGAGTGTGGTAGGGCCATATGTATGATTGTGGTACCATATGTATGAGTGTGGTACCTTATGTATGAGTGTATTAGGGCCATATGTATGAGTGTAGTAGGGCCATATGTATGAGTGTGGTAGGGCCATATGTAGGAGTGTGGTAGGGCCATATGTATGAGTGTGGTAGGGCCATATGTATGAGTGTAGTAGGGCCATATGTATGAGTGTGGTACCTTATGTATGAGTGTGGTAGGGCCATATGTATGAGTGTGGTAGGGCCATATGTATGAGTGTGGTAGGGCCATATGTATGAGTGTGGTAGGGCCATATGTATGAGTGTCGTAGGGCCATATGTATGAGTGTGGTAGGGCCATATGTATGAGTGTAGTAGGGCCATATGTATGAGTGTGGTAGGGCCATATGTATGAGTGTGGTAGGGCCATATGTATGAGTGTAGTAGGGCCATATGTATGAGTGTGGTAGGGCCATATGTATGAGTGTGGTACCATATGTATGAGTGTAGTAGGGCCATATGTATGAGTGTAGTAGGGCCATATGTATGAGTGTGGTAGGGCCATATGTAGGAGTGTGGTAGGGCCATATGTATGAGTGTAGTAGGGCCATATGTATGAGTGTGGTAGGGCCATATGTATGAGTGTGGTACCATATGTATGAGTGTAGTAGGGCCATATGTATGAGTGTAGTAGGGCCATATGTATGAGTGTGGTAGGGCCATATGTAGGAGTGTCGTAGGGCCATATGTATGAGTGTGGTAGGGCCATATGTATTAGTGTAGTAGGGCCATATGTATGAGTGTGGTAGGGCCATATGTATGAGTGTGGTAGGGCCATATGTATGAGTGTGGTACCTTATGTATGAGTGTGGTAGGGCCATATGTATGAGTGTGGTAGGGCCATATGTATGAGTGTGGTAGGGCCATATGTAGGAGTGTGGTAGGGCCATATGTAGGAGTGTGGTAGGGCCATATGTATGAGTGTGGTAGGGCCATATGTATGAGTGTGGTAGGGCCATATGTATGAGTGTAGTAGGGCCATATGTATGAGTGTGGTAGGGCCATATATATGAGTGACTAAATAAGCAGGGAACCCAAACTTTGCTACAAAATGTTACATGGCTACCTGAGTATCATTTCAGTAAATATTTTTCTAAGGCCCTGTCAGTGTACCACAAGGGAGACATCCTGTGTGTGCATATGTGCTTTGTGTGTTATTGTATGTGGGTGGGTGTAAATGTGCACTTGTACATGTACACATATATTTGAACAGTGTGTGCATCTACAAATACATGTGTCCCCCCCCCCCCACACACACACACACTTCCCCTCCTGCTTTGTACATGTATACAATGTATGTACTATTTACATGTATGTACTATTTTGCTTAGGTTGTGGTTCACACTTCTCCAGACCGATTGGGTGTGGTGTGGAGGCTGGCAGATGAGCTATGTTTGACCATTGAGGTTCTTGTGCAGTACTGCTTTCTTCATTATCATAGTGAGTTGACAGCTTGTCAAACCTGCAGAAACGTAGGTCCTCCGTGATATAATTTGTACTTCCTGATGCCAGGTTTCGTGGTAAATGAAATAAAGAAAGTTTGGGTACTGGAGTACAAGTAGTTTTAAAAACAAGAAAAATTTGTTAAGGCATGCATGCATTGATGCACACACAAAAGCAAACCACAGTACAATTGATCAGATAAATGTATATGAAGCACACATGTGCTCAATCATGGCCCAGTGCTCACATTTATCTGATCAATTGTACTGTGGTTTGCTTTTGTGTGTGCATCAATGCATGCATGCCTTAACAAATTTTTCTTGTTTTTAAAACTACTTGTACTCCAGTACCCAAACTTTCTTTATTTCATTTACCACGAAACCTGACATCAGGAAGTACAAATTATATCACGGAGGTCCTCCAACACTTGTTTGTTAGTTAGAATCTAACCTTTTGTTAATACACAAATGCCTCCTTCACATTAGATCTTGGAAGGAATGTGATGATTGGACCTGCATGTATATGTGTGTATTGCTACATGTATGTACTAAATTTTAAAAACTTAAAAATTTAAAATAAAAAGTACATATCCTGGAATACATGTACAGGTAGGTTCTCAATCCAACTACTTGCATTCTAAGAAACATTTATATGTATCTGGTCAGAGGGAATCGCCATCAAAAGGATGCCTGGAACTGCAAACGATCATGGTAGACATGTACGTACATAGAAAAGTAACCATATTGGAATGCGGTGTACGCACACAAACTGGGTATTGAACAAAACTTTGGCATTCTCAGAACAGGTTGCGCATACATATATGTGTGATTCGGTGTTAGACATACATGTAGATAATTTTATGATCATTCCTGTTTATGATTATCACGTGGTGGTGTGTGGTCGCTACCTGATTATGCCTTTAGATGCATCATGCTCCGAACATTTCTACTCATTGAAGAGGGTTACAGCATCTCGGGTCGATGATATCACAGAGGGTGGAAGGATCGTATCTGTGATATTTCTGGTAAGTGCATTTGGTTTTGTAACCCTATATCCAGCAAACTTTGCTACAAAATGTTACGTGGCTACCTGAGTATCATTTCAGTAAATATTTTTCTAAGGCCCTGTCAGTGTATCACAATAATGTAGGGAGACATCACTGGTACAATTCAGTTTTGTTAACTGCAAAGTCTGGGATTAGTTTTGCCTCAGGGGCACCTACATGTACATGTGTACCTCGTGCCAAACAGTTGCCTTGATGCATTTGTACTGTACTGTACATAAATGTAATTAGATGATTTGTTATATGGATTTTAATAAGTATAATTACATATGTATATTTAATGGTAGTACCAGGGTGTATAAAAAAGATATACAAATGTGTTTGTGCTCTATTACAAAGTTACAATTTTGTTAAATAACTACTGTTCTTGATTTTAGTTGGTTATTCATTCATGTTTGATTTATCAACTTAACGCATATACAATGAATTTTATGACTGTTTAAAACAGTGGTACTAGTTTGCAAACACTTCACATTATTTTTGTACCAGGCATGGTGATTCTTTGTGGCAATGCCTGCAGACTGTATGGTTTTGTACAGTTTACAGGATATATCTTTTACGTGTGCATTTAATTGTAGAAACTGTTTTGTGTTATTATTTTAGTGTAGTCCTGAGTTTGTCAAAGAAAAATTACCAGGGCATTCCAACCAATATTTATTTGTGTCTTAATTTCTACAGCTGCCCAAAACGGCATATAGTATATGTACATGTGTTGTAATCTGTAGGATACATCTAGCACCAGATCCCAAATGACAGCCACATAATATTAATACGTATGAGAATAATGAAATGTGCATGTATGCAAATTTTCTGATCGCTGTAAAATATATTCAATGTGGTCCACAATAGATTTTCAACATGCCCAGTTGAAAATGGTATATGTACCTGAACCTGCATACCACTGGTACCACAATTACATGTACATGCATGTAGGTTGCAATGCTGTACATTAGCATAAGAAGTCTGCACTGATGTGGATGTACAGATGTTATTGTGTGCTGTAAGGAAATCTTTTCTAGGATTTACCATGCGTGCATATGTGTGTACCATCACACAGGCAGTTGTACCATATGCTCTTATATCCATCACACAGGCAGTTGTACCATATGCCCTTATATCCATCACACAGGCAGTTGTACCATATGCCCTTATATCCATCACACAGGCAGTTGTACCATATGCCCTTATATCCATCACACAGGCAGTTGTACCATATGCCCTTATATCCATCACACAGGCAGTTGTACCATATGCCCTTATATCCATCACACAGGCAGTTGTACCATATGTCCTTATATCCATCACACAGGCAGTTGTACCATATGCCCTTATATCCATCACACAGGCAGTTGTACCATATGCCCTTATATCCATCACACAGGCAGTTGTACCATATGCCCTTATATCCATCACACAGGCAGTTGTACCATATGTCCTTATATCCATCACACAGGCAGTTGTACCATATGCCCTTATATCCATCACACAGGCAGTTGTACCATATGTCCTTATATCCATCACACAGGCAGTTGTACCATATGTCCTTATATCCATCACACAGGCAGTTGTACCATATGCCCTTATATCCATCACACAGGCAGTTGTACCATATGCCCTTATATCCATCACACAGGCAGTTGTACCATATGTCCTAGCAAAACTGGAACAACTGCACTTGGATGCTACATTGGATACCAGTGCCGCTACAAACAGTGGGCGTGGCACCAGGGCTGTGCTTGCGAAGCTCTACCCTTACATTCACTTCATGTGGGAGGTACAGTGTACACAGATTGTAGTTGTGCCCCTATTTCAAGACTAAATGTACATGGATTTTTTTTTTTCTTCCACACTTAACTCTGAGCTCACATGCCCAACTTACTTGTATCCCCTTTGGTATGTAAATGGCATCAATCCACAAAATTTATATTGAGCAAGTGGCTTCACACGGACTGAAAGAAAGTAACCAAAAAGCAAAGCAGTGTATGAATGAACAAAATATCTTTGCTGTATTACTGTGTATATACTGAAAGCTATGTAAACAAATAAATTCATTTCCCCAGACTCATTATTTCATATTGTTCATGATTACTAGACCCAAACATTTGATGTATGTGTTAGTCCGTACTTATTGCTAATCTTTTACAGGCTGGATTTGCAAAACATTAAGTTAAGGAAATAAGTTGTATGGATGAGCATATGGCAATATGCTAGTACATGTAGTTGATGTGACAACAAGAACTGCGCTAACATGGTGTACAAAGGACAGTGAAACAAATCATTAGGTTGTTCATTTTTGAAGTGCCATGATATTGGAAGTCACCACTGTAACCTCATGTTCCTCATATATGTAGGCACTGGTGCTTGTCAATCAAAGGCACAAGCACCTGCATGTGTGCCTTTGACTGGCACCTTCATTTGATACTGCTGGCCCTTGATTGCTCCACAAATACATGTACATGACTCGGAACAACTAGCACCCCATTCATGGATTACTGCATGCCTATGGTGTATGGATGTGCAAATCCTTCTTATTGGATAAGGTTAAAGAAGAGATGCTTGTCAATCAACTTTCTCCTGCATTACTAATCGGAATTGCCTTTTAGCAGGTTGGGGGGGGGGGGGGGGGGGGGGGGGCATGTGTGTATAATTAAATGAAGTGGGGGTTCTGTGATGCTGCAGTAGTTTAATTGCAGTCATTAGCAAACGTTTTCCTTTTCCATTGTGTTCCATTGGTCTCACTTCAGGCACTAAAGCTCACGTTTCGTATGAGGTATCTACTTGGGCATACAGACAGCTATTCTCCTCAGCATTGGATAGCTGGTATGTGCTAAATTGTTTTAAACATTTACTATGCAAACATGTATTCCCATTTAATATTACTCATCAGCAAATGCATTCTTGTATTGGGTCATTGTGTGAGCTGTGACTTATCTACATGTAAGAGGTTAAAGATTAGCATACAGCACAAATTTAATGATTGTAGTTTCTTGTGTACTATTTTCAATTCTACTGCAGAAAGTCAATAAAAATAGGAGAAAATGAAAATGACTGGAACAATTTTTTTTCACCCATTTCAACCCCTCTCTTCTCGTTTTCTGTTGCTTTTGCTCAACATACAGCTAAGTGGTGTTTGCAATATCACTGATTGTTTTGGGGGAGGTTTGGAAGGAGGAATCAGGGGCAGATCCAATTTTTTTTTTGGGGGGGGGGGGGGGGGGGGAGGAGGGCAAAGTGATAGTATGGGAAGGCAGTGCTCTCCCCGGGTCTGAGGGGGAGCCCCAGTGGGTCTGAGGGGGAGCCCCAGCGGGTCTGAGGGGGAGCCCCAGTGGGTCTGAGGGGGAGCCCCAGCGGGTCTGAAGGGGAGCCCCAGCGTGTCTGAGGGGGAGCCCCAGCGGGTCTGAGGGGGAGCCCCAGCGGGTCTGAGGGGGAGCCCCAGCAGCTTTGCAACTTTCACACTTTTTTAAGCCACAAAAACTGCGTAGAAACATGCTAACAACAGATAGATAAAGGAAGTATCCCCAGCTGCCTGGAGTATTGTACTATTTTTATTTATATACTTAATCACGAACCCCCTTGTTTTGCCCCCTCCGCCATTGGAATGCAGAATGCTTGCACCACAGATCTGGAAATGGGAGTAAGGAGTCTTCCCCCCTCACTGCTGCAATACTTCCTGCAGTCTCTCCTGCCAGCTATGGTCCGTGGGCTAAGATGCTATACATGTATACATGTATATGCGCTTCATAGTGCTGATATTGGAATCTTAGAAATTAGTGCAGACCATGACGGCTGCTGGAGATGACACAGGTCTGCTGATGCATGCAGCACAATAGTAGGGCTTTCAGTAGTACATGAACTGTGTCCTTGTGGCATTGAAGGACCTTTGAAGGGGAAGCCTCACTTCTGGCTAACAGGTTCAGAAGTAGAATTATCTTTGCCGGGTTTTTTTTAATATAGGGCCGCCTGCACCCATATAAGTTCATGTGAGAGTTTGGCCAACCTTACCATGCACATTTGTGATAGCTTTTAGTGCTATTAAAGGTGACACATGAAACAATGTAAATTCAAATTCTTCGATGATACATGTATGCAAGAAGGACAGGCATTGCTACCTTTTAGTTATGTTATCAAGCATGGCTTGTTGAATTGTTTTTTTTTTTTGAAACCATGTTTAGAGACTACAACATTTATTCACTTAAAATGGATGGTGCTCATCAAATATCTTCCTTCTAGTAGGTTTCACACCCATTACTTGATCCATATGCGTGCAAATTGACTTCAATGTAAATGCATTTGCATACATGTAGAGTGCTTAGAACAACCATAGCATTTGAAGCAAAGTTTTGGATTGTACATCTGTTTAGACCGTGAGTCAAACAGACAACCAGTTAGTGAATGACATAGACTCACAGGACCCGCATGTGACATATCAGAATTCCATACCAGGGATGTTGAACGTTGCACAGATGTCAGTTTAGTTTGTTGCAGTACATGTAAGTAGGACTGATGCAGCACAGTTATTGTTGTTCAGTTCAACTTTTTCTTGGATTTTGAGAGGTTCTACATTGCAGGAGTGGTTATCGATGAATATATGACTATGTAATAACTGGTAATAACTGTTATGCCATTGCTGGTATGGGATGTACGTGTAAGGACTTCTATCTGCCAAACGTAACAAAGGTGTATCCAGTATTATAATCGGAGTGTATTTGGCAAATATTTAAGAAGGAACCAGTTAATTGATATCTGATGATAAGGGATCTTGTCTGACTTAGTTTTGCTGTTGGGTATAATGTACACTGTATATTGGTATGAATAATATTTTATGGCAATACATGTAGTTGACATCGTGACCCCACTTGAACTGCCTATTGATATATGAACACAGCGGGTGATGAGTGCACAAAGGTGAAGTAGTCAGTTCTGACCTGGTGATTTAGTGGTGGTCATGAGGCATGGTCACAATGCACCAAGGTCATACAGCCTACCAAGGGCTCATCTTACTGGTCCCTAGCAGACTACCAACTATACATGATTAAACTAAATTCCAATACATTTCCATGAAGATAAAAGTCATTGGCCAGAGCAACAATTTCTTCATCCGTTACACCTTTTCTACCAGTATGTTGTGGGTGGTGGCAAGCTGGAGTTGTTGAGTTAGAAGTGTGGCGTTCCATACAGGGTGGATAGCTCAAGTTGTGTTCATTGCAATGGTGGTATTATAATCAGAAGAATCAATCTAATGCAGCAGAAGGCAAAGGATTGACTACTTTAGCAGGAGACATAGGACGTGCTGAACATGATCATGTTGTGGTTACCAACTTAATAACTGGTCAAGCTCATGATCCTAAACCTTCTTACATACCAACAAGAAGATAAGATCATCCATTTCACAAGTTAATCGGCC
This sequence comes from Spongilla lacustris, assembly GCA_949361645.1. Classification (NCBI taxonomy): domain Eukaryota; kingdom Metazoa; phylum Porifera; class Demospongiae; order Spongillida; family Spongillidae; genus Spongilla; species Spongilla lacustris. Next base: position 2,863,980 of record OX442434.1, on the reverse strand, counting down.
CTTACTAAAAAGTTAAAACCACACCCACAATGATATTTTTATTTTATAAAGGGATTATTTATAGTGAGCACATGCTTGATGTGGAACAAGTTTTGGGGCAGCCTTATACTGCGTGCCAGTCTGCAATTCTTAGTCAGATGCAGTCCACATATCTGGAATGATAATAAGCTGCTATGACCACAGGATTCTGATATAAAACGAGCTCAGACTAGGAAAATTCAGTAACAGGCTTGGAAAAGGAGTTGGACCATGACACTACTGCATATGTCCAGGGCAAAGATGTATGTCCCTATACATTTTGTTCTTTACTTGTAATATGGTGTTACTACATTCCATTAATAGGCGTGGTTTGTGTTTTGTGATGTAGTTAGCAGCTGCAAGTGTCATTCATGTCAAGCAACCACAAACATGATACTGCTAGGCAGCGAAATACATGTAGCAACAGCTGGAGCTAAACCATTGTGTAGTCCCCAGCCCTAAACTGTGTATGCTGTTGAATGTATTTTTTAATTGAAAGTTGTTAGTTGGTGGTATTTTGAAGATGTAAAAAGCAAGGAAAAATGAATGATAAATGAAAACACATACATTGTAATCCTAAATACATGTATCGGATGTTTTTCCTTTCAAAAGTTCAGCAACCAGTGGAACATTATGCATTTAATGCATGGAACCTCCATTGCATCTTCTAGAATGTGTTTTTTAATTTACGTAATGTTCACCATTTTAGACAGTTGTTGTGTTCTGATTTTGTTTACATGCTGCACATTTATGTTACCGCCACATTTCATGTAGGTGTCATCTTAGTGAGACTTTCGGATGTTTCTGTAAGTGAGATTGTTGCCATTTTAGTAATTTCAAATTACGATGTAGTGAAGTGGTGTGTCTGCCCCCCAGCACATGAATGTGACATCGTTCTGGAAGAAGTTAGCTGATGTTGCCTTTCCAGCAGGACTTTTCACTCTTAAATTTTTGGAGTGGTGGTACTCTGAAGAAAACAGTGGCAGTGTTCGAACATTAACAACTCTTCCAGTTCCTCCACCACCACCTCATGTGCAGGTTATACATACAAATTGTGTGGGACCTTGTACAGGTCTGTGTCACCACCACTGTGACAATATTTAAGTATGATGTGAATATTGGCAGTCATTTCTCAAACTACCAATAGTAAAATTACTGTCTCATTGCCAGATAGCAGGATTGTGTAATGTACATGTACAAAGTACGTGTACATTAGTTTATTACAAAGCAGAATTCATACATGTATAAGCTTAATTTAAAGAGTAGGTCTATTGTATGTAAAAATTGTAGTTTTAAGTAATGAAAGACATCCTTAAATTAGAGATTTACCTAGGTCTCATGATTTTTATATCCTATGTTGTGCTGTACAGGGTAAGTATTGTGTATTTTCTTTGATAGCCTAGTCCAAATGGTCTCACAGTTCCGGAGGACCCTCACCTTTGTTCCATATGTCTGAAGAGGAAAAGAGACCCCACAACTCTCTCAACGTCAGGGTTTGTTTGGGCGTTTGTGTGTCCTTTCTTTGCAACGTAAAACAATATTTGCAAATAGGCGGGAGGGAAATAGAAGGATGCAATAATAATCAATATGTGTGTACAAGTCTTGCAATCAGGGCTTCCTATGATAAATAACCACCTAGATCACTTCTCACTTGTGTGCATCGCTGTGAGTCCTATCAATTTAAGCTTTAATGAAATTAGTATTGACAACACACTATTTATACACAAAGTTGATGGATGACAGATCAATCCATTGTCCATTGTGAACAAAATGAAGGTTTTAATTGTCCATAATTGTGATATTAGGTTCTAAAAAGCAGTAGATAGTTAAGAGAAATGAAGATATGGTCATAACTGTAAGATGTCAGTTATTTCAATGTTTTACATCATACACACAGCGTTTTGTTGTTTCAAGTTGTATGTTGGTTACAGTTAGTATGTACAGTACATATAGATACAGGATGAATGCTAATATTAATGTATTATGTGAATTATTAACACCATTTTGTGCATGTATAAGAGGTTTTAATAATAATTGATCAAAGAACTGAGAAAAGGTAGAGATTAGCAACACTTGTATGTCTAATTAAGATTCCAGTTCCTTATAACTGTGATTGACAAGCCGGTCTCCAGAAGAGCTACAATATACTTCCCTTTCTCAATCCTTTGTTCAATTATACATCAGTGTATACATAATTTTTGTTTTCTTTTATTCCAGGTATGTGTTCTGCTACTCCTGTATTCTTAAATATGTCAGAACTCACGGAGAGTGCCCAATCACATGTGTACCGAGTTCAGAGAAAAATATGATCAGACTATTCCTTCAGTCCAACTGAAGTCTTATTTTTGTTCGGTTTTTTATCAATTTCCCCTGACTGCATGTTGCTGGGCCATTTTAAGGTTCTGTTTAATCTACTTGTGGTACGGTATAGGATAGGATTAGGGAGGTAGTGGTGTAAAGTGAGGATCGAGGAGTGTGTATGTATACATTATGCGAAGAAGGATGCATGCATTTAATATGACATACATGTATACAGTTGGAGAACTGTCACGGAGGAAACTGTCCGCGAAGTAAAGTGTCTGCCCGGACCATTTACTCCGGAGTAAGTTGTCCTAGGACACTTTACTCCGGAGCAACCTGTCCTCCTAAGACAAGTTACTCCGGAGTAAGCTGTCCCCATTTGGAGTAAACTGTCCCTACCCCAATTCCCTTCCCGGACAATTTACTCCGGAGCAATATGTCCCAGGACAAATTACTCCGTAGTGATATGTCCTAGGACAAATTACTCCATGCATAGTAATGTGTCCCAGGACAGTTTGCTCTTTGCCGCGGATTTTTGATGTGCCCAATGATTTCAATATGAATTGCCATACTGAAATACAATGTTCTTGAGCTAGGTCAGTATTATGAAAGTTTCACATTCAGTTTCATCACTTACATGAAGTACAATACCACACATAATCCAACTCATCTGCGGCTCTTTCTGGGATATCCGTCACACAGTCCAAGTGGTACCACTCCCTGTATCCTGAACACTCAATAATTTTCCTTTCAATTGGTATTCAGAAAATTTCTATACTCATGCAGCTGTTAATTCAGTTAATACTAACTCTTCTTTCATTTATCTCCACTGGAAACATGCATGGAGAGAACTTGTTCTTCAAGGCCTCTTGATAAATGCTGACTCATTTCACTCTGCTGAAACATGCACACAATGACCATGCATGTTGTATACCATTAGCCAGGTGTGCTATAGCTGTTGCAAAATAAGCCAAATCATTTTCTCCTTCTTGCTGTTGTACTTTCATCATTTGATGCTAATCTCTTTCCCTGGACATGCCAAAACAGCTGCCACCTTTCATGCAAGCACCAGTTAGGCCAGTAAAAATGTTCTGACACCTTGTGTATAATGTTTGTGTCCTACCAAGGTTACCGACAGTATATATGATCACTGTGGCAGGGCTCCATGATCTGCTTACATGTACTCTGGTGCTTGCTGAATATCACTTCCACTCACATGCCTTTCTTTGTCTTATACTGCATTTTTTTTTAATCTTCCACTCTGATACTGTAGTATTTAAATAAATAAAGCTCAACGTTTGGATCATGCAAACACAATTACTCCGTAGTAGTCTACTTCACGAAACGTGCATTTAAATATTGCTTGTATAACTCGTGCTAACACGTATAAGCAAAGTACATCAGTGTATTAACGCCATGTTGACTATCTTGAGGGAAGGATTCTCTTTTCATTAACGGTGCAGGGTACCTGTGAACATCAGCAAACTCTTGTTCCACGTTGTAATCTGTCCGCTCATCCATTTAAACTTAGCAGCTATAAATGTAGTACATACAATATCTGAAAAGCCAGCTACGATCCTTATCGCCTTTATCGGTGTAGTGATTCAAAACATACATGTACATGTATACCACATGACATCAAAATTAAAATTTACACAATGAAGCCTCGAAGGACCACTTACTCCGTTGGGGGATAATTTACTCCGGAGTAAAATGTCCGGTAGGACAATTTACTCCGACGGACACTTTCCTCCGTGACAGAACCAATCAATAGTTGAAAATACAGTATTACGGAACTAGGAGGGCCTTATGGGGCTATTGGGGGGGGGGGGGGGGGGGGGGGGGCGGTTGGTTGGAGGGGCGGCCGGGGGCGGGGTCCCCCCTCGCCAGCAAGGGGATATGGGGGAGCGCTCGGGCCCGCTGTAAGCTCCCCCATCGGGGCCTGGGGCGGAGCCCCAGAAGCTTTCACATTTTTCGCTTCAAACCCCGCTAAAAAAGTGTATTCGCAGCGCAGTGAATTTTTTAAAAAGAATTTTTAAAAATACACGCGAAAGACAACAAAGTTTACCGGTATTGCGAATGGCGCCTCGTAACGGCCGTCAACAGGCGCGTGAGCTGAGAATATTGGACCGTACTTCTCTATATTAATTAATTGTCGTTGGGATGTATGTCTCAGTTTATAAATCGCTTTAGAGGCATGGTGATGTAGCAGCAGCCGCTGTGAAAATGTTTCGCCATGACAATGCATGGATAGATCTAGACCATGTACATTTAAAGACTGGTACTTTGTTATTGTTAATTATGATCGTGATTCAGTTAAGTTAGTATATGCCTATGCACATGCAGCGCAGGCAAGCTAGCTTTCGAAGGAACGAATAGATTAATAAAACGTTCACGGTTGTTAAAGAAAATTTCCGGTATTAGATAAAATTTACGTGTATTATCAAGAAATTGCCGCCCCCACACACTAAAGGTGTGCTTTCTAGATGCGCGTGCGTTACATACACGCGCGCATGCGCATCGTGAAAGGAAAAGTTTAGTCAGGAATAAATGCTGCCCAGAGTGGTGGAAGTGGAGGAGTTAACCTGGACTGAAAGGCGGGAAGCAAGTTTCTTGAAAGTGCATGTCAGAGGCAAGTTGGCCCCAGGCCCCGAATGATTCAACAACAAGGGTTATGCAGCTCCAGCCTAGTTCTGCACAAATCCATGAATTTGCTTGTATCTTTCGCTGTTCTGTGGCAAAAGCTGCAGAGCCTGCTGTGTGTCCCGCTTCGGAAACTATGTCAGGTTGACTAAGCAGCCATTGAATCAGAAGCATTGTTTTTTTTTAAAGCGAAGATCGATTTAGATTGCATAGCAAAACGACATGTTATGTTTAGCCCCTTCCCCTCTTTTCATATCAGCCAGCTCACCTTGGAAGGTAGGGTCAACTATCGATAAGGTTTTGAGCTTATCGGTAATTATCAGTAAGTAAACACCTATTATCGAATATGTACTGAAATTACTCTACGCCTATCGATAAAAAACTTACCGATAAGCTTTCTTACTGAACGGTAATGATTACCGCTAAGGTAATAGGCGTGTCCAAAGGGTATCTGTTGGCATCTTAGTATCATTTGGCATCCGTGGATTCAGTAGGTTGTAGCCTTCCTTATTAGTTCCTTGCATGCATTCCTTCATAGCCTGCAAGGTTATTGTTGGGTTCCCAAGTGTTGTGTGCTGACTATTAACAGTCCTTGGTCCAACTTGCTTACCCATTTAATTTCGTACTTTGGTTGGCCTTCAATGGCCAATAATCTCCTTCGGAATAACCTGATATTTTGCAAGGAAACTGCAATGGCAACTTGCATGATCATATGGACCCTAGGTTTTTGTGATGACGAAGCGTTTTAGCCTATGTGTTTCTTATCTAGTAGCTTTATTTTTATACATGTAAGTTAAAAACGTCAAGTCTCCCCACTCTCTGTTGTTTGTAATTGTACACCAGTACCAGCGGACCGTATATTGATTTATATCGGTTACGTGTGTCAGCAAACGCACAGTTCGTTGCTCTGACGTCACAGTGCTAGAAACAACTTCTATTCAAACATGTACATGTACTCGTGTTGTACACGTGTAATGCGAAAATTCCCTCTAGTAATTTTCATAACACTAATTCGGTTAATTTTGCCCACATTGTGTCGTGAATAATTATTTGGAAGGACAGTACAAGAAGTATTTTTAAAAATCAATAAGAAAGTCGAGTGTTACCGATAATATTCGGTTAGAAGTTATCTCTTACTGAACGGTAATGACAAGAAAAGTGTCTTACCGGTTGCTTAACGGTATCGGATAACCGGTAAGCGGTAAGGACAAACCTTATCGATAGTTGACCCTATTGGAAGGTCGCATGAAATTGAATTGCTCATCTTGTTTATTTTTCGGTTGTGAGTTTTTTGGTACATGTACATGTGTCAACAAACTATTAATTCTTTTGTGTTGCCAAATCAATGTTTTCAAAAGCTTCTGCGCGAAGCGCTGGAGGGGGCACTTCCCCCTCCCGCACCCTCCCCCTTTTGGTGACCCACGCCCACTTTGGGTCCACAATTTTTTTTTCGAACCCCCCCTTTTCCTGACCTGGCTACGGGCTTGATTGATGTCTAAATTCGGCAGTATACGGGGCCGGTGCTATATCAGTATATTTCTTCATCACACACACAATCCAAAGGAAACGAGTATAACGCCCGTGTGTATCGAATCACTCATACTATTACATAGGTGACGTACAGCATATGCCTGCGTATCGAATCACTCATACATTTAAGACTGATGTACACACGTGTATGCATGACGTACATAACATGCATACAACATGTAGCGCACTAATGTCAACCTCCAGTGCTATCTACTTGTCTCTGCCCAGTGCGCTCTTCGCCTTTTGTTCAGCACTGGACAGCGCATCTTTTGCTTTCTGCTCAGCAGAGGATAAAGTATCCCTCGTTTTTTGCTCTGCACTGTGAAGTGTGTCCTTCACCTTCTGTTCCGCGGAAGACAGCGAGTCCTTCGCTCTTTGCTCGTAGGAGGATCCTTTTTCTTTGACGTTAGAAACCGAGTCCTTTGCCTTCTGCGCGTAAGAGGACCCTTTATCTTTGACGTTAGAGAGCGAGTCCTTCGCCTTCTGCTCGTATGCAGCACCTTTCTCTTTGACGCTGCTTTGTGTGCCAGAAAGTTTGTCTTTCATTCGTTGCTCTTCATCCATCATCCTATCTTCGGCCGTCTTCCTGTCGTTGGGATGCCTTACACCCTGCAACTCCTGCTGCCGTCTTTTCTTAGATCGTTGCTGGACCACATATATTCCACCAACAACACCGGCAGATAAAGCACACCTGCATGGAATACATTGGTTATCAGGCAGGTGTGTACAGTGCATTGTATAGCCCGATATAGGTACATAATCATATAAATGCTCTGCCACATGTTCAGTTAATACACATCAATCATTTCAGCACATACACGCTAGCGCTTCCTCGCACCGTGAGCTAGTGATGCGATTGCATGCAAAAGCAACATCAGCTACGGAAAACCACGTGCCGGAATACCATTACTACTGACGCACTTACGCACCCTGCTCTTAACGTATATGAAGAGTGCACGAACCTATTTAGATTAGCGGTGACCGCTGGCGGTGGTCAACATAGAACCCCAACCCTCCATTAAAAAACGTAAGAAACATTTATCAGCGGTAACATGTACTAAGTGGGTTGCAATTCAAGAATTTATGCCGTATACTGTTCATTCTTCACATAATCGTACAATTCGCCGCCACCAATATTCTCGCAACACTTTCTTAACTTGCATGAGATTACATAAGAACTATTCTCGCAAAACAGTGACTGAAAATACCCAAACATAGTATAATAACGTCTTACCATCCGAGTATGGAAGACCGGGAATAGCGCATGTTCGACATCGCTGCAGCGTCGCTAATACTACAAGATAATAACGCACATGTAGAATATATGGGAAACACATCACGTGCGTATTATTAAATTGATGCATTCATAAAAAAATACGTTACGTTACGTCATGGTCTTAATTCTAATTTGTCGTAAATCGTATCACCTCCAGATATTATCTGGCTGCTATTACCGTACAATGTCGATTATGGATTGCATCGGAGAAGCTAAAGGGACTCGTGATTAATTCCAACATCCTGCAAAAGGAAAAAAAAAATCTAAATCAACTGCGGAGGCAATCCGGCAGTGTTTTCTTTTTTTTTTTTTTTGTTCCTGTCGAAGAACTTATGCAGTAACGCAATCATGGGCAACTCGTTGCTATGAAACGATGTTACATGCACGGTGAGATCGAGAAGTAAATGTTATGAATAGATCTACGTGATACAATTACAAAGATAGATTCATGCTTGTGCATGATCCTACTTTCCGACTGGTTGTTTACTGCTCCGCGTTAATTAGGTTATGAAATTCTCACTATCTGGGCAATTTGACTGTAGCCGGTATCGCGTTAATTAATGACGCCCGCATTACCACGCAGCTGCCTGATGCAGGCACCATTATACATCTATAGCACTTCAACCATAGCTGCTACTATACTACTAGTCCGACGTAGTCACGTAGCCACACCCAAGCGCGAGGGTGTGGCTACGTCAAACTAAGCTGCTGCTGTCATTAATTGTACAGTTCTATGTATTGCAAAGCCTATAGCGCTAGTCTGTGTGAATCCATGTGTCCATCTACTGAAGTGGCCAAAGGTGTAGGGGTAACTTTACGTTCTTCAACTGCTTGCTTGTATATTACAATTGCAATTACTGTAAGATATCAATTAACTTTTTTTTTGTCAAATAGTGCCTCTGCTTGAGGTTGCCATACTCCCAGGTCAAGCAACAGTCCTGAGTCTCCTGATTTTATATCTGTATTTCTGACTATCAGTTCCTCTGATCTCATTGTGCCTCCAGATAACAAGGTCACTGACCTTACAAGTTACAACCAAGAATTGTTAGTGTGCTGGCTCCAGAGCCATCCCATTTAGAAGTCTGTTGGGTCACACATATAGCAACTGAATAGCCAAACTATCTCTAAGTTGTGATGGAGCTAGTTGAAGAACAGTAAAGCATGCTTAGGTTTTACTGTCAATTGCTCTTCTAATGGCACTTTGTTGCTTTGGAGTGAATTAACCTAATCAAAATCCTTTCAAGCACAGATTCATAAGCCTCTTCTTTGATTTTCATGTGGTGTTTTCTGGAAGATCAAAGATTCTCTAGATGCTGTGTTGAATCAAATACATCAACTCCTTTGACAGCTTCACCAATTACATCGGTTCCGGCCTTGTCTAGATGTATGGTAGGCTGAAGCTGCAGTCTTGGTAGGGGCCATAAATCCCTAGTCCTGCTAGAGATGTTGGTAAAGCAAACAAAGCTACTTCTGCTTCAGTTACACCTGCACCAAGCAGGGTAAGAAAGAAATGCTTCTTGTAGTCTCATTCAGTGGTCCAAAGGCATTCACACAGTCTGGTACAACTCTCAGGAGGAAATCTCATTCGCACTGCAAGGATTTTGTCAGAGAAGCAAAAGCTGCCTGAGGTGCCTTGACAGCTGCTTGCTTGGGACAGTTTTTCCACCATATGTGCATCAACTTTTTCTCTGACAAATTGCATGCAATATTTTTTGTCACCAATCACACCTCCAAGAAAAGTGCTGTCCAGTAACAACTTTATTGAAAAGAACTCTTGGCAATTTGCACCTACTTGGGTGCTACAATGATCACATGTACATTTTGGCAATTCGTGATGCTTTGGGTATTAGATATCACCAACCATTATCAAAGTTGCCTGCTGACTGTGATGGATGTGGTGGAGAGTTTACCCTTCAGCATGCTTTGGACTGTGTGGTTTGATCATCCAACGGCACAATAAAATGAGAGATGCCTTGGGTGACCTTGCATCCATTGCATTTAGGGATTTAATAAGAGAACCAATTGTGAGAGATGCTGATCCTGTGAGAGGTCTACCTGCCTTTGTAGCTGATCTTGGTGTGAGAGCATTGTGGGCTGCCCAGACTGAAGCGTTACTTGATATTCATGTCATGGACACTGATGCCCAGTCATATACAAGCCGCACTATTGATTCTGGTCTCCTATCAGCTGAAAAAGAAATCAGTACCTGGATGCTGTTGAGGCTAGACATGCATCTTTCACCCCTTTTGTCACCTCAATTGATGGTGTCCTTGCTCGAGAAGCTAACTCTGTCATGAAGCTTTTAGCAACCAAAATAGCATTGAAGTGGGAAAAACCACTAAGTGAAGTGACTGGATGGATAAGGGTGACGTTGGCATTTGCTATGCTAAGAGCCACAAATCTGTGCATAAGAGGAAGCAGAGCACGGATGATGGGGCTGGACTACCAACATCAGCTTATGAATAAAATTTATATGTGCTATTATGTGTGTGCATGTGCTTGCATGAGTATGTTATTTATATTCATTTGCATTTTATTTTTGTTTGAAATTATTATTATTATATATTTGTTATTATTATTATTATTACAAGAAACAGTTGCTAACTGCTTCACCAAATGCACAGGCCTGGATTTATCAGTGGATGCTTGGAAGCAAGCACAACTGAGCCCACATAGAGGAGGCCTAGGACTGCGCCCCCTTTCTTGCTGCCTTTATTTCTTCACTATGCAGTTCTGAATCAGCCATCCCACTCCACCCCCATCTCACCAGCTCAATCATTTTATTCAACAACTGTGTTCCACTCCCTGAAGCTGTATCGGTCCACTCTCTGCTGTCCAACCACCTTCACAGCAACACCTTTTTGATGTAATAGAAGACTCACAGTTCACTAGCCTTTACAACTCCATGTCCTGTGCTAACAAAGCACAACTTCTCTCAGTTCATGCCTCTCAGTTGTCCCTTCTGAAGTCATGGGACTTCAAAGTGGTGGTTGGGTTCAAATCCACATTCTGGAAATGACACTCCTCAGACTTGCCCTCTATGCCCAGAGAGCATGCTGGACCCACTGTGTCACCATAGTGTCACCTGCAAGCGTGGGGGGGATGTGACCAATTGCCATAACCTGCTGCACAATGCAGTCTATGAGGCTTGCCGCCAGGTATCCTTGTCAGTTTGCTTGGAAGCAGGTGGTGGTTTAGGTAAGGACAAGGCTCTCACCCATCCAGCTGATGTACTGGTTTCAAATTACAGTGGTTCTGCTAGTGCTGCATACTATATCACTGTTACCTCACCGCTTAATCTCTCAATTATTTTGGAAGCGGGAGTTTCCAGGTACAGCAGCCAAAGTAGCAGAGGTACGTAGACACTCCAAGTACGATGTCAAGTGCTCTGAACTAGGGTGGCGGTGCATTCCCTTAGCTGTGGAAACCTACGGAGCACGGGGAGCTGAAACATGCAACACTTTCTCTTTTATTGCTTCCTGGGTTGCCATCATGACTAACAAATCAAAGCCAATGATCCTATCCAACTTATATGGCAAACTCAGTATCATCCTTGTCAGGTCTAATGCCAGAGCCATAATGTTGAGATCCTGATGCTGGCTGCTGGAGGTTTCTCGGAGAACATTTAATAATAATTATAAAAATAATGTATAGGCTGTAGGTATCTTACATAATTAATTATTAATATTGTGATGTATATTGTGTGTCGTTACATCCATTACACATGTATATATTATGATCTTAAAAATAATAATTAAAAAAACAACAAAATAAAATAAAATAACGTCAGCGACAACCAATAAAGGTCCAGCTCTTGACAGCAGAGCTCTTGCACAGGTATATGAAAAAATCTATTATTTCACAGTCGATATTAATTATACATGTACACATCATTTTACAACATAGTTATAGTAATTATAATTCCAGGAAGTAAAAAAGTGCCTTTGGCACACCAGCATCTATAGAGCGAGTTATAAAATAAACTTAATATACCGGTATTTAGTACAACATATTCTACATGCTATATATTGATATTAAAATTGAGTATAAACACATCATTATAATGCTGCGTGTTTATCAATCTTAACTATTTATATATAAACTATAATACAGTAAAGCGCACACATATCAAGTGAATAATTCATAAACGTAAACATATCATTATGACTACACTAAAATAACATCTGAAAATGTATTCACATCACAAATAATAGATACTAGCAGTATGTTGCAAGACCACATGCATGAGGGATGCAAGTGAGCCAAAACCAACACAAAGTATACATAAAGTTGTTGGCTGCTTTACAGCTGTGAGAATGAATGCATCATATCATTGTGTGACCTTGAGATGTGTTGATGTGTCAAAATCCTGGCCTGTATTAAAATTACTTTGTGAACACTTACGAGCACACCTTTCATGGGCCATGGGAAACCAAAGCCTTTATTTGCCACTGATTTTCTAAACAGGGCAACTTGTCTTACAGCTTGGGATGCTTCAGGCTAAGTGTATAATATTGATTAGTGTGTATAGCTCTATATACAGCTAGAAAGAGTTCCAGCTTGCACTGACATAGTGTAATAAAACTGATTTCAATAAACAAGATGTGTTACGTTTGTATGCAAAGCAGTATATTTTTCCCACCAACCCATATGCCATGTGACTGTCACATGCAGAGTGCATGTCAGTATGCCAACTGCTCCCTTTCCCTTGCATTCAAGTTGGGACAGAAAATGGGAAAACACTTTTCAGCTGGCAGTGAGTGGACAGCTTTGAATTCAGGGCCAATTGGCTCATCATACATGCTAGCAGCAAGCTAATGTAGGTAGTATACATGTAACACAGTTGACATACACACAGAAGTCAAACTCTGTGATTAACCACAGATGGTACAGTTATTCGGACTTATTCCACCCTGCAGGCAGTGCTACATACAGTGGGTGTGACCCAAGGTGAAAACATGTGTATCCCACTTCTGTAGTATTTGCAACTCTGAAAAAACATTGTGGGCTGCTTTACAGTCTCATTAATGTTGCTTGTGTTATCTTTCACCCATCGAAGAGGAAGCTGAATTACATGGGAATGACTGCTTGAGAAAAATGGATGAACATTCATTCCATGCATAAAGACATACATGTACATGTACAATGCAATCGGACCCTTCGGTGCTCACAACCATAGTCATAGATATTGGAGTGGAAACTTGTCACGTGAGCCATAGATTTGTATACATGTATATATATATGGGACAGTATCCGCGAAACTTTCGTACGTTTTATAACATTAAAAAACAATAGTGTAATAACGTTTGAATCACTATATCTTCCGAACGTTAAGCGTTATTGACATTCTATTTTCAGCACTTCATACTACACCATTTCTCTATGACAAAATACATTTTGGAGTCTTGCAGTTGCTCCGTACCAGCATTGCAACGTTCGATACCCCACCGGGTTCAAAGCCACCATAACTTTCGATAGGAGCAATCAAATCGCTTCAAATTCGGTTTGTAGGTAGAGAGGTCCTATACCTATCTACTTGTTCTGTTCGTTAATTTTTATGCCATCCGTTACAGAGATACAGTTGAGCAAACTACGTGTGCGTTTTCCCGCTTGATTCGCGCCAATGATATAACCACCGCCTCCCCATACATTGAGCGAGAAGCGATTTGCCCAAATCATTGGCGCGAATCAAGCGGGAAAAAATGCACGTAGTTTGTTCAACTGTATCTCCATAACGGATGATATAAAAATTAACGAACAGAACAAATCGATAGGTATAGGACCTCTCTACCTACAAACCGAATTTGAAGCGATTTGATTGCTCCTATCGAAAGTTATGGCGGGTTTGAACCCGGTGGGGTATCGAACGTTGCAATGCTGACAAGGAGCAAGTGCAAGACTCCAAGATGTATTTTGTCATAGAGAAATGGTGTAGTATAAAGTGTTGAAAATAGGATGTCAATAATGTTTACCGTTCGGAAGATATAGCGATTCAAACGTTATAACACTATTATCTTATAATGATATAAAACGTACGAAATTTTCGCGGATACTGTCCCATATAATTATATATATAATTATAATTATAATATGGGACAGTTTCCGACAAAATGGCCCTTCGTATATATATATAAAATGTTATAAAAATGCTTCTCTTCTGAATTGCTATATCTTCCGAACGGTTAACGCTATCAACTTCCAATTTTCAACACTTCATACTACACCATTTCCCTATGGCAAAATATATTTTGGAGTCTTGCACTTGCTCCGTGCCAGTATTGCAACGTTCGATACCCCATCGGGTTCAAATCCGCCATAACTTTAGGTAGGAGTAATCAAATAGCCTCGAATTCGGTTTATAGGTAGAGGGGTCCTATACCTATCGATTTGTTCTGTTCGTTAATTTTTATGTCATCCGTTTTGGAGATACAGCGGCGCAAAGTTGGTACAAGTTTCCCGCTCGAATCGCGCCGTTGCATGTGCATGAACCGCTTCCATTCACCGAAGACATGAATATTCAACTATTTCCTGTGGGTTGGGACTTTATTAACCTAGCCACACCTACAAAGCAGGATACGATTTATTTATCGATAAAAGACGGTGAGTATTGAAATCAGAATGTTTTTATACAATGTTGCCTATGATAGACAGTTGTTATTCGTTATCTTCTGTGTAGATAAACGATATGGCGAAGTCTGACGACGAGCTCGTCGTGTATCATTCAGCGGACGAGTTTGAATGGTACGAAAATTTGGACGTGGATAGAGAACGGTGGTGATGACGGTGGCACCAATGCCGATCGATGGAAGTTATGATTTCGATGGCAGTGTGGCCAGGACGTCACTTGTGTGCCACAGCTGTACCAGGACTGGCAGTACCATGATTGAAACACCTTTTTGGGCCAGTGGTTTGGGCCTCTGGTTGGCTTTAGTTGCTACCACACATTTGAGTTTGACCGAGAACACCCTGGTGTCATGAAAATGAAGACCTTGCCATCGGACACAAACCCCACCGAGGTAACCATGCTGAGGGCTGGAGTGGCCATAAAGGACATACAGGAGGCTTATCAGAGCCAAGTGATGCCACCTGTTATTAGCCCCAATGGATTGTCCCTGATGCGGTCACTGTACCTGTATGAGAAGGTGAGGGAATACATTCGTGACCCAAGGAAGAGGGAAGGGTATGTCCAAAGCCTACACCAGGCACTGCTATCAACTCTTCCGAAACACCTGGAGTTCCAGACAGTGACCAACCAGGTCCTTCTAATGCCATTCCTGACCCACCTACTGTGGAAGACCATGTTTCCAATAATACAAACAGTGCAATAAATGATGAAGATAAAGGCATTGTGTCTGGCAGGAGAAAACGCAACCCAGGTCTGAACTGATCTTTGCCTACCTGTGCACAGATTGTGACAAGAAGTATGCCAGTAGCTCGGCCCTGTCCCGGCACAAAAAGAACACAGCCAAGCAGCCTGCTATGTAGGGGGATGAACAAAGTAAAGCCACAGAGATGGTGGACATTTCCTGTGATGAACAAAGTAGCCAGGGTCCACCTAAGCGTACCCACAGGCCAAAGTCAGAAATTGATAGAAACTTTTCGTATTCCAAGTGTAGCTTGACTCACACCGCTTACATTAAGAAACAGTACATTGGTACATGTACATGACTAGCAAACTGAAGATCCTGGATCCATGTCATGGTAAGGTGCACTTTGTATCTAAGTCTGTTATGTCAACCTCGTGTACAAAAATTCGTGTCACCACACACATCTGTACCAGTGTACCAGTGTACCAGTGTCACTATTTACACCGTGCACAGAGTCTGTTGTGGTGACATGTACCCAGTGTACCAGTGTCGCTATTTACACCGTGCACAGAGTCTGTTGTGGTGACATGTACATGTACCCAGTGTACCAGTGTCACTATTTACACTGTGCACAGAGTCTGTTGTGGTGACATGTACATGTACCCAGTGTACCAGTGTCGCTATTTACACCGTGCACAGAGTCTGTTGTGGTGACATGTACATGTACCCAGTGTACCAGTGTCACTATTTACACTGTGCACAGAGTCTGTTGTGGTGACATGTACATGTACCCAGTGTACCAGTGTCACTATTTACACCGTGCACAGAGTCTGTTGTAGTGACATGTACCCAGTGTACCAGTGTACCAGTGTCACTATTTACACTGTGCACAGAGTCTGTTGTGGTGACATGTACATGTACCCAGTGTACCAGTGTCACTATTTACACCGTGCACAGAGTCTGTTGTAGTGACATGTACCCAGTGTACCAGTGTACCAGTGTCACTATTTACACTGTGCACAGAGTCTGTTGTGGTGACATGTACATGTACCCAGTGTACCAGTGTCACTATTTACACCGTGCACAGAGTCTGTTGTAGTGACATGTACCCAGTGTACCAGTGTCGCTATTTACACCGTGCACAGAGTCTGTTGTGGTGACATGTACATGTACCCAGTGTACCAGTGTCACTATTTACACTGTGCACAGAGTCTGTTGTGGTGACATGTACATGTACCCAGTGTACCAGTGTCACTATTTACACCGTGCACAGAGTCTGTTGTAGTGACATGTACCCAGTGTACCAGTGTACCAGTGTCACTATTTACACTGTGCACAGAGTCTGTTGTGGTGACATGTACATGTACCCAGTGTACCAGTGTCACTATTTACACCGTGCACAGAGTCTGTTGTAGTGACATGTACCCAGTGTACCAGTGTACCAGTGTCACTATTTACACTGTGCACAGAGTCTGTTGTGGTGACATGTACATGTACCCAGTGTACCAGTGTCACTATTTACACCGTGCACAGAGTCTGTTGTAGTGACATGTACCCAGTGTACCAGTGTACCAGTGTCACTATTTACACTGTGCACAGAGTCTGTTGTGGTGACATGTACATGTACCCAGTGTACCAGTGTCACTATTTACACCGTGCACAGAGTCTGTTGTGGTGACATGTACCTGTGTACCAGTGTCACTATTTACACTGTGCACAGAGTCTGTTGTGGTGACATGTACCCAGTGTACCTGTGTACTAGTGTCACTATTTACACTGTGCACAGAGTCTGTTGTGGTGACATGTACCAATGTACCAGTGTCACTATTTACACCGTGCATAGGGTCTGTTGTGGTGACATGTACCCAGTGTACCAGTGTACCAGTGTCACTATTCACACCGTGCACAGAGTCTGTTGTGGTGACATGTACCCAGTGTACCAGTGTCACTATTTACACCGTGCATAGAGTGTGTTGTGGTGTCATGTACCCAGTGTACCAGTGTCACTATTTACACTGGTCACAGAGTCTGTTGTGGTGACATGTACCCAGTGTACCAGTGTCACTATTTACACCGTGCCCAGAGTCTGTTGTGGTGACATGTACCCAGTGTACCAGTGTCACTATTTACACCGTGCACAGAGTCTGTTGTGGTGACATGTACCCAGTGTACCAGTGTCACTATTTACACCGTGCATAGAGTCTGTTGTGGTGTCATGTACCCAGTGTACCAGTGTCACTATTTACACTGGTCACAGAGTCTGTTGTGGTGACATGTACCCAGTGTACCAGTGTCACTATTTACACCGTGCACAGAGTCTGTTGTGGTGACATGTACCCAGTGTACCAGTGTACCAGTGTCACTATTCACACCGTGCACAGAGTCTGTTGTGGTGACATGTACCCAGTGTACCAGTGTCACTATTTACACCGTGCATAGAGTGTGTTGTGGTGTCATGTACCCAGTGTACCAGTGTCACTATTTACACTGGTCACAGAGTCTGTTGTGGTGACATGTACCCAGTGTACCAGTGTCACTATTTACACCGTGCCCAGAGTCTGTTGTGGTGACATGTACCCAGTGTACCAGTGTCACTATTTACACCGTGCACAGAGTCTGTTGTGGTGACATGTACCCAGTGTACCAGTGTCACTATTTACACCGTGCATAGAGTCTGTTGTGGTGTCATGTACCCAGTGTACCAGTGTCACTATTTACACTGGTCACAGAGTCTGTTGTGGTGACATGTACCCAGTGTACCAGTGTCACTATTTACACCGTGCACAGAGTCTGTTGTGGTGATATGTACCCAGTGTACCTGTGTACTAGTGTCACTATTTACACCGTGCATAGAGTCTGTTGTGGTGATATGTACCAGTGTACCAGTGTCACTATTTACACTGTGCACAGAGTCTGTTGTGGTGACATGTACCCAGTGTACCAGTGTCACTATTTACACTGTGCACAGAGTCTGTTGTGGTGACATGTACCCAGTGTACCAGTGTACCAGTGTCACTATTTACACTGTGCACAGAGTCTGTTGTGGTGACATGTACCCAGTGTACCAGTGTACCAGTGTCACTATTTACACTGTGCACAGAGTCTGTTGTGGTGACATGTACCCAGTGTACCAGTGTACTAGTGTCACTATTTACACCGTGCACAGAGTCTGTTGTGGTGACATGTACCCAGTGTACCAGTGTACTAGTTACACTATTTACACCGTGCACAGAGTCTGTTGTGGTGACATGTACCCAGTGTACCAGTGTACTAGTGTCACTATTTACACTGTGCACAGAGTCTGTTGTGGTGACATGTACCCAGTGTACCAGTGTACTAGTGTCACTATTTACACCGTGCACAGAGTCTGTTGTGGTGACATGTACCCAGTGTACCAGTGTCACTATTTACACCGTGCATAGAGTCTGTTGTGGTGACATTTACCCAGTGTACCAGTGTACCAGTGTCACTATTTACACCGTGCACAGAGTCTGTTGTGGTGACATGTACCCAGTGTACCAGTGTACCAGTGTCACTATTTACACCGTGCACAGAGTCTGTTGTGGTGACATGTACCCAGTGTACCAGTGTCACTATTTACACCGTGCATAGAGTCTGTTGTGGTGACATGTACCCAGTGTACCAGTGTACCAGTGTCACTATTTACACTGTGCACAGAGTCTGTTGTGGTGACATGTACCCAGTGTACCAGTGTACCAGTGTCACTATTCACACCGTGCACAGAGTCTGTTGTGGTGACATGTACCCAGTGTACCAGTGTACCAGTGTCACTATTTACACCGTGCACAGAGTCTGTTGTGGTGACATGTACCCAGTGTACCAGTGTCACTATTCACACCGTGCACAGAGTCTGTTGTGGTGACATGTACCCAGTGTACCAGTGTCACTATTTACACCGTGCACAGAGTCTGTTGTGGTGACATGTACCCAGTGTACCAGTGTCACTATTCACACCGTGCACAGAGTCTGTTGTGGTGACATGTACCCAGTGTACCAGTGTATCTGTTGTGGTGACATGTACCCAGTGTACCAGTGTCACTATTCACACCGTGCACAGAGTCTGTTGTGGTGACATGTACCGAGTGTACCAGTGTCACTATTTACACCGTGCACAGAGTCTGTTGTGGTGACATGTACCCAGTGTACCAGTGTCGCTATTTACACCGTGCATAGAGTCTGTTGTGGTGTCATGTACCCAGTGTACCAGTGTCACTATTTACACTGGTCACAGAGTCTGTTGTGGTGACATGTACCCAGTGTACCAGTGTCACTATTCACACCGTGCACAGAGTCTGTTGTGGTGACATGTACCCAGTGTACCAGTGTCACTATTCACACCGTGCACAGAGTCTGTTGTGGTGACATGTACCCAGTGTACCAGTGTCACTATTTACACCGTGCACAGAGTCTGTTGTGGTGACATGTACCCTGTGTACCAGTGTCACTATTTACACTGTGCACAGAGTCTGTTGTGGTGACATGTACCCAGTGTACCAGTGTACCAGTGTCACTATTCACACCGTGCACAGAGTCTGTTGTGGTGACATGTTCCCAGTGTACTAGTGTACCAGTGTCACTATTTACACCGTGCACAGAGTCTGTTGTGGTGACATGTACCCAGTGTACCAGTGTCACTATTCACACCGTGCACAGAGTCTGTTGTGGTGACATGTACCCAGTGTACCAGTGTCACTATTTACACCGTGCACAGAGTCTGTTGTGGTGACATGTACCCTGTGTACCAGTGTCACTATTCACACCGTGCACCGAGTCTGTTGTGGTGACATGTACCCAGTGTACCAGTGTCACTATTTACACCGTGCACAGAGTCTGTTGTGGTGACATGTACCCTGTGTACCAGTGTCACTATTTACACTGTGCACAGAGTCTGTTGTGGTGACATGTACCCAGTGTACCAGTGTACCAGTGTCACTATTCACACCGTGCACAGAGTCTGTTGTGGTGACATGTACCCAGTGTACCAGTGTCACTATTTACACCGTGCACAGAGTCTGTTGTGGTGACATGTACCCAGTGTACCAGTGTCACTATTCACACCGTGCACAGAGTCTGTTGTGGTGACATGTACCCAGTGTACCAGTGTCACTATTCACACCGTGCACAGAGTCTGTTGTGGTGACATGTACCCAGTGTACCAGTGTCACTATTCACACCGTGCACAGAGTCTGTTGTGGTGACATGTACCCAGTGTACCAGTGTCACTATTTACACCGTGCACAGAGTCTGTTGTGGTGACATGTACCCAGTGTACCAGTGTCACTATTCACACCGTGCACAGAGTCTGTTGTGGTGACATGTACCCAGTGTACCAGTGTCACTATTTACACCGTGCACAGAGTCTGTTGTGGTGACATGTACCCTGTGTACCAGTGTCACTATTCACACCGTGCACAGAGTCTGTTGTGGTGACATGTACCCAGTGTACAAGTGTACATGTGCATGTACCTGTGTCACTAGTTTGAAGTGACGACATGTTACATGTACCACAACAGACTTAGTGCACAGTGTGAACAGTAACACTGGTATATGTCACTCCAGTCCTCCCTCTTGTCCACTCCACTCCTCTGTCAGTGTCACCATTACATGTATTATTATCTGCTGGTTAAAGTTGTTCTTCATTTGTACTTGTACATGTGTATTCATCTGCAAATGAACTTAAAAGGTTCTTTTAAGAACTTCCACATGTGTGTGGAATTTACATGTACTATTACAAATGATGTCACCTTTGTTCTGCACTACCTTGGTTCAGTTGGTTGACGACAATTGATTTGTCCATGCTACATGTACATATATGTCTCATAATGGTGCAGAGGTATAAGGTTTTGTTTTCTATCCTCCCATGTGTTTAACATGGCCTAAGAGTAATAAGGATTCCTTGGTTCACATTTGTTTACTTTGATAAGCTAATTAAGCACTGCATATCTTGATGAGCTACACCCAGTCACTTACCCTGTGGTTGTATTGCACCAGCATCAAAGGAGTTTACATTTTCCTTAGGTTGTTTTTGTTGCATGAAATTCATTTTTACTACTCATGGCTAGACTATTGTTGAACGCATATTTAAAGAGGGATAGTACAATGTACATGTGTGTAGATAGAATGTATCTGATGCTCAATGTAATGATCTAAGGTAGTAGGTAAGGCTGCAATGACTTTAGCTAATGTAACTTAGTGTTTTTGTGATTTTTTTGTATTACATGTACAGTCATTTCAAGAGTACTGTCTTCACTATGCATCCATCTTCACTGTATATATGTATATCTGAAGATCATTACTTTAAATCTGAATGGTTTATTATAATAATTCACTTTGGTGCCATAATCCGTTCACATTCCTGTGTGTCAGGGAAACTTATGTCCCAAATGCGAGGGTCACTGTCTGGTGGTAGATGAAGATGTTTATGCCTGCACGTGCTTCTTATATGTTCCCTTGTATCCTTATGGATACCACCAACTCCACATGCAAACCACTGCATGGAATAAGTGTATACAATGTACATGTAACTCAAGAAATGCACCTTACTTTGTAGTCATGTGTACCACCTTTCGGTTTTCATCTTTTAATATGACCTCGTCTTCCAGATCCATCTCCTCCACTTTGGTCACCTCTGGGTCACATTCGTCATCACTGTCTGTGACGAGCTCTTCTGGCGATCTGGCCTGCGTGGGACACTCACTATAGGAATACTGTACATAATGGTACAAAACTATATCAGTGACCTTTGGATGTACATGTACATGTAAAGGTGTTGATTCCAGTACAGTTGTCTTAGTGACCAACATGCAGGATATCATGTGTATGCCAATTAAATGCTGTTTTTGTTACTTACCGACAAAACAGCTGTTGCTTCCTTAGGCTTTGCACCGTGTATTGTTTCCATGTTTTGCCTATGCAAGAAACAAAATCCTATACAATTTATTAAATATTAGTAAACTAAACTGAGCAATAATTGGGCTATTTTATCCTCCAGCTCTCCGTTTCTGCTCTTCTCTTTGAGTAGATCTTTCTTGAGGGCTAACGTTCCGATTGATGATCCAAGAATACATGGGCATACACAATGTAAATCAACTTACTCTCGTTTTCATGTTCTGCCTGCTCAATTGCTATCAAAGGTGCAGTTTAACTTCATTTAGTGTAGCGAACACACACATAACGGACACAGCTAGCTAGCGCGCTTTAGAAATTAGTTCTTACGTCGGCGATAATTTCCGGATGCTCATAGGCCTATATAAATTCAGATTGCTGTCACTCTCTGCATGTAACTACCGTACATGTAATTGCCAGCCGGTAATACTTCAAATGGGAGCTTCGAATTCATCGTAAGACGTGCATGCAGTTTGTCTAAATTCAATTCGTATTAAACATGTACCTTTTATGTACAT
This sequence comes from Spongilla lacustris, assembly GCA_949361645.1. Lineage (NCBI taxonomy): Eukaryota > Metazoa > Porifera > Demospongiae > Spongillida > Spongillidae > Spongilla > Spongilla lacustris. Next base: position 2,841,481 of record OX442434.1, on the reverse strand, counting down.
GTACATTTAGGAGTCAAACTCCTACCCCCTCTTCAAATGCAATGGAACGATCGAATCAGAGCGATGCGACCGATCAAAGGTAATTTTGAAAAGTGTTTGATTTCCACACGCGTACGCTATTGCGATAGTAGAGCCAGGCATAGTTTTGCCCAGGCGTTGCGCTGTCATGCAGTTACAATAATGCCGGTATTCAGTTGCGATGCTGCAAAGAGTATATGTGCATCTTTTACTACTAGTCGGTCTCGAGCGCGACAACGGCGTGGATGGGGAAGCCGCCGACGTCAAAGAGTAAGCGCACTTTCAATACCACGTACGCAATATAGAATGCATTGTTAATTTCGTGTTATTATCGACAGAGATTTAGGCGAAATCGGCGAACCGAGCACCCCTCCCAAGTTGAGCATGCAAACCAATAGCTTCATTATAATATAGGCTCTTTTCCTACTATGATAACAGCATGTACAATGTACATGTACTTCCTCCCATGGCCCAGCCAGCGGTCCAAGCTCCTCTCTACCAGCGGTCCAAGCTACTCCCCAGCCTGTGGTCCAAGCTATATGTACATGTACTACCCAGCCTGCAGTCCAAGCTACATGTACATGTACTACCCAGCCTGTAGTCCAAGCTACTACCCAGCCTGCAGTCCAAGCTACATGTACATGTACTACCCAGCCTGCAGTCCAAGCTACATGTACATGTACTACCCAGCCTGCAGTCCAAGCTACATGTACATGTACTACCCAGCCTGCAGTCCAAGCTACATGTACATGTACTACCCAGCCTGTGGTCCAAGCTACTCCCTTGCCACTGGTCCAGGCTCCTCCCCTGCCGTCAAGCCTACCTCCTCCCCTGCCGTCAAGCCTACCTCCTCCCCTGCCGTCAGGCCTACCTCCTCCCCTGCCGTCAGGCTACCTCCTCCCCTGCCGTCAAGCCTACCTCCTCCCCTGCCGTCAAGCCTACCTCCTCCCCTGCCGTCAAGCCTACCTCCTCCCCTGCTTGCAGGCCTACCTCTTCCCCTGCCGTCAGGCCTACCTCCTCCCCTGCCGTCAGGCCTACATGTACCTTCTTTCCTACCACAAAGTAATACATGTACACAACATCCTCAATTTATGTTTCTAACGTGAATTTGTTGCCAGCAGGTAACTATCAGCCACCACCATGGTGGACATATCCACCATGGTGGCTCTGTCAGCCCCAGAGTGCTCAGTCATGGAGATGCCAGACTGAATGGGAACAACCATGGAGTGAGCCTTTGACTCAGCCACAAAGGGGTGAGCAGCCAAGGAGAGGTTGGCGAAGGAGGAGGGGACCCAGAAGGTTGGATCAGCTCCAGAACATTGAAGACACACCCTTAAATACATAGCAGTGACAAAAACATCTGCACATCTACATGTACTATTGATCCAGCCATTTCATATCTTATTGCTATAATATCACCCAGCAATAGCAATTTTGACAATTCTTTTCCATGGAGGATAAGTACATGTACACATAAGCTGGGAAAATTCATCAGAGTCACTTTTAAACATCCAACAATGTATGTACATGGTCCAATATTATAGTATTCATAGAACTTAGGTTTCTCTACATCTATCCACAACAACCTCCCCCTATTGTTATCATCCAAAATTCATACCATCTCATGCATTTAAAAAAAACAACAATGCATGTCCTACATGTAGGTAATCCTAAGCATCCTATACACTTTTATACAGTGGTCTACAAACACATTACCCAAATCCATTTACATGTATACATTCTGTTCATTTGTAGTGCAGAATAAAGGTGACATCATTTGTAATTGTAAAATGCCACACAACTATGTGGCGAGTTCTTAGAAGAACCTTTTTTACAGAATCAACATGTACATGTATACCATAAAACAAAAACACCAGACTCTGTGCACGGTGTAAATAGTGACACTGGTACACTGGGTACATGTCACCACAACAGACTCTATGCACGGTGTAAATAGTGACACTGGTACACTGGGTACATGTCACCACAACAGACTCTGTGCACGGTGTAAATAGTGACACTGGTACACTGGGTACATGTCACCACAACAGACTCTATGCACGGTGTAAATAGTGACACTGGTACACTGGGTACATGTCACCACAACAGACTCTGTGCACGGTGTAAATAGTGACACTGGTACACTGGGTACATGTCACCACAACAGACTCTGTGCACGGTGTAAATAGTGACACTGGTACACTGGGTACATGTCACCACAACAGACTCTGTGCACGGTGTAAATAGTGACACTGGTACACTGGGTACATGTCACCACAACAGACTCTGTGCACGGTGTAAATAGTGACACTGGTACACTGGGTACATGTCACCACAACAGACTCTGTGCACGGTGTAAATAGTGACACTGGTACACTGGGTACATGTCACCACAACAGACTCTGTGCACGGTGTAAATAGTGACACTGGTACACTGGGTACATGTCACCACAACAGACTCTGTGCACGGTGTAAATAGTGACACTGGTACGCTGGGTACATGTCACCACAACAGACTCTGTGCACGGTGTAAATAGTGACACTGGTACACTGGGTACATGTCACCACAACAGACTCTGTGCACGGTGTAAATAGTGACACTGGTACGCTGGGTACATGTCACCACAACAGACTCTGTGCACGGTGTAAATAGTGACACTGGTACACTGGGTACATGTCACCACAACAGACTCTGTGCACGGTGTAAATAGTGACACTGGTACACTACATGGGTACATGTCACCACAACAGACTCTGTGCACGGTGTAAATAGTGAAACTGGTACACTGGGTACATGTCACCACAACAGACTGTGCACGGTGTAAATAGTGACACTGGTACACTGGGTACATGTCACCACAACAGACTCTGTGCACGGTGTAAATAGTGACACTGGTACACTGGGTACATGTCACCACAACAGACTCTGTGCATGGTGTAAATAGTGACACTGGTACACTGGGTACATGTCACCACAACAGACTCTGTGCACGGTGTAAATAGTGACACTGGTACACTGGGTACATGTCACCACAACAGACTCTGTGCATGGTGTAAATAGTGACACTGGTACACTGGGTACATGTCACCACAACAGACTCTGTGCACGGTGTAAATAGTGACACTGGTACACTGGGTATATGTCACCACAACAGACTCTGTGCACGGTGTAAATAGTGACACTGGTACACTGGTACACTGAGTACATGTCACCACAACAGACTGTGTGCACGGTGTAAACAGTGACACTGGTACACTGGGTACATGTCACCACAACAGACTCTGTGCACGGTGTAAATAGTGACACTGGTACACTGGGTACATGTCACCACAACAGACTCTGTGCACGGTGTAAATAGTGACACTTGTACACTGGGTATATATCACCACAACAGACTCTGTGCACGGTGTAAATAGTGACACTAGTACACTGGGTACATGAACATGTCACCACAACAGACTCTGTGCACAGTGTAAATAGTGACACTGGTACACTGGGTACATGTCACCACAACAGACTCTGTGCACGGTGTAAATAGTGACACTGGTACACTGGGTACATGTACATGTACATGTCACCACAACAGACCCTGTGCACAGTGTAAATAGTGACACTGGTACACTGGGTACATGTCACCACAACAGACTCTGTGCACGGTGTAAATAGTGACACTGGTACACTGGGTATATGTCACCACAACAGACTCTGTGCACGGTGTAAATAGTGAAACTGGTACACTGGTACACTGGGTACATGTCACCACAACAGACTGTGTGCACGGTGTAAATAGTGACACTGGTACACTGGGTACATGTCACCACAACAGACTCTGTGCACAGTGTAAATAGTGACACAGGTGCACTGGGTACATGTCACCACAACAGACTCTGTGCACGGTGTAAATAGTGACACAGGTACACTGGGTACATGTCACCACAACAGACTCTGTGCACGGTGTAAATAGTGACACTGGTACACTGGGTACATGTCAGCACAACAGACTCTGTGCACGGTGTAAATAGTGACACTTGTACACTGGGTATATATCACCACAACAGACTCTGTGCACGGTGTAAATAGTGACACTAGTACACTGGGTACATGAACATGTCACCACAACAGACTCTGTGCACAGTGTAAATAGTGACACTGGTACACTGGGTACATGTCACCACAACAGACTCTGTGCACGGTGTAAATAGTGACACTGGTACACTGGGTACATGTACATGTACATGTCACCACAACAGACTCTGTGCACGGTGTAAATAGTGACACTGGTACACTGGGTACATGTCACCACAACAGACTCTGTGCACGATGTAAATAGTGACACTGGTACACTGGGTACATGTCACCACAACAGACTCTGTGCACGGTGTAAATAGTGACACTGGTACACTGGGTACATGTCACCACAACAGACTCTATGCACGGTGTAAATAGTGACACTGGTACACTGGGTACATGTCACCACAACAGAATCTGTGACCAGTGTAAATAGTGACACTGGTACACTGGGTACATGTCACCACAACAGACTGTGCACGGTGTAAATAGTGACACTGGTACACTGGGTACATGTCACCACAACAGACTCTGTGCACGGTGTAAATAGTGACACTGGTACACTGGGTACATGTCACCACAACAGACTCTATGCACGGTGTAAATAGTGACACTGGTACACTGGGTACATGTCACCACAACAGACTCTGTGACCAGTGTAAATAGTGACACTGGTACACTGGGTACATGTCACCACAACAGACTCTGTGCACGGTGTAAATAGTGACACTGGTACACTGGGTACATGTCACCACAACAGACTCTGTGCACGATGTAAATAGTGACACTGGTACACTGGTACACTCGGTACATGTCACCACAACAGACTCTGTGCACAGTGTAAATAGTGACACTGGTACACTGGTACACTAGGTACATGTCACCACAACAGACTCTGTGCACGGTGTAAATAGTGACACTGGTACACTGGGTACATGTACATGTACATGTCACCACAACAGACTCTGTGCATGGTGTAAATAGTGACACTGGTACACTGGGTACATGTCACCACAACAGACTCTGTGCACGGTGTAAATAGTGACACTGGTACACTGGGTACATGTCACCACAACAGACTGTGTGCAGGGTGTAAATAGTGACACTGGTACACTTTTACACTGGGTACATGTCACCACAACAGACTCTGTGCACGGTGTAAATAGTGACACTGGTACACTGGGTACATGTCACCACAACAGACTCTATGCACGGTGTAAATAGTGACACTGGTACACTGGGTACATGTCACCACAACAGATTCTGTGCACGGTGTAAATAGTGACACTGGTACACTGGGTACATGTCACCACAACAGACTGTGTGCAGGATGTAAATAGTGACACTGGTACACTTTTACACTGGGTACATGTCACCACAACAGACTCTGTGCACGGTGTAAATAGTGACACTGGTACACTGGGTACATGTCACCACAACAGACTCTGTGCACGGTGTAAATAGTGACACTGGTACACTGCAGCGTACATGTCACCACAACAGACTCTGTGCACAGTGTAAATAGTGACACTGGTACACTGGGTACATGTCACCACAACAGACTCTGTGCACGGTGTAAATAGTGACACTGGTACACTGCAGCGTACATGTCACCACAACAGACTCTATGCACGGTGTAAATAGTGACACTGGTACACTGGGTACATGTCACCACAACAGACTCTGTGCACAGTGTAAATAGTGACACTGGTACACTGGGACTCTGTGCACGGTGTAAATAGTGACACTGGTACACTGGTGTACATGTGTGTGGTGACACCAATTTTTGAACATGGTGATGATGTAACAGATATAGAAACACAGAGCACCTCACCATGTGTGATGAACATGGATCCAGGAGGAGGAGGTCCCTTTAGATTGCTAGTCATGTACCATTGTGGGTGTGCTTAATGTGAGTATGCAATGCAGTTTGAGTGCCATATTTCAAGGGACACTGGGAACAGGAAAACTTTCTATCAATTTCAGATTTTTTCCTACGCCTGCGCTTGCAGGGTGGACCCTGGCTTCCTTCGTCAACACTGGCATTGTCCGCCTTAGTGACATCACGGTGTTCATCACCTGGAACAGCAGGCTGCTTGTGAGCTGTGTTCTTTTTGTGCAGGGACAGGGCTGAGCTACTGGCATACTTATTGCCACATACAGTGCACTGGAAGGCAAGGATTAGTTCAGACCTGGATCTGCGTTTCCTCCTGCCAGAAACACAGCTATTGCCTTCGTCTTGCATATCACTGTGAGTGTCATCTGCAGACTCCTGGCCCTCAACAGTAGGTGGGTCAGGAATGGCATTAGAAGGACCTGGTTGGTCACTGTCTGGAACTCCAGGTGTTTCGGAAGAGTTGATAGCAGTGCCTGGTGTAGGCTTTGGACATACCCTGTCCCTCTTCTTTGGGTCACGAATGTATTCCCTCACCTTCTCATACAGGTACAGTGACCGCATCAGGGACAATCCATTGGGGCTAATAACAGGTGGCATCACTTGGTTCTGATAAGCCTCCTGTATGTCCTTTATGGCCACTCCAGCCCTCAGCATGGTTACCTCGGTGGGGTTTGTGTCCGATGGCAAGGTCTTCATTTTCATGACACCAGGGTGTTCTCGGTCAAACTCAAATGTATGGTAGCGGCCAAAGCCAACCAGAGGCCCAAACCACTGGCCCAAGAAGGCATTCCAGTCATGGTACTGCCAGTCCTGGTACAGTTGTGGCACACAAGTGACGTTCTGGCCACACTGCCGGACACAGTCAGCTAGGTCATCCATATCATCTACATGGTCCTGTCTTCGGTAGTACTTCTTGAACAGGCCAAAGTAGGAATCGGGTCGAAACTTTGTGTGCCCAGGTAGCATGAAGTTCAGCTGGATGGTGTCATGTTGTCCAGTGATCACCCGCCAGGCCAGGTACCACATCATGGTGGTGTTCTTGTTCTGGCCCACACAGTTGTCGGCCTGAAGTGTTACACGCCTCTCTCCCAGTCCATGTAGGTGGAAGAATGCATGCACCAGGCTGACCACCACCACAGCACCCTTGCCGGCCTGCTCAGCCTCATCAATTAGGAAGAACACCTGGCGGCACAGCGGCTCACAACACACACCAAACACCTGGACCTTGCGAGGTGTCCTGAAATAAAAAGTGCCCCTTTGTTGTGAGCTGTAGGGCAGTGACACCTGCTGGCAGTAGTCAAAGGAGTACTGCATCTGCATGTCCAGGTGCAGGGCTTGTGAGGTGAAGGGAACCATCAGGGCCCTGGATTCCAAGTGACCCAGGATCTGGTCACGCTCCTTCTGTCTCTTCCTTCCCCATTCCTTCTCAGCCTCCTCAATGTTTGCATTGTAGGCGTCACGAAATGCCTTGGCCTTAATGAGGTGCTGGTTGTAATTGACATTTATTGTTTTGCGCTGCTCATCAGAAAGGCTGTGCCTCAAAGTGACCAACATCTGATCACACTTGTCGCACAGATCGCTGCGTGCAGGTTGGATCTTGATGTTAGAACAGTATCTTCGCCACAGTCTAATAAATGACACGTACTTCACCACACGTGCAGCAGGGGGTGTTGGAGGAGCCGGAGGAACGTTGAGCAAGGTGTACTGCCGCTTCAGCTGACTGGTAAGTCGGTAAGGGCAAAGTTGCTGTGGTGCTGGTGTGCTCCTGGACAGGGACTCCATGGCCTTGCAATACTCGGCATACACAGACTTTAGTGTTTTGCCACTCTCCAGAACATAGTCTCTGATCGTCCCTTGCAAACGACCAGGGTCAGGGAGGGCATTTATGCCAGCATAGTTCTCTATAAATCTGACCACCATTGTCTTGTCCAAACGAGAGAGGGCATGGCGAGGAGCCCTGCCACAGTTACCATGGGGATGGGGCTCAACATCAGAGTCAGAGCACACCTGCTGCTGCCAGCGCTTCAATGTACGGTAACTTGTGCCAATGACGGCACAGAAAGCATCCCTGCAGACAGGACTAGACCAGTCAAGGCGATACTGGAATGTATTTCGAGAACCAGATTTGTTCCGAATCATAGCTAGCATTCCATAAATAACAGCCTTTCTGGTTTTCTTGTCCAATCTGGATAATGTAAGTGCTCGTCTTTTGGGCAAGTCACCGTACTTCAATACACAGCTGTCTTTGCAGCACCCTCCTTTAGTGAGGTAGGCATTCAGCATGCGACAGGGGTGACACTGTCCCCGTGCTATTCTAGCTGGTACACCACCTGGGCCCTCGCTGACATCATCACCATCACCATCACCATCACAGTCGCTTCCGCTATCACCATCACACTCGCTCCTGCTATCATCATCACTGCCCTTATCGCTATCACCTCCACCATCATCACTTTCACCATCACCGTCATCTCCGTCGCTTTCACCATCGTTGATTCCACCTTCACAGACATCGCTATAAATGCCGTCGAAATCATCACTTCCATATTCACCGTCGCCATTGTCACCACCGTTCTCAATCTCCTCATCCACGTCCAAATTATCGTACCATTCGAACTCGTCCGCTGAATGATACACGACGAGCTCGTCGTCAGACTTCGCCATATCGTTTATCTACACAGAAGATAACGAATAACAACTGTCTATCATAGGCAACATTGTATTAAAAACATTCTGATTTCAATACTCACCGTCTTTTGTCGATAAATAAATCGTATCCTGCTTTGTAGGTGTGGCTAGGTTAATAAAGTCCCAACCCACAGGAAATAGTTGAATATTCATGTACTTCGGTGAATGGAAGCGGTTCATGCACATGCAACGGCGCGATTCGAGCGGGAAACTTGTACCAACTTTGCGCCGCTGTATCTCCATAACGGATGACATAAAAATTAACGAACAGAACAAATCGATAGGTATAGGACCTCTGTACCTACAAACCGAATTTGAGGCGAATTGATTACTCCTACCTAAAGTTATGGCGGATTTGAGCCCGATGGGGTATCGAACGTTGCAATACTGGCACGGAGCAAGTGCAAGACTCCAAAATGTATTATACCATAGGGAAATGGTGTAGTATGAAGTGTTGAAAATAGGAAGTTGATAGCATTAACCGTTAGGAAGATATAGCAATTCAAAAGAGAAGCATTTTTATAACATTTTATATATATATACGAAGGGCCATTTTGTCGGAAACTGTCCCATATATATATATATATATGGGACAGTTTCCGACAAAATGGCCCTTCGTAAATATATATAAAATGTTATAAAAATGCGTCT